>CM076584.1:691455857-691823216 GCA_034641835.2 Pinus albicaulis | reverse complement strand
CTCAACATGGTATCAGAGCTAAGGTGCTGAACATAAGGGCTGATTGTCAACAAAGACACTCAAAGAAGAAAATATCAAAGCTTGGGTTGGAAACTCAAATCAGTTTGCAAAGAAGACTATCTAGCTACTTCAAGTGAGATCTCCTGTCTCATTCAAAAGATCAACTCATTCAAGAAAATAATTTTTGTCATCAAAGATTTGCACTCAAGACATTGTTTAAAGAGAACCTCAACTTCTGAAGATATTCTTTATAATCAAGGGTTCAATTACACCATCATTGAAGAAAAGAAACACTTGAATTCATTCTCAATCATCATCAAGGAAGCTGCAAGAAAATCCACTCAAGTAAGTATTCATGACCCTATTTGTCAAGATGCCTTATCATAAAGAAAGCAACAAGCTGGTTGGGTCATCAAACTTTAGTGCATGGAAGAAAAGAATAGACTTGAATTTAATTGAAGACGAAGTAATGGACTATATCGAAGGATCTATTGTTCAACCCTCAAAAGATGATGCTCCAGCCCATGCCAAGTAGATGAAGGGAGAAATTGGAGACCAAAGGATTCTCATAGAATCCATCAAAGACTCTCTCATTCCCTATGTATCAAAACTAAAAACCGCAAAACAAATATATGAGAAATTGGTGGAGCTATTCTCTATGAGTACTAATGGAGAAGAAATCTCTCTGAGACAAGAACTATACAAAATGAAATTATCAAGGGAAGAAGGAATCACTCCATAATTCAAGAGGATTTATGAAATAAGAGGATTTCTGAAATAGGATAAGTGATGTCTGACAGTGAAATGACTATAGTGGTGTTGAATGTTCTACCATAGGAATGGGGAAACTTCACTTCTAGTCTATACGAGAAGAAAGAAGCCACTTCATTCCATAATTTATGGTCTCTATGTAAAATAGTGGAAACAAGACTAAAGGCCAAATCTAATACAGGACCAAGTGAAGAGAATCATGCCTTTACAGCCTCATACAGGAAGAAAGGAAGATTCATAAAATTTGGCCCTCTGAATAAAAGAAGGAATATGGACAATGTATGATGCTTTGGATATAATGAACTTGGGCATTATAAAAGAGATTGTCCTAAATCTGGAAAGGACAAGAGGAAAAAGGAAGAATCCCATGTCACTAATGAAAGAGAAGAACTTGATGCTAAAAGATCCAAGAAGGAGGAAGAGAGAGATCTCTATTATGATTGAGATCATCTTTCTCTTTAAGTGATCTCTGATTGATTGTAAAATTGTATAATAGAAATCAATGTACATTAAGAAGCATCTCAATAGAAAAGCATGAAAGGAGCTCTCGGTGAAACAACTTCTGGAAAATCTCTCTACTAAAGTAAAGCAGTCATCAGATCAAGGGTCATCATGGAGACAAAATTCTGGGATGTGATGAGACATTGATGAAGCAGGCCAAAGGAATGAAGCTCTTCATTCTAGAGAAATTGCTACAGGATGACTTAGGGGAAATAGATATGAGGTATGCAGACATATATGTTGATATTGGATGTTGTGAATACATGTCATATGGTTGCAGGTAATATACTTCCATATTTAGAAGTATGATCTATAAAGGAGGATCTCTCAGTGCACTGACAAATGAAATCAACATAATATGACCTCATAGAATGTGAGGTTGTTGTACATGAATAAGAAATTGAAAAAATTGTAATATCCTAGGAATGAAGAACGTGCAGAGAGGAAGAAATCATGAAATGCAACCATGTCAAGAGGCGGTTATCATCTGGAGGCCAAGAAGATGTGACTAGGAGATCTCATTGGAAGATATGTAGACTTTGACGGAAGTCTAAAGAAGAAGACCCTTGGAAAAACATATCATTAGGAGATGTGTCAATCTGTATGAAGGATGTCGATGCCTATTGGAAGATGTCATGGTGAAATATCATCACTAAGGTAACTTTTGTTCTAAAAGTTCATATGTATATGTTTATCTGGATGAATTTGTGCAGGGCTGCTAATCATGAGAAAGGATGTATGATCCTTGAGGATGATTCGAAGGAAAGCAGCATGGCATAATAGTGGACCAGATGAGGAAGACTGATGAATCATTTTCTGATAGTGGACATGACTCGTGATTGAAAGTGATGGATGATCTGTGCCCTATGAAGCCAAAAGTTAAAGATTCCTCAATATCAAAAACCATGACATCGAGGGGAGGAACTCTTCATGAGTAGCTGGATTACTTCTATAGGACCCTGGTTGATGAGGAGCCTGGTGGTAAGTTTCTTTCTTGGAAGAAGCTTGAAGTATGTCCTTCCTATGTTAAGAGGGAGTGACGTATGTGATTCTCTATTACATGTGTCATGCACTAGACCAGGACTAACAACTGTAAGTCTTAGTGAAGGCCATGTGAAGATAATGGAGAGACATATCATTCTATTCTTCACCTGGAAGACAGAATGGAGGATTGGGTAATCATCTGGCATTCGATACTATTTTAGAATGATATAGGGCATTCAAGATAAGAGTAGTCATGGACCGATATTATTTGAGGGCTGGCTACCCAAGAGAAGAATAGTCTAAGAAGGTCATACTCTGGGAACACCTAGGTGGGGTATGTACCTTGGAGAGACAATGACTATGGTGTCTATTAGTCATGTGTCTCACCAGTATTGTAGCCCATTGTCTTGTTGAGAGATGGTGCTGTTAGTCAAGGCCTTGCACTAGGAAACTTCTGGTTGATATGATGCTATACAGATGCGATTACCAATCCGATTCTTCAGTTTGAAAGTAACCATGTGCCTGTATGAAAACCTCCCTAGTTAAGAGGGAGTGTTGAAAAAGTGCAACTACGTCGGTCTTCATGTTGACTATGTATTTATGTAAAGAAGATGTTAAAGAAAATAAAATGTATTTTTGGTGTACTTGCTTCATGGGTTTAAGTGTTGTGGATCATATCCACATATCCTTTTGAATCTTTATTTTGAGTATAAAAAATACAAAAAAATTAGAAAATCAGAAAAACATATGTTATAGCATAAGGTTTTTATACTATCTCATTAAAATAAGCGTTTCAAAGCTCGATGATTATTAAACTTTATTGAAATACATGTTTTGTTTCGAGCTTAAAGTTCAAACCACTTCCCGAGCGGAAGTGGTGATCGTGGGAGAGTGGTTCCGGATTAGTTATTACGGTGGGGAAAATAGCCCGTTAATTATCAAAATCGGACCCCCCGTAGTTGACTGGTCAAAATCTTGGGCGAGCCGTGATCAATGGCTGAGATTCATTACGTGGGGTATAGGTCGATGTCTTCTGCCGTACTCCCGGACCCCCCGTAGTGACATCATTTCGGCATTTATTATGGTTTTTCTTAGCTGTTAAATTGTTCAGTTCTCTCATGGATAGTGAAAGGGACATTCACGATACCCTGTCATCTGTAAATCATCCCTTGCTGTATCACCAAGTGACCCTAAACACTGAGGAATCTCTAGTGTTTTCGGCCATGAAGAGTTCCGGTGTTTTGTCCGCCTGTATTCCAAAAACCCACTTGTTTCCTGAGTTCATCTCCTGGCTTGTCTCCTCAATGTACCCTGGTAAATGTTTCATAATGAATTCGCAGGGAGAAAACGTTCTACAGGTATCAACGCAATTGATCCGTCAAGCATTGTGCTTTCCCGAAAATGAGTCATCACTGCAATTTTCTGAAGATTCACTGGCTCGTTATTTTGAAGACCTTTCAAATGAAGAATTCAGTCTGTACATGTCATACTTGAAACCAAATTCAAAGGAGGCTCAGTTAGAAGGAGAAGAATTTAGCCTGGAAACGTTCAATGTTGAGTATAGACCAGTTCTTAGTTGCATTGCGGAGATTTTGGGTAAAGACAATGACCAGATAGTTGATAAATCAGTCTTGGGGATGTTCGCGGTGATGATGAAACTAGGGGTGGTTCTCGACATTCCATCTTTCTGGAAGGAAATCGTAAATTCTCAATTGATGGCCCTCCCTCTCACAGGTTTTTTTAGATTCCCGTCATTGATTGTTTACTTGTTTTTATATCAGAATGTCGAAGAATTTATGAGTTTGGGATTGAATATAGTTGATGTTAATAAACATAAACAAACAGTTCTATTCTAGACCGACATGATAAGAAAAGAAGAAAATGAAGCAGGACTGTTTGAGTTTGCTAGCCATTTCATGACTCTTGCTTATAAAGTCTTGAATGGAGTTCTTCCTCCATGCTTCTTACCAAAATCACGGGAGTTCCTACAGCTAGGACCTAATTACAGATTTGGAGATTGGTTTGTATTTGAAGAGTATTCAGAGATAAGGTTGTATGGAGCTAGCATTGAGCCCTATAGGCTCCCAAATTTTGTACCCATGCGGCTTTTCGCATTGGAATTCATAAGACAGAGCCTTAATGTGGATTAGATACACTTTCTTCCCATGAAGAAAGGTGTTATGTATAAATTGCCTATGAGTGTGGGGCCTTTTGTGGTCAATTCGAGACAAGCTTTTGATGAAGTTTCTAAAATGCTGGAGGAGACACAGTTGCTGCTAGGAGAAAAATGGTCTTATGATCTGCATGCAATAATCTCTTAGAGAAGAATTGAAAATGGATACGCTGTATTTTCCCATGTAAGCAAACCTGATCAGGAGAAGCTTGCAAATCCAGGTGAAACAAGTGCATCAAAAACCAGCATTCAAACGCCTGCTATTATGGAAAAGACAAGCAAAAGAGGTAGAGAAAATGTTGTTGAAATAGATGATGAGGAGTGTTGGGTGTGGAGCTTGATTATCTTGTTTACTTTGTATCACAGCATTGGACCCTTGTACCTTAAAAAGGGGCGGCAACGTCGCTATCGTGGGGGGTCCAGGGGGGGCGGCAGCACTTTTCAGAGCCCCCCCCTGGCGGGGGTTCGGGGGAAGCGCCCCCGAAGCTAAAAAAAGATGTAAAATTGCCTTGTAAAAGTATAGTAATTTCTAGTCAATCTCGGCCGTTCATTAGGCAAATGATCTGACGGTAGAAGTTATGTTTAGATTAGGGTTTTTTGCCCTAGAAGGCAACCCCCTTGTATATATGAGGGCATTGTATTACGACTGTGTATTATGAGTGTATTCTCGGAGCGAGAAACAGAGAGGGAGACTGTGAGAGAGAACAGAGGATATTACAGCGGATCTGCTGTAGGTTTTGTCTCTTCATTTTTTGTTGGATAATATAAAGGAAGGACTGGCTGTTCGGGGTGGACGTAGCCCAAACTGGGTGAACCACGTATATCTGTGTCTCTCTGGTTTTATGTGTTTTGTGTGTTTGTATTTTCCGCATATTTTATGTGTTTCATTGCTCTGTAATATTTAATTTTCTAACAACTGGTATCAGAGCTGAAGGTATATTTGGCTGATAAACTCGCAGGAAAAAAGGGTTCCTGGTTCGAGTGGGAGCAATGGCAGACGATGGTAAGTTTAGGGTTGAGAAATTTAACGGCCAAAACTTTGCGCTGTGGAAGATGCAGATGGAAGATTATCTGTATCAGAAAGATCTGTACCTACCATTGAGCGGAAAAACAAAGAAGCCGACGACCATGACAGACGCGGAATGGAACATTCTCGATAGAAAGGCACTCGGAACAGTACGGTTGTGTCTTGCGGTGTCAGTCACCTTCAATATTTCGAAGGAAACAACAACAGAGGGTTTGATGCAGACGTTGGCGAAACTGTATGAAAAGCCCTCGGCCTCAAACAAGGTATTTCTTATGAAACGACTATTTAATATGAAGATGTCGGAAGGTGGATCTGTTGCAGACCATTTAAATGAATTTAATGCAGTTACCAGTCAGTTAAGTTCTGTAGGGGTAAACTTTGATGATGAAGTTAGAGCTCTGTTATTCTTGTGCTCATTGCCAGAGAGTTGGAATGGTTTAGTAATGGCCATTAGTAACTCTGTCTATGGATCTAGTACTTTAAAGTTTGATGATGTTGTTGATGCTATCCTTAGCGAGGAAATGTGATGGAAAAGCTCCAGTGAGACATCAGGTAATGCTTTGAGTGCAGAGTCTAGGGGAAGAAGATTGGAAAGAGGAAAGAGCTTAGGATATCGCAGTAAATCAAGGAAAGGCAGATCCAAGTCCAGATCGGGGATAGTGTGCTGGAATTGCGGAAAGAAAGGACACCTGAAGAAAGACTGTAGATCTCAGAAGGGAAAAGAAGGAGACACACAACAAGAAAACAATCATGAAGCAAATGTGACAGGTGATGTGTTACAAGATGATTTGATTCTTTCTTTCGAAAATGTTACTGATTCTTGGGTTGTAGATTCAGGGGCTTCATTCCATGCCACACCTGATAAGAAATATTTTCGTGACTATGTTCAAGGCGATTTTGGAAAAGTTCGTTTGGGTGATGATAAACCCTGTAAAACTATTGGAATGGGTAAAGTTCTTGTAAAACAACAGAATGGAAACCAATGGCTACTAAAGGAGGTAAGGCATGTTCCATATCTGAAGAAAAATCTTATTTCAACAGGGCAGTTAGGCAGTGAAGGTTGTGTGACAACTTTCACAGATAAAACTTGGAAGGTCACCAGAGGAGCGCTGGTAATAGCAAAAGGTGAAAAGGTTGGTACATTGTATTTATACAATGGTATTTCTAACTCTGTTAATGCTTTAACTTCCAAAGGAGTAGATGCAGCATTATGGCATCATAGGCTCGGACACATGAGTGAGAAGGGAATGAAGATTCTTCACTCAAGAAATTTGTTGCCAGGTTTGAAGAATGTTGATTTGGATTTCTATGAGAATTGCATTTATGGAAAACAGAAGAGAGTCAGATTTCTCAGAGTTGGGAAAGAAAAGAAGAGCGAAAAATTAGAGCTTGTGCATACAGATGTATGGGGACCTACTCAGGTATCATCTCTCAGTGGCTCTCGTTATTATGTTACTTTTATTGATGATGCAACTAGAAAAATATGGATTTATTGTATTCAGAATAAATCTGATGTATTTGATACTTTCAAGAAATGGAAAGCTTTGGTTGAGATTGAGACAGGAAAGAAGTTGAAGTGTCTCAGATCAGACAATGGAGGTGAATATTGCAGCAAAGAGTTTGATAGGTACTGTTCAGAGCATGGAATTCGTAGAGAGAAGACGGTTCCAAGAACACCACAAGAAAATGGTGTGTCAGAAAGGATGAACAGAACAATCATGGAGCGTGCAAGGTGCATGAGATTGCATGCAGGATTGCCTTTACAATTTTGGGCAGATGCTGTAGATACTGCTGTTTATCTAATAAATAGAGGGCCTTCAAGTTCCTTGGATGGTGGTATTCCGGAGGAAGCATGGACAGGTAAAAAGGTAAACTACTCTTTTTTAAAGCCTTTTGGTTGTGAGGCCTTTGTCCATATTAATAAAGAAAAGAGAACAAAGCTTGAGGCAAAATCAAAGAAATGTACCTTTATTGGATATGGTGCTAATGATTTTGGTTATCGCTTATATGATTATGAAAATCACAAAATCATTAGGAGCAGAGATGTAATATTCAATGAAAGGGTCTTGTATAAGAATCAGTTGCAGGAAAAGAAACAGGAAAAAGAAAGCAAGGAATACGCGGTTCTTGATGAGATATATGAAAAAGTAAAGGTGCCTGAAAATAATAATAATCAACAACCACAGCAGCAACAACGGGCACCTCAAACACCTGAAAGTGGTGTTAGAAGATCTACCAGGATAAGTAGACCCCCTGAACGATACTCTCCTTCATTATATTATTTATTGTTGACTGATTCTGGTGAACCTGAATGTTATGAAGAAGCAATGCAGGTTGAAAGCGGGAAGAAGTGGGAGCTAGCCATGGAAGAAGAGATGGACTCCTTAATGCATAACCAGACTTGGGACTTAGTCAGGTTGCCTGCAGGTAAAACTGCATTGCAGAATAAATGGGTTTACAGGCTGAAGGAAGAAGATGGAGGAAAACAGAGGTAAAAAGCTAGACTTGTGGTGAAGGGGTTTGCACAGAAGAAAGGTATTGATTTTGATGAAATATTTTCTCCTGTTGTTAAGATGAATTCAATCAGAACTATCTTAAGTCTTGTAGCAACAGAAGATTTACATCTTGAACAGTTAGATGTAAAGACAAAATTTCTCCATGGAGATTTGGAGGAAGAGATATACATGCAGCAACCAGAAGGATATGAGGTAAAAGGGAAAGAAAAATTGGTGTGCAGGTTAAATAAGAGCTTGTATGGCTTAAAACAGGCTCCAAGGCAGTGGTATCTAAAATTTGACAAGTTTATGTCTGAACAAGGTTATACTAGATGTCACTCTGATCATTGTGTTTATCTAAAAAGGCAAAATGATGGCAGCTATATTATATTGTTATTGTATGTATATGACATGCTTGTTGCAGGGTCTAACATGCAGGAAATAAATGTGCTCAAAAGAAAATTGGCAAATTCATTTGCAATGAAGGATTTGGGAGCTGCAAAACAAATCCTTGGTATGAGGATAACTAGAGACGGGAAAAATCGCAAATTAACACTGTCTCAGAATGAGTACATAGAAAAGGTGTTGAAAAGATTTAATATGCAGAATGAAAAACCAGTTAGTACACCTTTTGCTAGCCATTTCAAACTTAGTAAGGAGATGTGCCCAAAGACCCAAGAAGACATGGATTATATGTCTAAAGTTCCATATGCATCAACAGTTGGAAATTTAATGTATGCAATGGTCTGCACAAGGCCTGATATTGCACATGTAGTAGGAGTTGTAAGCAGGTATATGAACAATCCGAGAAAAGAACATTGGATGGCAGTAAAATGGATTCTCAGATATTTGAGAGGTACCACAAATCAAGCATTACGCTTTGGTGGCTCAAACATTGCTCTACAGGGATATGTTGATGCAGATATGGCAGGTGACAGAGATAATAGGAGGAGCACTACAAGATATGTATTTACTGTAGGTGGAACAGCTGTCAGTTGGGTTTCAAAAATCCAAAGTGTTGTTGCACTTTCAACAACAGAAGCCGAGTATGTTGCTGCTACAGAGGCTAGTAAAAAAATGATTTGGTTACAAAGGTTTATGGATGAATTGGGTAAGAAGCATGATATGGGCACACTATACAGTGATAGCCAAAGTGCTATTCATCTTGCAAAGAACTCAGCATTTCATTCGAGGACTAAACACATACATCTCAAGTACCATTTCATACGGTCAGTATTGGAAGATGGAGAGTTGAAGCTGGAAAAGATACACACTAGCCAGAATCCTGCAGATATGCTAACAAAAGTTGTAACCAGGGAGAAACTGAGAACATGCTTAGTTTCAATTGGTCTTCAAGGACGACGATGAAGATGAGAAACAGCCAGGTCCAAAGAGGAGTCATTGTCCAGCAAATAAAGCAGCGGTGGAGTTGCTACAATCAGTCTCCAAGTGGGAGATTGTTGGGTGTGGAGCCTGACTATCTTGTTTACTTTGTATCACAGCATTGGACCCTTGTACCTTAAAAAGGGGCGGTAACGCCGCCCGAAATTAATCGCTGCCATGGGGGGTCCAGGGGGGGGGGGGGCAGCGCTTTTCGGAGCCCCCCCGAAGCTAAAAACAGATGTAAAATTGCCTTGTAAAAGTATAGTAATTTCTAGTCAATCTGGGCCGTTCATTAGGCAAATGATCTGACGGTAGAAGTTATGTTTAGATTAGGGTTTTTTTGCCCTAGAAGGCAACCCCCTTGTATATATGGGGGCATTGTATTACGGCTGTGGATGATGAGTGTATTCTCGGGGCGAGAAACAAAGAGGGAGACTGTGAGAGAGAACAGAGGATATTACAGCGGATCTGCTGTAGGTTTTGTCTCTTCATTTTTTGCTAGATAATAGAAAGGAAGGACTGGTTGTTCGGGGTGGACGTAGCCCAAACTGGGTGAACCACGTATATCTGTGTCTCTCTGGTTTTATGTGTTTTGTGTGCTTGTATTTTCCGCATATTCTATGTGTTTCATTGCTCTGTAATATTTAATTTTCTAACAAGGAGCCTAGAGAGGAAAAGAGAACCAAATTAGCAGAAGATCACTCTTCCCATTCGCCAGGTTTTACTCTCCATGTCAATGAAGAAAAAAATGTCCCCTCTTCTCCTAGAGGACATGAACTTTATTCAGAAAATATGTCGTCAGTAAAACAAATATTTTCACAGATTGAAGAAAGAAACCAGAGGATTAAAACCAATGTAGGAGTGCAAGCAGAACATCACATAGCTGCTGATCAGACCATATTATTGACTGTAATGGATCTTGAAAAGGATCAATTTAGGATGGCTCTGTCACATCCAACAGGAATGCTCCTACAACTCAAAGTGAACTTTGGAAAAAATGCAAAATCTTCTCCATTGACACAACAAAAAAGATCCCAACGGATAAATCAAAAGTAGCCGTCGATTTTGCAGCTACTTCAGGACCAGTTGTTCCTTTAGATTAGAATTTATAAAAATTCTCATTATGTCATTTCTCAGGATTATGCAAATGTAATAAGACTTTTTCGAGGCATGTACCTCTATAACAATTAATAGTTTAGGCAGTTAGAGTTAGTTAGAATAGTTAGAATCAGTTTCATTATTGGAAACTATTTCGTGATAATGTATAAAAAGACAATTTGAAGAAAGATGAAGGTTCCGAGTTTTGGACCTTGAAGCTAAAATTTTGTACTGAAGAATACTGAATTAATGAAAAGTTTTGCAAGTTTCCTTCATTCTGTTTATGCTGAATAGTTTCTCATTTTTCATTATGTTTTTCATATCTGTGAGTAAAATAGAGTAATTTGAGCTGCAGGTCTCTAGATACATGTGTATTTAAGAGTTAAATAAACCTTAATGGGCGCTCCTCTATTTTAACGTTATCATTACTCATTCCTTCAGGATTTTACACTGATAGATTCTGTTTCAAGCAGCATATCAAATTAAAATCCTTTCTTTCTTGTTTCTTACATCCTTTCATTTCAGCATAAGGAGGATATGGCATTGCAGAACCTTCCATGGGTTTAATATTTGAATATTATATAATTAATGTTTGAAGGTTTATAGAACAGGGACAGATCTACTTTTTTTTGTGACGTAATCTTTAATGTCTTGAGCACGGATTTATTTTCACAGCATAAAATTGTTTCTCAAGGAACAACATTTATTGGCGCCGTTGCCGGGGACCGAAGATTCGAAGATTTTCCCTGGGTTTTGTTTTACATTTCCTCTGGTTGTTCAGAGAGGAGGAAATAGTACGTTGTGTTTGTTTGAAAATAGCTTTGGCTCCCAAGAAACCTCACACGAGGTCGGATTCCTCTTAGCAAACCGTTCCTGTTTTGTTTGATCCTGAGAAGCTTGTTTCAAAGAAGGGCCAAAAACTAAAAATATTTGATACACCAGAAACTACATTGTTCGCACTAGGCAGTAGTTCACGCACTTTCATATCCAAGAAAGCTTCCAAGAAACTCACTTTCTCGGAAGAAGAGTCGTCACCATCACCCGTTCGTTTTCAAGAACCCACATTAGAAGAGCAATCTTTGGAGTTTGTGTCTTTTCCTTTTACAGAAACTCAGCCCCATATAGTTGCCAGCTCTTCTGCAGTCGTTCATACTCCAACTCCTATATCAGTTGTTCCACCTCATTCATCCTCTCCTACAACTGGTATTCATTTTACCCTCGCTCAAGGAGCAGTTAACCCGGGCGTAAACATGGCAGTCCCTGCAGCCCCTGCTTTCTTGATGAATAGATATGCACCATTGAATCTACCCCAACCACTGCATGATATGTCTCAGGAGTATCTCAAGTTACTCCCTATATTTACTGGTGAAGACGAAATAACTGCAGAACAACACTTGCCCCTGTTTTGCACATTTGCCGAGAATTTAAATGTTGAACATTTGGACGTTGTAATGAGACTTTTTGTCCAGTCTCTAAGTGGAGAGGCAAGGAAATGGTTTAAAGGATTGCCTAATGGTACCATAAATGATTGGGATACCCTAGAAACGCGTTTCATTGAGAGATGGGGTGAAAAAAGGGACCATGGCTATTCTTTGACAGAGTTCAATGCAATAAAGAAGAAATTTGATGAAAGCATGAAAGATTTTGTGAAAAGATTTAATAAATTGTATAATAGTTTTCCTGTTGAAATGAAACCCCCTCCTATTGGAGCAAGGGTTGTTTTTGCTGGTGCTTTTGAACCAGAATTCAGTTTCACATTGAGGGAAAGGAGGTCACCTACATTGGAGCAGATTCAAACTGATGCTCTGGAGATTGAGGCTAATATGTCCGCTACTGGTAAAGTCCAAGATAAAGGAAAAGCTAAAGAAGAAACGTCTGCTCAAGAACAAAGAATTGATGATATGAATAAGGTTATAAAAAATCTGTCCAATAAATTGGTGAAATTGGAAATAGATAGTAAGCCTGCAAGATAGAACAGAGGGGTTTTTAATCCCCAATTTAAAAAACAGCCTCTACAGATTCTGCAAAGAGAGAAGAAAGATCTAGATTAGGTGCAAGCACCTTTGTACATAGAGGCAGCCCCGTCCCGTTCAGCAGATGATGATGATGAGAGAGAGGATGATGCTCGAATTTCTGCTGTGTATATGGAAGACGATGAAACAGAAGAAGAAGCTGAAGAAGAAGAAGTGGAAGAAAATGATCTTTCATTTGATCAAGAAGAGATGGATGATTACTGCAGACAGTTCACAGAATTCATGCAATCTGAGTTGCATAAAAAGTACGATTTGAGGTCAAAGAAGAGACTAAGGACTCAAGACAATGAAGAAAAAGAATCAGAAGCAGCACCTGCTCCAATGACGACTCCATTCAAGAAAGATCAAACTAAGAAAACAGATAAGGGGAAAAAGCCCATGAACGAAGAAAAAGAGAAGGAAAAGCAGCAAGCAGAAGCTTCTCAAACAAAAGTTAGAGATTCTAATATTTTGGAGAAAGTGGTTACTGTTTCTAATCAAAACTCAAATTCCAAGAAAGATCAAGAAGATGTTTCACCATCATTGTATATATCCGGTGTGATCATTGTACATTTTCCACCAAGCAATATGTGACTCCATGCCCGAAGTGAAGGCACTGATCTGCAGGTTCTTAGTGTTTCGTGGCAAAAACACTATCCCCAGGTGGAGCCAGATGTTGTGGATCATATCCGCATATCCTTTTCAATATTTATTTTGAGTATCAAAAATACAAAAAAATTAGAAAATTAGAAAAACATATGTTATAGCATAAGGTTTTTATATTATCTCATTAAAAGAAGCGTTTCAAAGCTCGATGATTATTAAAATTTATTGAAATACATGTTTTATTTCGAGCTTAAAGTTCAAACCACTTCTCGAGCAGAAGTGGTGATCGTGGGAGAGTGGTTCCTGATTAGTTATTACGGTGGGGAAAATAGCCTGTTAATTATCAAAATCGGACCCCCCGTAGTTGACTGGTCAAAATATTGGGCGAGCCGTGATCAATGGCTGAGATTCATTACGGGGGGTATAGGTCGATGTCTTCCGCCGTACTCCCGGATCCCCCGTAGTGAAGTCATTTCGGCATTTATTATGGTTTGTCTTAGCTGTTAAATTGTTCTTTGTCCCATTCTCGTTTGATTGTGGTTCTTTTTCCCTTTGAGTCGTGCTCCCGCCACCTTTTCATTACCCAATACCCCCGTATTGTTTTCATCGTCTGTCAGCCATGGCAAAACGAGCCTCTTTATCCGGTTCATCAAGCTTCAGTTCTCTCATGGATAGTGAAAGGGACATTCATGATACCCTGTCATCTGTCAATCATCCCTTGCTGTATCACCAAGTGACCCTAAACACTGAGGAATCTCCAGTGTTTTCGGCCATGAAGAGTTCCGGTGTTTTGTCCGCCTGTATTCCAAAAACCCACTTGTTTCCTGAGTTCATCTCCTGGCTTGTCTCCTCAATGTACCCTGGTAAGTGTTTCATAATGAATTCGCAGGGAGAAAACGTTCTGCAGGTATCAACACAATTGATCCATCAAGCATTGTGCTTTCCCGAAAATGAGTCATCACTGCAATTTTCTGAAGATTCACTGGCTCGTTATTTTGAAGACCTTTCAAATGAAGAATTCAGTCTGTACATGTCATAATTGAAACCAAATTCAAAGGAGGCTCAGTTAGAAGGAGAAGAATTTAGCCTGGAAACGTTCAATGTTGAGTATAGACCAGTTCTTAGTTGCATTGCGGAGATTTTGGGTAAATAAAATGACCAGACAGTTGATAAATCAGTCTTGGAGATGTTCGCGCTGATGATGAAACCAGGGGTGGTTCTCGACATTCCATCTTTCTGGCAGGAAATCGTAAATTCTCAATTGATGGCCCTCCCTCTCACAGGTTTTTTCAGATTCCCGTCATTGATTGTTTACTTGTTTTTATATCAAAATGTCGAAGAATTTATGAGTTTGGGATTGAATATAGTTGATGTTAATAAACATAAACAAACAGTTCTGTTTTGGACCGACATGATAAGAAAAGAAGAAAATGAAGCAGGACTGTTTGAGTTTGCTAGCCATTTCATGACTATTGCTTATAAAGTCTTGAATGGAGTTCTTCCTCCATGCTTCTTACCAAAAGCTCGGGAGTTCCTACAGCTAGGACCTAATTGCAGATTTGGAGATTGGTTTGTATTTGAAGAGTATTCAGAGATAAGGTTGTATGGAGCTAGCATTGAGCCCTATAGGCTCCAAACTTTTGTACCCATGCGGCTTTTCGCATTGGAATTCATAAGACAAAGCCTTAATGTGGATCAGATACACTTTCTTCCCATGAAGAAAGGTGTTATGTATAAATTTCCTATGAGTGTGGGGCCTTTTGTGGTCAATTCGAGACAAGCTTTTGATGAAGTTTCTAAAATGCTGGAGGAGACACAGTGGCTGCTAGGAGAAAAATGGTCTTATGATCCGCATGCAATAATATCTCAGAGAAGAATTGAAAATGGATACGCTGCATTTTCCCATGTAAGCAAACCTGATCAGGAGAAGCTTGCAAATCCAGGTGAAACAAGTGCATCAAAAACCAGCATTCAAACGACTGCTATTATGGAAAAGACAAGCAAAAGAGGTAGAGAAAATGTTGTTGAAATAGATGATGAGGAGCCTAGAGAGGAAAAGAGAACCAAATTAGCAGAAGATCACTCTTCCAATTCGCCAAGTTTTACTCTCCATGTCAAAGAAGAACAAAATTTCCCCTCTTCTCCTAGAGGACATGAACTTTATTCAGAAAAGATGTCGTCAGTAAAACAAATATTTTCACAGATTTAAGAAAGAAACCAGAGGATTAAAACCAATGTAGGAGTGCAAGCAGAACATCACATAGCTGCTGATCAGACCAGATTATTGACTGTAATGGATCTTGAAAAGGATCAATTTAGGATGGCTCTGTCACATCCAACAGGAATGCTCCTACAACTCAAAGTGAACTTTGGAAAAAATGCAAAATCTTCTCCATTGACACAGCAAAAAATATCCCAACGGATAAATCAAAAGTAGCCGTTGATTCTGCAGCCACTTCAGGACCAGTTGTTCCTTTAGATTAGAAGTTATAAAAATTCTCATTATGTCATTTCTCAGGATTATGCAAATGTAATAAGACTTTTTCGAGGCATGTACCTCTATAACAGTTAATAGTTTAGGCAGTTAGAGTTAGTTAGAATAGTTAGAATCAGTTTCATTATTGGAAACTGTTTCGTGATAATGTATTAAAAGACAATTTGAAGAAAGATGAAGGTTCCGAGTTTTGGACCTTGAAGCTAAAATTTTGTACTGAAGAATACTGAATTAATGAAAAGTTTTGCAAGTTTCCTTCATTCTGTTTATGCTGAATAGTTTCTCAGTTTTCATTATGTTTTTCATATTTGTGAGTAAAATAGAGTAATTTGAGCTGCAGGTCTCTAGATACATGTGTATTTAAGAGTTAAATAAACCTTAATGGGCGCTCCTCTATTTTAACGTTATCATTACTCATTCCTTCAGGATTTTACACTGATAGATTCTGTTTCAAGCAGCATATCAAATTAAAATCCTTTCTTTCTTGTTTCTTCCATCCTTTCATTTCAGCATAAGGAGGATATGGCATTGCAAAACCTTCCATGGGTTTAATATTTGAAGATTATATAATTAATGTTTTAAGGTTTATAGAACAGGGGCAGATATACTTTTGTTTGTGACATAATCTTTAATGTCTTGAGCACGGATTTCTTTTCACAGCAAGAAATTGTTTCTCAAGGAACAACAGTAAGCATGATCATGATAAGACGTCTTATCTTTTAAGTTTCATATATTTTTGAATTACACTCTAAAAAATATAAAATTAATGGACAGGGAGAATCATTGACTCCTTAAGAGTATTGGATGACAAGTTAGAGTTAAAGATGCTAAAGCTACAAAATATTCTTTACTTTTTTTAATGAAATACCTTTCTTGACTGATAATAATATTAAATATTTTATAAGGTTTGAGGTTGAAAGAACTTACAACTTCCATGGAAAAAGACTTCAAAGCTTTATGATAATTATCCAATTTAAATTTTGTAACCATTTCTTAAAAATTCCTACTTTCAAAGTGAAAAAATCATAAGATGATTAGAGATATTGACAAAAATCCAAAAGCATGTTACTTGAAATTATTTTTCCTAATAGACCTAAATACAAGAATACCTACATATTTATAGTAAAACATATGTTCTACTAAGATATATATATATATATATATATATATATATAAGCCCATTAACATGAAGAGATTCTCTCTTTCCTTGTAGATATTGCAGTATGAAATTGATGGGCCTACTTGTTCAACAATTTTAAATGGTCCAAGCCACATTTTCTGAAATTTAGTATTTTTTCCTTTTTCCTCATGTGCCTTGTCCCATTTGAGGACAATATCTCCAATTTGAAAAGATTTTTATCGACCGAACTTGCATCAAAAGAAGATTTAACCATCTGTTGATGATGAGCACGAGTTTTCTTGGCTTTATCCCTCTCTTCTTCTAATTTAAGTATTTGAGACATTCTTAACAGCAAAGAAGAAGAAGAATTTCCTTCGAGAAACTGGAATGGGGCTAATGAGAGAAGGGCTAGATTAGGAGGAAGGATAGACTCTTTCCAATTTACCAAATTAAATTGAGAATTACCTATGGAGGCCTTCTTGGTTATTCTATCAACCCATAGAGAAAATGTCAAATATTTATGCCAATTATTTTGGCTCTAATCAAAAATTATTTTAATAATTATGTTAAGGTTTTTATTAGTTGACTCTGCTAAACCATTCCCTTGGGGATAGTAATTAGATGAGTATTTGAGTTTAAAACCCCTCTTTAAAGAAAATTCAGTCATATTATTACCTAAAAAGTAAAATGCATTATCAAACATAAGTGCATTGGGTAAACCAAACCTGGTAATAATGAACTGATCAATGAATTCAATAATAGCATCGGAATTGGCTACCTTTAGTGGAATTTCTTCCACCCACTTGGTGAAGTAGTATGTAGTAGTAAGGATAAACTAGTGTTGCTTGGAAGAGTGAGGAACAATCTCACCTATGATATCTAGTCCCCATTGTTCAAAGGGTTGCTTAATGTTGACTGGTTGAAGAGGCAAGGTTGGTTTTTTTTGTCTTCCAACAACAATTTGACAAGTTTTTCACCTCCTTATGTATGCATGGGTATATTTGAACAAATTTGGAAAATAATACCCAGGGTGTAGGATTTTATGGGCAGTGTTATCTCCTCCAAAATGTCCACCAGCTGGTCCATCGTTCAACTCCTGCAAACCATTTTGTGCTTCAGAGTTTTCTAAGCATCTTAATAAAATAGAGTCATAGTTTTTTCTGAATAACACATCATTAATGATTTCATATTGATTGGATTTTAATCTTAAAGAGATTTTCCTTTTTTAATTGAGTTTAGGGGGAGCATATCCATTATTTAAGTAGAAAATAATATCAACATATTGGGACTCAAAATCAATTATGCTTACATCAGATATGTGTATAGTGTTACTTGAGTCCTCATCAGCTGGTATATTGGAAGCTCCAATAAGAAATCTGCAAAAACCTTTTCCTCTGACAATTTTAGCTAGTTTTATGTCTATGTAATATTCTTGCAGAGCTTTTACCCAATTTGCCATCTTTTCTCCTAATTATTTCTGTACAAGTAACTGTCTCACTGCTGGGAATGGGACTATTAATTTAGTGTGGGTCTTTAGAATACAATGTCCAAAATGATTTATTGATTTGAAAACAACAAAGGCTTGTTTCTCCACCTTTGAATAATTCAGTTCTGTACCTTGAAAATTTTAACTGAAGAAATAGACGTGTGCCTCAATTTGTTGATCATTAAGTTGTGTTAGAAAAAAAACATATGATGTTTCAGAAGAAAAAGTATACAAAAAAAAATGATTAGAAAAATCAGGGGTAGTTAAATAGGGATCGTCTATGATGGCTTGTTTGATTGAATCAAAAGCTTCTCTTTCATTGTGTCCCCATTAAAAAATTGAGTTTTTCTTAATCATGGCTTGTAATGGTAGAACAATTTGGGAAAGATCAGAAACAAATATCTGTCCTAGGAAAGACTGCATTGATTTTTTGTTATAGGGTAAAGAAATTTAAGAGATGGCCTTAATATTTTCAGGGTCGATGCAAATTCCTTCCTTGGATACAATAAATCCTAAAATATTTCCTTCACTGAGAGCGAAGTAAGATTTCTTTGGATTTAATGAAATTATATAATTTTTACAATGCTCAATTATCTGTTTTAAATCGTCAAATGGTTGCTTATTTTCTTGGAATATATGGTTATATAATCCAAGTAAACAACAACAATTTTGTTTATCATACATATGAAGGCAATGACCATGGCTCTTTGGAAGGTTTCTCCTGTGGTTATTAAGCCAAAAGGAATTTTATGATAGGCATAAGTTCCCCATTTAGTCATGAGCGTAGTTTTTAACCTATCATCTGGATGAACTAGGATTTGGTTATATCTTAAGAAACCATCAAGGAAGTACACGAGTTCATAACCAACTACCAATTGTAAGATTTTTTCCTTAGGTTGCAAAGGAAGATTGTCTTTTGGAAAAGCTTTATTCAGATTTCTAAAATCAATGCAAATGTATATGTCACCATTTTTCTTCCTGACAGGCACTAAGTTTGAGACCCATTTGGAATTCCTAATAGGAAAAATGATTTTGGCTTTAAGGAGTTTATTCAATTCACTCTTAATTTTATTTTATATATTGGGGTGAATTTTCCTTAATTTCAGTTGAACAAGTTTGTCATTATATATCATTGGAATGGTGTGTTGAATAATTGAGGTATCATATGTTTTGAAATCTTCATAACTCCAAGCGAAAACACTCTTATATCTTTTTAATAAATGAATGAAGGCTAATCTCTCAGCTGGTGAGAGACCAAGACATATATTAATGTTCTAAGGTCTGAGATTAGTTCCAAGGTTTATCAGTTCAAACCTCAAGGTTGAACTTTGAAGTTTGGAGTTAGTAACCTTCTTAAACTTGTCCTTTAGGTCATAGATATCTTCAAGATTTACCACATATTTAGGTAGATAATTTTCTTCAGTTTTCCGTTTCAACTGTCTCTTGTTTTCATCCTCATCAATTATTTGATCATCATATGATCCTTTGGATGTGAAAAATCTTAAAATGTCTTCATCTTCATTAAACACACACCAATTGGTGACATTGTCTGGAATGGATGGTCGAACAATTAATTCAATGGAAAACCTATCTGGACTATAATCCTCAGGTGGTATGAGTCTAGATGCTACATTAGCCAGAAGGTTGGTACTAGCATTTTGAAGTATTGGGATAGGAGAAATGTTAAATGCTAAAAAGTGAGAAGTGAGGGATTGAATAAGAGATTGATAATGCTTCAAGTGACCAAAAAGACAATGAATGGTGTTTCTTACCTTTTTTATAATAATTTCGGAGTATCCAAACACTTGAATATATTTGGCATCAGGACCTATTGCTTTATACAATTCTTGGACCAGTGCCTCATACTCAGTAGTATTATTTGTGCATTCAAACTCTAATATAAATGCTAGCATTGTTTTTTATCCTTTTGTACTTATTAATATACATCGTGCTCCTGTATCATCATTGGATCTAGAGCCATCAAAATACAAATTCCAAAATAAAGATTTAACTAATGGTTTATCTACAATATTTACACATTTAGAAGAATCTATCTGTGATTTTTTTTTTTTTTTTTCCCGATTTGGGAAGTTACAAAATTAATTGAAAAATGAGATTATTGTGCATTAAAACTACCCAAAAAGGATTCAAAGGAGTAGCTCGTAGGATATTATTGGTAAATATCACTGGTTCATTCTCTTCTTCAAAACTAGTCACTGAATATTTCATACATTTTTTTTGGTCGATTCGAATTTGATTTGGATTCCCATTGAAAGGAAGCCACATATGAGACCATTCTGTGGCAAAGTAACCATGGATCATTTCAGACCAATCTCTACTTAGAATTAAACTATAAAAATTGGGAATATCAACAACTAGTATATCAATTATTTGACATACTTTTGAGTTAGAATAGAGTCTTATGAAAACAAAGTTCATTTATCATAATACCTTGAATTTGGTTTTATCGAGTTGAACAATGTGAACAACAGAATTTTGAGGCGAGCTGTTTCATTTCAGGAAAAACTGAATAAAGCATTATATTTGAGGATGCCCATGAATCTACTAAGATATTGTACACATTATTATTGAAAATTTCAAAAGTTAGAAGGAAAGGAGGAGTATTTGAATTGGATATATCCCAAATTAAGATAACATCCGAGGAATCAATATTTTTCGATGCATCCTTAGGAGGTTTACCTACTCATTTAGAGGATTTGGATGTAACAATAGTAGGTAGAGGAGAAGCAGGAACCACATTCATTTCTTTGAGTAAAAAATTACGCTGTTGTTTCAACTTTCTTATCTCATACAAGGAGATATTTTATTTGACTTTATTCATATCCTCCACTATATTGTATTTAATGGTGTTAGAGAATACCAAGGTATTTGATGTAGATGGAGAATTTGAAGAATATGGGACTAATTGAGAAGATGTGGAAGGATATTTTTTACGGATAAATTTGTCTTTAGCAGCAGAGGTTGAGGGTTTCTGTTTTTGGATTGTTTGTGAAGAATCAATGGGACCCTTACTCCTAGTACTAATAGATAAGGCTTCATGTTCATCTTCATTATCAGAAGTAGCAAGAATAAAATCCAATAACCCATGTGCTTCAATTAATTCTTCATCATGAGATTCATCAATAGATAATGTTGTTTCCTCTTCATCTTCATCTTGATTCGATCCATTATTATATATGATGTTTGGTGGTTAAGAATTTGATGTTTGAGTTTTCTTAAAATATCTAAAAGGTTTTTTAGAAGACTCAACTACCCATTTTTGATCCCCACCATTTCATTTGACATGGATTTAAGGAAAAATTTCAATTCTTCAAGATCAAAAAGGATCTTTAGGAGTTTTCTTCTTTGGTTCATCCTTAAATGTGACCACCTTTGTTTTTTTTTCTTGTTGAGCAATCTTATTTTATAATGCAATTATCATCTTCTCAACAGACAAAGATTCCTTTATGTTTTCTAATAAAGTTGCTTTATTAGCTCGATTTACAAAAATTGCAATATTGGAAGGAAGAGAGGATATGTACTATTAGATTTTCACATCAACACCAAAATTTGATGTAGTTGGGATTTTGTTTAGAAATTTGTTAAACCTGGAATTAAAGTCTTTGACATTTTCTCCTAAATTTTCTTTTATATTGGAAATATCATTGATAAGAGTGGTAGTTGTGCGATCATCACCAAACTTAGTCAATAATTTATCTTCAAATATATCCCAACTCGTTATAGTACCTGATGGTAGCGAAAAGTACCGTGATCCTGCTGATCCTTGGAAAGTATAAGGGAATAGCCTTACTACACAATATTCTTCATACAATCCATTGAGATTCATGTCTAACATGAAACTATGGAGGTGTTCCTTGGCAAGGAGTCCATAATAAGGGGTTTTACTTGGGAAACCATCTCTCTGGGTGCTTAGGTAAATCGTGAAGAGGTCCTTCCAATTGAACAAATCCTAGATTTTTCCATGGCCTAGCTGCCATTGTATGAACTATAGGAATAGAATATGTTGTAGTAGTTCCAGAGGTAGATGTAGTGGTAGAAGAAATAACCCCTGGAATAGTACTGCTTGAGACAACACTAGTTGTTTGATTTTGAGAAATATGAATAGATGATGTGATTGGTTGGGAAGAAGGAAATGAGGGACGAATAGATGAAGGAGTTTGTGGAGGAGATGATGAATTTATCTCGATGCTTGGGCTTATGATGTAGGTTTTTTTCTTATGTGAGAATAGAGTGGAAACTCAAAAGGAGTAAATCCAAGTTTCTCTCTTTGAGATCGATTCAGTACACCGTAAAATTGTAAAGAATAAGTTACACTTTCCTCTGAAGGTTCCAATTGAACATGATTTTCTTTTGACATATATATTTCTTCTAATTTATTAATTAAATTCTGTACTTCGGGTGATTCAGGTGTATAATCTTGTGGGATTTCCTTTGGAAGTGTACTAGGGTATTTAGGAGGTGATTGAACAAATTCAGATCTTGAAGTGGGAGACTTTGAATGAAATCTTGAAGTTGTAGGATATTTGGAGGGGGATTGACTCTTTTGATGGCCTTTGGATTTAGGATTAAACCTTGATGCCATTCATAGTATACAAGCCCTCCTTGTAGCGCCAAAAGTGCTGATGCCTAGAAAATATCTACGTCAACATTGGGGATAACCACCTGGTTGGGAACTTGAAAACCATTCATTTTCTGTTTGGACTAGTGGCTCCAATCGGGGATGATGGGACCAGTTTCCCTTTCAAGTATAATTTAGTGGGTGTGAAGTAAACATAGTGAAATGGGAGTGATAACTGAAAATGATAACAAGATTATATATATATATACTATATCTTGGGATTGAATTACATCTCTTTTTTATGATATTTCAAATATTTTCCTTAGTGCACGAGAATGTAGATTGTCAAACACTTACATAAGTAAAAACAAGTAAAGACAATTAATTCGATTAAACAATTAACCAAATTAATTGTTAAACACATATCACATCAAATAACTGATTGTATTGTACATATACTTGAATATGGAAATCTCGCATGTTCATAAGTGAATTAATGCTCAATTGTATTTTGAGGATACATATAACAAAAAAAATTCAAAGAAAAGTATGGCTATCAATTACATGTAAATGAAACAACCATATAGATATAGGAGTACCCGACATATCATAACTCTGCTCATGAAAGAAATAGTCTTGGTCCAAGCTTTCAATTAAGATGATTTTAAAAAGCACAGTAGTGAAACTTTTCCAAAACTTCCTTACAAAAATTCAGAATCCTTTCCTTCAAGACATAAAATGGTTTATATAGCTAAAATAAGAATGTAAAAATAGAAAATACATAAAGAGTTGAGGAGGTTTGAACAACCCTCCTTAAAATAAGAGATAATAGGACATAAATAGAGTTTTTTTGAATACGAATCTCAGGAGTGGGACATTGTCTCCTTTCCCATTTGTTGTTTGAGCTCATAAATATCCATCATTGGTAGCAATTCAGGAGGATGAGCTGGCCTAATGCGCAAATGTCCAATGTACACCGCATCTGAAAGCGCAAGGATCATGTGAGAGGATGTGTCAGCAAGGCATCACAACATTAGCCATTGGATGTGTGGCTTAACAAGATATTGCCAATATTTTTCCCAATCTAACTTTGAAAATTTCTTAATGTTCTATTCCTTCCTCTTAGACCATTCGTGTAATGATTTCATTAATATTTTGACATCGGGAAGGGAACTGACTGGGAATTCTTGAATAAGATTGGAACCAAACAAATTATTACTAAAAGTTTCATTAATATTATTTGCAACATCTCTTGCTTTGTAGATGGCCCTTTCTGGTTGCTTTAGTTTTATATCCCAATATGTAAATAGGATTTATTTGTGTGAATGCTCTATTATCGAAAGTTTTTTTGCTCTTCCTTTTGCACTATCTTTCCATGTGATGAATTTGGAAATATTCTCATTAATGTCATGGAAATTCGCCCTCAGTTCAGACGATTGATTCATCTGTGAATCACTTTTGTTGCATAGACCATTGATGATTTCCAATTTCTGGTAGAAGACCACCTCATTTTGGGCCAAAAGGGTTTTTAATTCCATTGCTTCTTTCTTAAAGTCTTCAATTTTTGGATTTTCCTTCAGTTGTTCAATTGTGAGTTGGAGTTGTTGAAGTTGAGCATCTTTGACCTTGATATGAATTTAATATTGCAGTTTCATCTGATTTGTGTTGTAGTTGTGACAACTGTGTTTTCCATTGATGCTCAATACTCTATTTTTGTTTTAACAACTCTTGTTCCAACTATCAGATTGTATCATCCTTGTCCTTGATCAATTGTTGTACTTCTTATGCTTTATCACTAGTGGCAATTGCATAATCCCCTGCAAATTGTGATAGCTTGGTTAATTTATCAGAAGGGTTGGTTTGTGGATATTTCCACAACACCTCCATTGGTATATCTCCAAGAACTAAAGCCTGGGATTGCTCAACTCTTCTCCTATTTCTCTACCTTCTCATCACAGCCCTATGCTTGGGACTGTAAATTATGTTAAGAGGAGGAATCTATTCAATCTTGAGAACAATTTCTAATGAAGGGTATGCCGAGATGAATTCAATATCATATGTGTTAACAACCTTGTCAGAAGCCCCAATAGTAAGCGGGATCTATCTATTACCTTGAGGAGTGTTGATTTTTTCTTTAGGCTCATATGTCCTTAACTCTTACGATCAATTGATCTGATAATCAAATTGGTCCCAGACCTTATCTAAATTACTGTTTAATAATGCTTCAAAATTTTGTTGTTTTGTGGATGTGGTTTCTTCAATTTCCTGTAAGCCCTCAGTTTCCTTTGGATATTTCTCCAAATCCTACTCTTTTTGTAAAATTGGTTGGGAAACCCTCAACATGTCAAGAGGTAGATATGGAAAGCCAAGTATTTGAAACTATCCATTATAGGCTTTTCTGCGAATGGGAGGATTGTAGTTAATTTGTTGATCTCTACCACCGAGTAACCCTCATAAGCTATGGAATATTTATTATCATTGATGCTCATTCCCGTCGCTTTTAAGAAATTATCAAGGGAAATTTTCAGTTGTTGGATTTCCTCTCAAGCCCCATCACTAAACATCAGAATATAATATACAAAAAGGAGTTGGGTAATGAACAAGTTGGTAGCTACTTCTATCCCTTTTATCTCCCCCCCTCTGTTTGCAACAATAATTAACTGTCCGAGACCTTCGATAACCAATAAATATAGTAATGGTGACAAAGGACAACCCTGCCTCAACCCTCTTTGACTATGAAAAAAGGGGGAAGCTACTCTATTGATAAGAACCGAAAATATTACATTTGAGACGCATCCCATAACCCAGTTTATAAAGCTAATGCTAAACCCTAGATGGGTTAAAAGTAGACGAAGATATATCTAAATAATTCTGTCATAGGCCTCTGAGAGTTCTACCTGTTAGAATCCTGTAATTTACAGTATCAAAAAGTGACTGAGTATCTCATACAGGTAAATTTTCATATTGTACTTGACTATCAATATTCAAATGATTTTCAAAGAAAATATGAAGAAGAAAATCAAAAGAAGAGGGTGTTTATACTCTAAAGTCCGGGAAAGGTTATTTAGCCTTAGTATTCAGGAATTCATGTCCAGTCCAAGACCTATTAGGACGTATGTTAAGTCATATTAAATTTTATCCTAAGTCTCGAGACCCCTATTTGTTTTACCCCAAATCCCTAAAATACCACACTTTCCCCTATCCTAACTCCGAAAACCCACATTTTCCTACAACCCCAACTCTCATACTATACCCCCGCCATCCATTAATTCGTCTGACCTCACCATCAGATCATACATCACGTCAGTGCTAATCAACCTTCACCTTTCCATCATCTCCGCTCCTCATATCCATATCTAACGGGCCACGACACTTTTTGGCCCCCCGTCACTCTCCGAACTTTAACCACGGGGGGGGGGGGGGAGGTTTGGTGTCCGAAATGAGCGGTATTCCTTACCACTGTTCCTACTATGTGGCACATCCGTGCTAGTTCACACCCCCCCATCTAATACTGCAAACCAGATAGGCCCCCCTCCAAAATCCAGTTTCGGATTTCTGCAGAACAAACACAGCAGTGGCGGATTTTGTCTTCAGGGTTGTTAGTTTCAGCCTTTGCAGCCTTCCCCCAGTGATAAAAAATGCTCTTACAAAGTGATTTTAAGGTGTCAAGGTCAAATTTTGTCATTTCAATGAGTCTTCAAGCAAAATTTGGTCACTAGGCATTAGGTCTAGGGTTTGTTTTCACTCTTGTCAAAGTTGTCCAAATGTCGGTCCATGTCACCATTCAGCTGAGTGTACCATCATTCAGAGGGTTGTCATCATCATGTCAAGTTCCACTGGGTCATTTTACACCTTGTTCATGCTTCAGTTGTGCCTAGGTAAGGTTCATTTCCCTCTCCTAGGGTTTTGAAGGTAATTTCTCTTGGATGGTCAAATCATTAGCAAAAATTGTATCCTGATGTTCATACACCTTCCCCTATCCTTAATATACCTTATTAAACACTTCCCATCACTGAGATTCACCAAATTCCTCATTTTTTCACAAACCCTAGTTTCTTGCTACAACTTGGCAATTTTCTAGGCTAGGCCTGTGTTTTTCCCTTTTGGACCCCTTCCCCTCACTCAATCTCTGAAATTACACTTTCCCCTGCTTCCTAACATCCCTCCCTACTTCCAAAAATTTTCTCAAGAATTTATAAGCCCCTTATCCCCTTCATTTCGCTTCATTTCGACAAATCCCTTGTTCCACACATTGGGATAGGTTTCACTCAAATGATGTTTCTGAGAAATAAAAGATGAATTTGCGAAAAATGAGAGAGGTTTTTGTCCAAACTATGCCAAGGAAGAAAAACCTCCTTCAATTTTTACACATGTGTCATTTTTTTTAGAGAAATGTCAAAAATACCGTTGCCTCAGGAGAATTGATGCACCTCTGAAGTGACCTTGGGAAAATCAATAGTTCTCCTAGCTTGGTTGGCCAAATGACTTGCTTTATGAGTCAAATGATAACTAGAAAAAAATGGATTTCCAATGAGCTATCATGATCTCAATTTTGAGTTTAGGAAGACCTTCAAAATTTGACTGCAACAGCACTCTGCCTTGAGGCAGCCTCATTCTGCTCATTTTGACCAGTTTTGGGAGATTTGATTTTTGACAAGGCAAATGAACTCCAAATTGAAAACTTTTGGTTGGGTTGGAAACTAGAATCCATAATATTTCTAACGAGCTATACCGAACCCCATTTGGACACCGGGAAAGCCTCCAAAAGCCTCCTGAAAAAGTGTGCTACGCATTGAGCTTGGTGCGCGGCGCATTTAGCTGAAACACAAAAATTTTTGCCATTCCTCTCCAACATCAAATTTGCTTGGTTTCTCCAGGTTTGAGTAAGTCAAAGCCACTCCTCTATTGCTCATAACTTGTGCTTGGTGTTGATTATGAGTTTTATTATGAATATTTTAGTACAAAACTAAACCCTACTATCTTGTTGAGAAGTGCCTCCTTAGGGTTTTGCAACTTGTTTTGGTGTCAATCATCCCACCTCCCCACCTTGTTTTTTCCCATCTCCCATCACTGTTATCTCATCACTACACCATGCCATTCATCCCTGTAAAATTGACAAAGGTTTCATCATTCAAGTCAAAAAATCAAAATGGAAATCAAAACAGAGTTTGTATTAAATTGTCAAAGTGCCAAAATGCTACAACTTTACAAAGTGGGTTATTACAAAGCAAAAATCAAAATACATGGTTCTATGGGATATTTTCCACTTTCAAATTTCATTTTCACGCAAGGAGATGTCAAAAGCCTAAGAGAGAAGTCGAGTTGAAGTTGGAGAAGCGAAAATAGAGTTTTGGAGGCGGACTGCCTATGAGTTTGCTGCGCAACGCATCTGGAGGAAGGCGCGGCGCACATAGACCGCGCAACGCATTGGGCTAAGTTTCACCGTGTAATTTTCAACTGTCGCGACACATACAGTGTGCGCGGTGCACTGGGCTTTGCGTGCGGCGCATAGGCCTGAGACTGAAATTTTCTGCCAGTCTTCTCCAAAATCGAATTTTACTTGGTTGCTCCGTGTTGAAGTAAGTTAAAGTCGATCCCATATTGCTCATAGTTTGTGTTGGGAGTTGTTTAAAGATTGGTTGTAGATTGGATACAAGAGTTGAATGGCAAAGCGTAAACCTTATCATTGTGGTAAGAAATGCTCCTTAGGGTCTCAAGTGGTGTTTTAAAAAGTCATTTTCATGCTGAATACTCACTATCATACTATCTTTTCCCACCTATGTTTCCTTTCCCATCAGTGTTATATTATCATTATAACCTATTTTTTATTTCCTCTTACACCTCTAAGAAGCATTCACTCCTAAAGCCCCTATTCCCTAATATCCCAAGTTATTTCCCATTCATAGAATCATTTCATTTCCCATTATTTTCCCTTTCCCCATATCATTTGTAAAATTCCCAAAACTTCAAGTTATCTAAACAGTACCCAAGCATTCAAATAACTGTCCATTGTTCCTACATTTGTCAAAATTCCAAAGGGAAAATTATCGCTTGACAAGACCCCACTGCCCACACTGCCCTATTTCCCTCAATCCCTCCCACATTTGGCAATTGAAACAAGGCACCAATTTTTCATTTTCAACAAACCAAACGTACACTTGACATATACCTTGCAACACCATGACGGACACCAACACATCCTATGAGCGAGACCGTGATTCCGCCACTGAACTGCATGCACCAAGAAGGCACTGAAATGTCGAAAAAGGCCTGATCCACTCCGAATCTTGGCCGAAGCTTCTTTGGCTGAGCATGATACTTGATGAGGGAAATTCACTCCAAATTTCAGCAAATTTTGAGTAAACTTTGTCATTTTTGAAATTTTGGTTGCAAAACAGGTTTTTCTGCCCGACGCGTCGCGCCACTCGGCGCGCGCTTACGTTTGAGAGATCTTCTGGAGGAAAAATTTACATTTTTGGATTTTTTATGATAAATTATGCATGCTCAGGAATGGTTGAGAGATTTCATCAAATTCTAGATGGTCTTAAGGGTTAAAAACACACCAAAAATGGCCTTTCTGCCACCTTTTGCACTAGCAGGAACCAGTCTTGGGAGATTGCAGTTTTGGAGAGGCAAATGAACTCCAAATTGAAAACTTCCACTTGGGTTGGATAGCAGACAGACAGGGCTTTCCAGCGAGCTATCATGAGCTCAATGTGGACTTCAGGAAGCTCCCCAAAAATATGTTCAAAGTGGCGCGTCGCATTGAGTTTTCTGGCGCGACGCATAGAGGATTTTGGTCCAATTTTTACTTTTCAGCTTAGAAAATCGGCCAGTTTGACTAGTTTCACTTCTTGATGTAATTGTTGATCTATCTTGATGTAATTTTGTGGCTATGATGTAAATTTGGCTCATATTTACTTGTTCTAGAGGATTCATTCACTAAAAAGTGAAAATTAAGTGAATGGATCAGTTTCCTAGCATATAGAGGCAAGTTGTTTGGCTGCTTAGATTTCAGTTCCATGTTTAGAATTGGTTGAAACAGCTCCTAGAAGGATGAAATCGACCCCTAGAGGCATGGGAAGGGGTTAGGATGGTCTATATATTGTATTTTCTGAGACATTTTTAGGGTTGGACTTTTGGGAATAGTTTGGCACCTCATTGTATATTCATTTCAGATTTTTGGCAAAGGAAAGACCAGAGTTTTGCAGCACTTGTTGGGATCCTTGTGGCTCTGAGTTTTGATGATGTTTTTCTCCATGTATCTGTAAGTTTCATTAATTTTTATGTATGCCATTCCCTTCTCTTTGCTTTTGAATTAAACAAATGAGTAACTAAGGTAGAATTCATTACTTTGCTGGTGCTCTGCCTTAAAATTTTGTTTAGTTTTATATGTTTTCGTCAGTTTGAAGAGGATCCTTGTGCCCTCTTGCCCTCTTCAGATCCTCAGCAATATTTTCCATCCATTCATTGAATCTAAGACATCAAATTCATTGCTTTCCCTGCCCCAACTTGAACTCTGCAAGAATTTGGCCTCATCCCCAAGCCCAAAATTGCTTTTCCCTTTTTCCAACAAAAACCCCTAAAAATAATTTAGAACTCCTTGATTAATATACCTAGCCTAAAATTAGCACTCATTTTAGTCATCTTAGACCCTATTGATTATTTTTACTGAGTTTGACCCGGAGAGAGCCCTCTCCTGTTCTGGTAGGGCTAGCTACCAGACTGAGCGTGGTTTGGTGTTACCTTGAATCCCGCCTTCCTTCAGCCTGAGGTGGATTTGGGCTATAAAAAGGGTTAAAATTGAATTGGCCTCCACTTTAACTTCTTCATAGCAGAGGGTGGCATGATAAAGGAAAACATTGATTAATCTTTCAGTTTCACTTGGAGTTGTGTTTATTGTTTGCATTGTTATTTATCCCAGCTTGTGGTTTTCTGTAATCATTTTTCTTGTACTGGCAATGACTGTACTGGATATTATGGGTTTTATGACACTGCTAAGTATTCAATTAAATGCAATTTCTGTGGTGAACCTGTAATGTTAAGTAGTATTGCAGTAGAATTTTTGTGTCCACATTACCCATGCATTCTCTGTGAGTGAGGGAGTCTGGTCACAATACTCAAAAGAAGAACTTACAACCACGGGAGCTTTTGTTTTCAGCGAAACAACAATTACAAAATTTGTTGATGTAATTTTACTATGTTTTGCAGGATCAGAGATATTTGAGGTCTACTATTTTCGAATGTTCTCCATGATGCCACTGTGCCTCTCCATATGTACCTAAAACAACATCTTGAACAACAGACTTCTGTTCAAAATGAATATCAGCTCAGTGAAGAAATCCTTTTCAGATTTTTGATTTCAGATTTCTCACCACTGAAATAGCACATAGAAAATTCATTTACAGGGTACACATGGTAGCCAGCATCGCATTATCTTTAATGATCCAACAGAGGCGGCCGAAAAGTAGAGCTAGATGTTAGAGCCACCCATCGTTTCGTCTTCGTGAACACCTCAACCACCTTAAGCCTACTTTTTGGATTCATGAAGATCTACCAAATCCTTTGAAATCATGAAAATATGCCTGAGTTAATTCTACAAGTGATGTTTTTTCAGAAATTTTTTGTTTGGGCCTTGCATCGCCACACTTGTATACTTTTAGTTTAATTGTAATTAATGAAGGCTGCCAAAGTAGATTAGGGAAACTGACGTAGTTGTTAGTTAAATACTGCATACATTGGAAGTATCAAGGGTTGGTGGGTTGGACCTTGTTAGACCCTGCATTGTAAGAACTACTGTATTGGAGCAACTGTAATTTTTGGAGCTGGGAATCAATAATCAAAGACCATTTACATGATACTTGAGATGTGTTAAATGGTGATGTGCTACTTCTCTGTGTTAAATGCTTCCATTTTTTTCCTTGCTGTGCATCTATTCATCTGATTGTAAAACATAAAATTTAGATTAAGATTTGATGTTGGAGCACCTTAATTCTGTTTGTCTTTACAATCTGAATGTTTTTTGCTAAAGTTTGATTAAAGAATTCTTAACTTCTCTTTAATCACTACTGAACATTACTATTTCCTCTGCCTCATAATTCACACTGCTCTAAAGATCCATTTAGCACAGTTAGATTTCCCTGTGATGCTATTGAAAAGTTGATGCACCAATCCAGCCTTTGACTCCATAGCCCAATGGATTAGTTCCTGCAGACATGCTCATCCAACCAACAAAATCAAAACAACCAATTCTCACCATCACTGTAACTAGCCTAACATATACATTCATAATATTCAAGTAAAATCAAATCATAAATAGAGAGATCCCTCTTTGAGTTTAGGAAGGCTAGGTCCTAGATTCCAAAGTGGTTTGATGTTGTCCTCTATTGTTTATTCTTGCCAATATTATAAATTATAGGGCCAAAACATAATGGCGACCATACTCGGGAGTTATTGAAAAATATTGACATTTCATCAGAGCTCAGAAACCCCAGTAAAAAAAAATTATTTGCTAAAAGTAATTTTCCAAGATTAGCATCTGATTGTTGATGGTGGACAAAAAGTCAGACACAAGAAGGTTGAAATCATCCACCTGGCGACTCCACAAAGTTCAGTTGATCTAAAAGACTCCACTGGTAAAATAATACCTAATTGCAGAGAATTTATAGTGACTCCATTTTATTGCTGATTGATTGTCAAGATGAATTCATGAATACAACGTAGGTATGCTCCTTTGGACAGATATAAGATCCCAGGTTTTCCAAACTCCATGCATAACGTTGATTGGTTAAAACATCTTCCAGTGTTTAAAGATGAAAAAGGAGATGATTTTGTTTGACATTTGTTAAGATTTCATATGCATTTCCAAAGATTTAAAATCCAATTTTCAGAGGACTGTCTTATGAAAATGTTTATGGAAATTTTAGAAGAGAAAGCTAGGATTTGGTATGAAGATATACTAGCTATAAGTATAATTTCTTTAAAGTGTTTTCGTGCTGTGTTTTGTGACAAATATAAAGAAGATTATCCCTCTTTGTCACTAGTTCAAGAATGTTGTGATAAAGTTCAAATTTTTATTGAATATTTGGAGAATTACTATGGTGATTATCAATTTATGAATGATGAAATATTAGAAGTTTTAGAAGAAAGACCATTTGAGAAAGTGGAAGTTTTGTCTGACATGTCTTCTCATCATGAAAAAAGAAATGATATATGATCTCTAGAAGTTCATGAAGTTTCACCATAGGAAATATTCCTAGTAGCACAAGGACAAGCCGATCAATATATGGTTAAGGAAGAACTTCAGCCTCTTGAACTAGATCCATCAGAGGAAAACAACGAAAACCTACAGTAGTCTAGTGATCTAGAAGAAAAGGCAGCTGAACTTAACAACATAGATTCACAAGAGAATTTTCAGCCAACAATTTTTTATTCAAAGATTGAACGCCAGTCAAGTTTTCCTAATGGAAGCCAAGAAAGCTAGCCAAAAGAAGACCAATCATGTTTTCTTATTTTAGACCACTCAGATTCTCTTTCTAAGTGTGCAGACCTTGAAGAAAATCACAAAAATTCTCCATCATTGTTTTCTTCTTGGGATGTTGACGAAATTGCACAACATATTAATATTATAGCTAATGATCTTTTGTCCGAGATGATTGAGAATTTTTAGCTCTCTGGAAATATTCTGAATGATAAAGGAAATAATGAAGAGAAAACAGAAAAATTAATCATCATGGATAGAGAAGAAAAACAACTGTCTTCCTTGCTATGTATCACAATCAATATCAACACGAAAGCAAAGAAGCAAGATGGGATGAGGTATGTTTTTATGACACCAACCATATGAAGGATCTCATCTTGCATGTTTACCTAGATCCTTTGAGAATTTTATTACAATCATCAGTGAAGAAAGAATCTACCAGGTTGATCAACAAAGATATTGAACATTGGAAAATTTAAGTTTCCATGTTTTGAAACCATTTCTCTACTCATTGAAATGGAAGGCCAGTTTCAGTTAAACACTCATCTGCTTGACTGGTAACATTGGAAGTCTGATTATTATTTGATGGCAGTCATTTAATCAGATTAAGTAGGTAGATTAGTGCAAATAAGCTCAGTACTCTGAGCAACTTTCCAGTTTTAGTTTCGGATTGCTTTTCGGTTTTCATTTCAAGTGTATTCTAGACTTCAGTTTCAGCATTGTTCAGGTTTCAACATTTAGATTTTCAGGGTGCAACGATGATCTCCATTTTTTAGATTGTAGTACATAGATCAGAAGTTCAGAACAAATGAATAAAGTTTTCATTTGCAAAATTTTTGTGGTAGAGAAAGTTGCTAGCTTAAATCATTCCAATGACCAACGCATTGGTCGCCAAATTCAAATATCTGCGATTCTTTACTGCCTCGCTGGGAGGATAACATCCCAGTTGGAGCCACTGTCAGACTCTTGTAATTTACAGTATCACAAGGTGACTAAGTATCTCATACATGTAAATTTTCATATTGTACTTGACTGTCAATATTCAAATGATTTTCAAAGAAAATATGAAGAATAAAATCAAAAGAAGAGGGTGTTTATACTCTAAAGTTTGGGAAAGGTTATTTAGCCCTAGTGTTCAGGAATTCATGTCCGGTCCAAGACCTATTAGGATGTATGTTAAGTCATATTAAATTTTATCCTAATTCCCAAGCCCCCTATTTGTTTTACCCCAAATCCCTAAAACACCACACTTTCCCCTATCCTAACTTCGAAAACCCACATTTTCCTACAACCCTAATTCTCATACTATACCCCTGCCATCCATTGATTCACCTGACCCCACCATCACATCATACATCACATAAGCACTAATCAAGCTTCACCTTTTCGCCATCTCTGCTCCTCATCTCCATATCTGATAGGCCATGACACTTTTCGGCCCCCCCTCACTCTCCAAAATTTAACCACCCCAGGGGGGGGTTTCCGAAATGAGCGGTATCCCTTGTCGCCATTCTTGCTACGTGGCGCGTCCGTGCTAGTTTGTACCCCCCCATCCGATACCGCAAACCAGATAGGCCCCCCTCTGAAATATGGTTTCAGGTTTCCGCAGAACAAACACAACAATGGTGGATTTGGTCTTTAGGGTTGAAATCGAATTTGCCTCCACTTTAATTTCTTCATAGAAGAGGGTGGCATGATAGAGGAAAACATTGATTAATCTTTCAGTTTCTCTTGGAGCTGTGTTTATCATTTACTTTGTCATTAATTCTAGCTTATGGATTTCTGCAATAATTATTCTCGTACTGGCAACGAATCTACTGGATATTATGGGTTTGATGGCATTGTTGAGTATTCAATTAAATGAAATTTCTGTGGTGAATCCTGCAATGTGAAGTAGTATCGCAGTAGAATTTATGTGTCCAAATTACCCATGCATTCTCTGTGAGTGAAGGAGATCGGGCACAATACTCAAAAGAATCACTTACAACCATGGGAGCTTCTATTTTCAGTGAAATAACAATTACAAAGTTTATTGATGCGCTTTTACTATGTTTTGCACGATCAGAGATATTTTAAGTCTACTATTTTCGAATGTTCTCCATGATGCCACTGTGCCATTACATATGTACCTAAAACAACATGTTGAACAAAAAACTTCTGCTCAAAATTAATATCAGATCAGTGAAGAAATCCTTTTCAGATTTTTTATTTTAGATTTCTTGCCACTAAAATAGCACACAGAAAATTCATTTACAGGTTACACATGGCAGCCAACATTGCATCATATTTAATGATCCAGAAGAGGCGGCCCAAAAGTAGAGCCAGATGTCAGAGCCACCCATCGTTTCCTCTTCGTGACCACCTCAAATACCTTCAACCTACTTTTTGGATTCAAAAAGAGCTTCCTAAGCCTTTGAACTCATGAAAATCTCCCTGAGTTAATTCTACAGGCAGTGTTTTGTCAGAGATTTTTTGTTTTTTTGTTTTTTTAAATTTTCGGGTCTTGCATGGCCACACTTGTCTAATTTTAGTTTAATTGTAATTAATGAGGGTTTCCGTAGTATATTAGGGCAACCAATGTAGTTTTTAGTTAAATAATACATACATTGGCAGTATCAAGGGTTGGTGGGTTAGACCTCATTAGACCTTGCATTGTAAGAACCACTGTATTGGAGCAACTGTAATTTTTGGAGTTGGGCATCAATAATAAAAGACCGTTACAAGATAATTGAGCCGTGTTAAATGGTGATGTGCTACTTATCTGTGTTAAATGTTTCCATTTTTTTCCTTACTGTGCATCTATTCTTCTGATTGTAAAACATAAATTTTAGATTAAGATTTGTTGTCAGAGCACCTTAATTCTATCTGTCTTTACAATCTGAATGTTTTCTACTGAAGTCTGACTAAATAATTCTTAACTTATTTTTAATCACTACTGAACACTACTATTTCCTCAACCTCATAATTCACATTACTCTAAAGATCGATTTAGCACAATTAGATTTCCCTATGATGCTCTTGAAAAGTTGATGCACCAATCTAGCCTTTGATTCCATAGCCCAATGGATTAGTTCCTGCAGACCTGCTCATCCAACCAACAAAATCAAAACAAACAGTTCTCACCATCACTGTAACTAGCTTAACATCAACATTCATAATATTTAGGTAAAATTAAATCATAAGTAGAGGGAGCCCTCTCTGAGTCTAAGAAGACTAGGTCCTGGATTCCAAATTTGTTTGATGTTGTCCTCCATAATTTATTCTTGCCAGTATTATAAATTATAGGGTCACAACACTATCTTCATAAGAATCCCTTTTTTATTTCTCTTTTTCATACTGTGCATGGATTCCTGTGCGACTCTGATGGATTCATGAATTTTTATACCATCCAAGAATCCGAATTGTTCACTTGAGATGTTCCTGGAGGGTATAGGCTTTAGGTGAACAACTACGACTTTCGCTATGATTTTGTATATGTAGTTACACAACGAAATGGGCTTTAATTACTCAAAGGTCTTTGGATCATCAGTTTTGGGGATGAGAGATAAAAAAGTTGAATTAAAAGGCTCATGAATTAATCCTTCATCTCTCGATTCCTCCGCCACCCTAGTTAATCCATCCCCTATAAGCTCAAAACTATGTTGGAAGAATTCTACCATTCACCCATCTGGACCTGGGCTCTTATCTCTCTGCATTTTTTTAATAATTCCTTCAAATTATCCTTTTGTAACCGAATCCATTAACATTTCATTTTCCTCATCTTCCACATATCTAGGAAAGAGTTGGGCCACCTGAATCACTTCTACTATAATGGCTTCTTCCAGGGATATGAACTTACCTTTGAAATGATCTCTTCCTAGGCATTTAATCTCGTCAAAGGATTTAGCTATCCCCACCTCTGGCCTCTGCGTTTCCCAAATAGTGTTATAGTTGTTCCTGCCTTTTACATAATTATGAAAGAATTTCGTGTTTTCGTCCCCAATAGGGATCAATTAGCTCTACTTTTGAGTCTCCACTGCTCCTCAATTTTGCTAAGTATCTTCCTTTTAGAGGTTTCCATTTGTTTTATTCTTTGTTTTTTTTCATCTATCTCACAATCTCCCACCTCTGGGATTTCCACAGACTCCAAGGTTTCCTCTATGAATTTAAGCTCTCACAACGTTCATGTACTTATGAAGTGTAAGTGCACCATATATGCTAGGAATTATATCTTTGGATGAAATTGATCTAAGTATGTATAAATGTTAGACAATATTAAAGAGTTGTCACACACATGTTATTTTCATTAAAGCTACATCAAAATCAAATTCCAAATTGTACTGAAAATTAATCTACAACATGAAATATCACTTTTTTCTAATAACAGAATTGAAAGTATATTTCTAATTGTGTAAATGAAATATTAGTGCTAATTGCCTAAAATAAATCCTAATATTAATTTCAGGATTGAAATATTAACACTACTTTTCAAAAGGAAATCTTAACATTATTTGCAGAAATGAAAGCTTAACTCTAATTGCAGAAAACAGATTTTAACACTAGTTTGTAGAAATAAATACTACTGTTAATTTTTTTTCAAGAGGAAAGTAAATAAAATGAAATTATAGCTTCAAGTGATTAATAGTGTGCGATAGTAAACTTTGAAAACCATATATACATGATCCAAACAATTTAACTGAGTTATTAAACTAAATTATTGAACGAAATGCATTTTGGAAAATAAATCTTTTTGATATTTTATTTTTATGAGTGCTCTGCAAACAACAAGAGATTATATTAGAAAAAAATGAAATGTAACTATCTATGTTTGAGAGAGAGAAAACTATATGAAATTTCGAAACAAACGAAAACTATCTATGAGAAATTTCAACATAAATGAAAACTATCTACCCTTACAACTCTCCAAGGGGCCCTCCCATGAGTGTAAGTTCGTCACTGATCGATTGTTTGCTCCACCATGCATTGGAAAATAGGAACAAAGTATTATATTAATCTAGAGAAGTTTCTTGAACAAAACTTGCAAATACTGGAATAAGCAACAACTGACTATATTTTTGGTTTTTCCTAATGAATTTTATACATTTGGTTTATCAAACTGATCTAATTAAGAGCCATGTGCCGATAGGAAATTTGACTAGTGAACCATCTAAGAAGTAAAATAAAATTAAAATTATATATCCTCATGATTTTGTACTGGAAGAGAAAATCACAAGGGATTCTTCTCAAACATGTCTTTTCACGATCGAACAAATCATATCCATGATCACTTTATCTTTCCATGATCTCCTATCGAAACTTTCTTGACTATTGAAACATCATATCCAAAGTATGAATTTTAGTTTGACTTCTAGATATTTTGATCTCTGTATCTTTCCAGATCATAATGATAGGTGGAAATCCATGTGTGAAACAATTGTCTTCTACATGTACCTTTCATTCCTTCTTTGGTGCATTGAAACATGTCTAACCATGGAGATGGTTGCAAAATTTTATATTAGTGGCGGAATGAAAAATATTATGTAATTGTATAGATGTTTTAATTTTATTTCACAAAGAAACAATAGATTCTAAAACATGGACGATTAATATCTTTTATATGCTTGAGTAAATCTGTGATGACCTTGATTAGGCTGAAACTGCAACAAGATGGTCACAAAAAGATAAAGGAGAGGAAAAAGGGTAGTAAAAAAGAAAACAATTTTGGAATTCAACATTCCCCCACACAAATTTTTTGCATGTCCTCATGCATCAAAAATTCAAAATTGTTTCTTCTTATTCAATTTATAATATCAGAAGCTTGTGCAATCATATCCAAACTAGTTCTTTTCTTTCTCTTTTTGATGTTGAAGATTTCCCTTGGTTCCTTCATTAGGATTTTACTCTGTAATCCCTTGATTTTGCTTCTTTTTGTACCAGTGGCATAGATGCAAAAGTATATTATCATTGAGTCCTTAAAATTTCATTTTGTATCTTTTTTGATTCTCATTCTTGTGTAAGATGAATATTGAGGAATTCTAACTCATATATATCTTTCTTTAGATCATACTCAATTCTATACTTTTTTTCTTTTCTTTCTGGAGTATGATCTAACGAAGGGGTTTCGTCAAATTTATTCTCTTGATTCTTAGAGGATAAGTTTACTTTTTGTTGCGCTCTTTTTTCCAGAGAATCCACATAGTCATATATTTCTTGTTGTACTGGATCAATGTCTGGTGTCTTCCTTGTCAGGCTCAAAGTTTGAGGTGGTATCCTGTAACCTTCTTCTTCGAGATTGACCATTTATGGAGATTGTAAATTTGAGAGTTTAGAAATTCTATTGATTTTTCTCAGTTTCATTCCTAATTCCTCAATGTTCTGGGTTTTCTTCCTTTTGTTGGTTTGTTCTTGTTTCCTCTTTTTTGATTCTTCATTTTCTTTAAGTAGTTTAGTAATTGAGTTGGTTTTCTTTCTTATAACATTTTGTTTTCCATTTTTATGTTTATATTTTTCCAAATAATGACAAAGAGGAGTGTCATCTTCAAGTTGGTATTCTAGTGCCTCTGTTTCATTTTTCCCTAAATTTTCCTTTTCATTTTCTTCTTCACGGTTAGGGTTTGAAGGTGACCTACGTTGACTTATTTTATCCCTTTTACTAGTTTCTTCCTCCCGAGCTTCTACAAAGTGGTTGCAGACTAGAAATTTTTTCCAATGATCTCCCTTAGCTTCTAAGTGTGCTTCTATGAGGATTTTAATAATTCCATGATGATGGAGGGAATTAGGAAGGGATTTTGATTCTCTTTGCACAATAGATTCCATATTTCTAAGACTATAAAGCAAGAAATATGGAAAATTGATTTCATCTCCATCAATAGAATGCATCAGAAGTCTAGCATAATAGAAGAACATGGTTTCAAACCTTCCTTCACAAGTTAAAATTTTCTGAATAACCAATAGTAAATTCCTCCATTTTCCTTTCAATGTTGTGACCATAATTCCCTTTTTAAAGATAGAAATTTCCATACTTGGATCTATGAGGAAATTTACCCAGTCTCTCTATTTGATTTTTATGTTGATAAAACAACTCTCACAGTTTCTCAATAACTCTGTATCTTCTTCCATGATGGGATATTTCATTATAAGTTTAATGTCACCAATTTCTGCCTCGACCTTATCAAAAGCTCGAGAGAAATATTTAGTCACCTCTGTCTCATGCCCATAAAATTTTTCAAATAAACTAAGCCACCCTACTTTATACAACTATTCCCTGACTCGTGGGTATGCCTGAAGGAACTTGAATCCATTAGGTTTTGATCAGACAATGATACCCATAGTGGAGAGAAGTCTTCACCTTGAAATGTTTCTTTTTTATAGAGGCAATGGAGGGTTGAAAATGAGGTAAATAAAATGAAAAATGAGGGATATGGAATGTAGTGAAATGGAGTGGAATGATAATGGGAGGATAATGGAATGGGGTTCTCATGGGATATTTTATTTAAGATAGGACTATACCTTTTTGCATGATTTCCCACGATTTTTAGATCCGCTTTCATAGGATCGATAAGATTTATGTGATTTCAAATGGATTTGATGTGACAAGCTAAGCCATGATGATGGAATGAGTTTTGTATCTATTATGGTAGTAGGACATAATTTTTAGGCAGTTTATAAGGTCTTTTAATAACCCAAGCCTTTTAATGAAATCATCCAATGAATTGAAATCTAATGTTCTTGTATGAAAATAATTTAACACTATACATACCTAATTATGATATTACTTTGCTCTATATTCTATGAATATGAAGTGTTTATCTTGTTCTACCTGTAGAAATTGTACTCAGTTGCGGAATTGAAGATTAGCTGTAGAATGACATCAATTCTGCTGCTACTTATTTCTTGAGATTTTTTGCTTGATCAAAGGAATATTATTTATTGATGTTGCGTATTTGTTGATCTTTGAAGAAGGATGGTATTTAGAAGTGTTTCTTATCAACTGTAAATTTATTAGAAAAATAAGGATAAAAAGAAATAGGGGAAATACAAGGGAATTATGAAAATCTAAACCACCAAGAACTCTTGGTTTTCAGTTAATATTTTATGTTTAAGCATGCCAACATTGATGGTTTTAATGCTTATATATATATATATATATATATATATATATATATATATATATATATATTTTAGATGATAAAAATAATTACAATAAATTTGGATAATAGGGAGAAGAATCTCCTTTCTTAACCAACTTGAATTCATAATTTTCTTGTAGATATTTGAAAAACTCTTCCTTTGTTAGTGTTTTATGATAAAATATTAATCTACGACCATTAACAAGGAGGGTAACTTGTTCATCATAAATAGTTTTGATATTGACTACTCCATTTTCATAAACAATATCTATTTCATAAGGGCCAAGCCAATGAGTTTGAAATTCTCTTGAAAATATTTGAATTTAGAATAAAAAAGAAGAGCCCACTCGCCTAGCTTGAACTTTTTAGTTTTCATAAATATTTCATGCCATCTTGATCTTTGCTGTTGAACTATGTTGGTTCTTTGGATAAATTCTTGTCAGATCTCATCTAGCTCATTCAATTTTTCCACTCTTTGTTTCTGAGCTTCTGATAGATCAAGGACCAATTTAGCAGTTGTTCAAAAGGTTTCCACTTGGAACTCAATTGTAAGAAAATATTGATTTCCATATGGATTATGTATAGTTGAATTTATCCATGTGGTTCAATATTCCCATAGTGCTTTTGGAATCTTTTCTTCCCAATCTTTCCTATGCAAATGCAAAATATTGGTTAGAATTGCTTCAAGTAATTTTTTAGTCGATTCCACTTGTCCATTGGCTTGTGGATGATATGGAGTAGAATTCCTATGCTTGATTTTATATTTATCCATGATATTTTTAACCAACTTATATGAGCATTGAGTACCTTGATCTGTTACAATTTCTCTTGGAACAACAAAACTAGTAAACATATCCTAAAAAAAAAAATCTAACTATAACATTTTCAGTTACAAATAAAAGAGGTTTATATTCTACCCATTTTGTAACATACTATATACAAAAAAGTATATACCATTTTTGTTTAGATGGAGGATTTATTGGCCCAACAAAATATAGAGCCCATTTTTCAAAAGGCTCTACAAGTACCTGTTATTGTAGAGGAATTTCATCTGATGGAATAAGCTTCCCCATTCTTTGAAAACTATCACATCTTTTGAAATATTCTTTGGCATCATTAAAAAAACATGGAAAATAATATCCCAAAAGAAGAATCTTGTAAGAAATTATTTTATTAGAAAATTTTCCTCCACATGGATCATCATGGCGAGATTTCAAGTTTGTTGGTACTTAATCTTCTCGAAAACACCTTCAGATGATCAAATTAGGTCTAGTTTTGTGTAATATTCCATCTATCTAAGAATAAAGTGCACTGGTTTTGATAAATTTTTTCTTTTCCCTGGATGATAGTTGTGGAAGTAATTTTCCTATAGCTAAATAATTGGAAATATATGCAAACCAAGGTGTTTTAGTAGGTACTACAAAAATATATTCATCAGGAAAATTATATTTTACAAGAACATCATTATTATTATTCTACATTCTAGAAATAAAATCAACAAATGTATTTTCTTTTCCTGGTCTATCAAGAATAGTGATGTTGAATTCTTTTGATAATAAATCCATCTTGTAATTCTACCATTATTAATTGGTTGTTCATTAAATATCTAATAGCAGAATGATCTGTATGAATGAAAGTTTCATAACCAATGATATAACGACGAAACTTATTAATGGCATGCACAACAACTAAAAACTCATTCTCTGTTATAATGTAATTTAACTCTATTGGAGTCAAATTTGTGTTTGTATAATAAATAACATGAGGAGTTAAATATTTTTGTCCCAACACAACTCCTAAAGTTGTATCTGAAGCATCAGAATAAATGTGGAAAGGAAGAGACCAATTAGCCCCCCTTAAAATTGGCGCTTTAGTAATATTCTGTTACAACGTCTCAAATGTTTTTTGAGAGTCATAATTCCAAAAATAATCATAATATTTTGTAATAAGTTTGAAAAGTGGTCTGCTTTTGTGAAATTTTTTATGAATCTTCTATAATAACCAATAAATTTGAGAAAACTTCTAACATCTCTTTGACAAACATGAATTGAAATTTTAGAAATTACTTATAATTTATATGTATCCACTTTAATTCCATCACTCGAAATATGGTGGCCTAAAACAATCCCTTCATTGAACATCATAAAACAATTCTCATGGCTTAATGAAAGGTTTTCTTCTTTACAACTAATAAGAACCTTTTCCAAATTTTCAAGAGCTTCCTCAAAAGTATCTCCATATACAGTAAATTCATCCATGTAAACTTCCACAAAGTGATGCAGGGGCATCTGAGAAAACTTTTGTTAAAATTGGAATCCGAAGCTGTGGAAAGGAAAATGTGGATAGTTAATGTAAATTGGGGCAAAATTAGTTAAACAGAGCTAAATTGCTGGAACTAATTAAATGCAATTATTTGCCATGTATGCATAACGAGAGATTAGAGGTTTGTTTGAGAGGTTGAAGGAGAAAAATCGTGGATCTGAGATGATCCACACTCTTGTAAAACCTATAAAAGAAAGTCTGTGATGTGTGAAAGGGGAGAGTGTGAGAGAATGCAATGTAGTGGCATGAGAAATTCTGTCTAAGGATGAAATGACTTAGCTTGTAAGTGAGTCTTGTATATAATAAGAATATTGTTATGTTGAATTCTGTGTGTCGAGTTATGGTTATTTATATGTTAGATTCATTTATTAATTACTGTGTTATGATATCTATTGATCGACCATTGATCACTCTAAGGATCAATGGCGATCCAGTGCAATAATGTCATAGAATGAGTTGTTGTGTAGCAGAATTAAATCTGTGATCCAGTGATAATATGATATCATTGAATGCATTTTTGTATGGAGAACGAATGGGTGCAGACATGGAGAAACTGTGCGTGGAACCATATGATTTGGACCTGCACATATGTTGAACCTCGAGATGAAGGTGTAGTGGAAGCAAGATAAAAATACGCGTCTTGGAACTAGGAGTGACGAAACAGTGAAGGTGGTTTTCAAAAAAACCACGAATGGATTTCGTGTAACCTTCGAGTGGTAAGCGGTTTTGTTCCAATTGAACGCGATCATATTGGATCACGACACGTCATGGGCGCGAAACCGCGAGTTTCGCATGGCTTTTGATAGATAAATTTCGGGGGCTATTTCTATGTGATAGCTGTCTGGTCGTGATCGTTGGAGATCCAACGATGATCGAATGGGAAGTTGCACGGAGGTTTGAAAATGTTAAACAACGTGGCCCCTAGTTTGCAGATTCCACCATTTTCAAACAAACTCTTGGATCTATAACTAGCCTAAAACCTTCTAAGAACAAAGATAAATCATAAAGAGAGAGCCCTCTCTGGATGCAGATTGGCTAGATTCTGCATTCGAAGGTTGGTTTGTGGTTACCTCGGGTATACTTTCCTTGTCCACAGCAAGGAATGTGGAGGTGTTTACAATTATAAACTGTGGTTGTATGGTTTTGAGTTCTGGGTTTTAAAGTGCATAAAGGTGGGCCAGTGGTTGTTGGTAAAAGACTATTATAATCATTGTTTTTTATGTTTATTTTCTTCCGATACATTCTAATGTCAAGGGTTTAAAAGAGGGCCATCATGTATTGATCAAAGACTATGGAAATCATTGGTTTTGTTTAAGTGCTTTCGATATATATATCTATATATATCTATATATAGGCATGGAAATGGTGTAGCAGAAGCATGGTGGGCCATAACCCACAGGTCCTAGGATTGAAGGATTGGACTTATGAATCTGTAGCTTTGATATATATTTTGAAGGTTGCAGGTTCATATTGATAAAATTAAAGTAAACCTACCCTATAGTAGGTTTCACTTTTCATCACAAAGTCATGAAATAGATCAGAGAAGGTACCTAAAACTGTTCTTGGAAATATTGTAGGTGCATTACATAATCCAAAGGGAAGTACCCTAAGGCATATGTTCCCCATGGATGTGTAAAAGTATTTTGATATTGATCTTCTGGTGCTAGTTGGATTTGTTTATATCCACTAAAACCATAAACAAATGAAAAATATTTCTTCCCTGCCAAGATATCTAATACTCTATCTATAAAACGGTAGTGGAAAATGATCTTTCAGAGTAGATTTATTTAATTCCTTGTAGTCAATACACACTCTCCTTCCCATTTTTATTTGGAACAATAACCAAAGGTGACACCCATTGACTATATGATATCGGATAAATAAAATTCACATTAAGTAACTTTTGTAATCCTTAACAATTTCCCTCAAATTAGGATTCATCCTTCTCTGAGGTTGTGTAACTGGTTTGATATTTTCTTGGATATACATATGATGCATACAAGGTTTGGGATCAATCCATTTCATATCAGTATAATCCCATGCATAAGCATATGAATATTTTTGTACCATATTTATCAATTTATTCTTTTGAAATTCTTCCAAGTTATTATTAATATTCAGTGTTTTGCCTGGAAAAATTTCTACTTAATAATTGCCAAAATTTTCCATAGAATGTAAAGCCATTTGGTGAGATGATAAATATTCAATATTTCATTGTTCTTGAAAACTTTAATCTTGCACAATATGAAGAAGAATAATTATTATTCATTAAATTTATCAATTGATCTTCCTCGTCTAACAATGAATGAGTAAATACTGGTTGCATATCATCAAAGTCTTCATTATCATCATCTAACCAAATTTCACTTTCTAATTCAATTATTTTTTTTGTAGGTGGATACAATGTGAATTTCTTAGTGGAGTTTCCATCAGAAATATACATATCACTAGATCTACAACGTATAAATGCATTAGTTGTAGCTAGCCACGGTATACCAAGGATCAATGGATGGCCTCCTAAATTATTCTTGGGAGTAAAAAACATGGAATCTAGTGGATATTCCCCAGAATCTAGAGAAACAAATGCATATTCTAATATACCATATGGTTTTATAACAAATATATCTACTAATTATAACAATGTAGGAGTATATTGAAGATTAGGAAGCTTTAATTGCAGGTCGTTGTCTATTTACTCATAATATTGATGGTTGATCCTAGATCAATCAAGTGTTTGAAATCTCAATACCGTTGATATGAATTTCTACAATAGGGCTACCTGGATCTAGATATTGTTGAACAATTGGTTTCCCCACCATAACATCAACAATCTCCCTACCAATTGGATCTTTTTAACATCTTTTCTTTTTCTTCTTGGTTTTCAAATGCATATATCCTTAATAGTTTTTGTAAATATTGGTATTTCCTTTATATATTTAAGCAAAGGAATTTTGATGCAAATATTCTTAAGTTCATCTAGCATATTGTAATCTTGTAATTTTTTTTCCCTTTATATTCCTTTATCAATTTTGAGCCTTTTAGTAAAAGGTGGGTCCTGTAAAGAAATAGAATGATGTTCTACTAGAGGAAATATAGGAGGTTTTTTTATTGTCTCATCCTTTGATTGCACAAGGACATATTCCTTTAGAGGAGTATTTTCTTGATCAATATTTGCGTATTTTTCCAAACTTCATCCTCTTTAGATTTTTGGATGGTAACTGTTGGTGATTTATTTTGCAAAACCCTACCAGATCTAAATTGAACATCATTTAGACCTAATGGGGTTATCATATAAGCTTGAAAAATTTCACATTCAACATTATAAACAAGTTGTTGGCTTTTATTATTTGGATTTGGGAGCAGTTGGGAAGGTAGTTGATTTGATTTTTGAGGAAATAGTAGTGAAAGTTGTTGATTGGGATTTTGGAATTGAGGGGGTTGTTTTGGTTGAGGATGATAATATTATGGTGGAAAATAAGAATAAGGTTGTTGGAATTGAGGATATTGGGGATATTGAAGATTTATGCCATAAGGATTTTTCTAACCTTGTTCCCAAGATGGATTTTTAGGTTGTGGGGGCCAAGGTTGCCAAGGAATAGGTGCAATCCAGTTATTCCATGGTTGTGAATATTATTGAGTATTGAAACCTTGAGTCATATTTGGTTTATGTTTTTTTCCATGGTATTTTAGCAATAAAAGAAAGTGATTCAACTTGGCTTGTTCTAACCTCATCTTGAAAAACAACTTTAAGACTAGGTATTGAAGGGAAATCCTTTGTATTATTATTTTCAGCACATATGGAACAAATTTCTATGCTATCACGGGGAAATTCTCTCAAGGCATGTTTTTTTCTACATCTGGGGAAAAAATAGATAATGTTGCATTCTCAACTTTTTGCCTGTTTTGTATCTTAAGAGTATTTAGTTGCTCACTAAGACTCCCAAGGATATATGTTTTGAAATTATCAAGCAAATTGTCTATTTCAGCTCTAATTAGTGTTCCAATTTTATATTTACTAATTCTGGACATAACAAGGTCTCTTTTATTTTGACCAATTCTAGCCTTTCCCCTTGAAATATGCTTACAAAAATCACAAATTTCACCAAATGAGAGTTGAGAAACATCTCTTTTTCCCATTAAGTTGAGAATATCAATCCATTAATCTCTGATGTATTTCAACAAAATAGCTTTTAATGTTTCATCATCTAAGTCATGCATCCTAGCCTTTTTAACTTTATAGGAAAATCTTTAACTAGTTCTTCAAGGATTTTATCCCCTTTTTGCATCATCTTAAAGTCTTCATCCTTAAGGTTATGGGACATGCAATAATCCTTATAATTTCCTAATAACACACTTTTCATTTCTTCCCATGTTCTAATAATATGTGTTCCTAGTCCCATTAACCATTTAAGTGCTCCATCCTTAAGAGTGGCTGGAAATAATTTCAATTTTTGAGTATCAGGTAAGTAGTCATGAGATCTACATAAAATTTCAAACTCAAAAATAAATGTTTCTTGATCCTCATTTCTTAAACCATGGAAATTAGGGAGGATAGAGGGTGATTTTTTTTTAATTTTGGCTGTGTATCTTCATCAAAAATAGGATATCCATGAGGATCTGGTTCTCCACTACCACCTTGTCCTCCACCTCGTCCTCTATTTCCTCCTTTGCCTCTTCCATCTCCTATCTTGAGTTCAAAATTTACATTATGTACTTCTCCTTCTCCTTCCCCTACCATTTTAGATTCCTCAGAGCTAATGTAAGGTTCTATAATAGGATTATCTAGCTCTTCTTCCGGTTCCTCTACTAATGGTATATTAGAATAATTTTCCTCTTCTTCTTTGTTAGGTACCTCTAATTCTTGTCCTAAGATTTTTTCTCCTGATAAAAAGAGAAATATTACTCCTTGTGTTAGGGATGTAGGTTCTTCAACTACAACTTCAGTGGAAGAAGTTGGTGAATCTCTTGGTTTTATTTCAGACCTATTCACCTAAAGGAGTCTGTCTCTACCTACAAATGATGGGATGTGAGTGTCAGTGGATGGTGTGGCACTATGAGGTATATCAGGAGTAAGTGGCGATGTTGGAATTGAATCTACCCCTAGAATCCCTTTCTCTATGCATACATGATTTTTATCATGCTTTAATTATGCATCTAAAAATTCAAAATTGAACGCACCTAAAATGATATGCAAACCAAGAATGGAATCCTATATACACTTCCCCGACAACATCGCCAAAATGTTGGGTAATTTAATTGATCTTAAATTAATTCATTAATTGTAAACCAAGGTTCATGTACTTATGAAGTGTAAGTGCACCACATATGCTAGGAATGATATCTTTGGATGAAATTGATCTAAGTATGGATAAATGTTAGGAAATATTAAAGAGTTTTCATGCACATGTTATTTTCATTAAAGCTACATCAAAATCAAATTATAAATTGTACTAAAAAATAATCTATAACTTGAAATTCCAACTTATTCTAATAACATAAATGAAAGTATATTTTTAATTGCGTAAAGGAAATATTAATGCTAATTGCCGAAAATAGATCCTAATATTAATTGCAAAATTGAAATCTTAGAACTACTGTGCAAAATGAAATATTAACACTATTTGCAGAAAAGAAATCTTAACTTTAATTGCAGAAAAGGGATTTGAACACTAATTTGTAGAAATAAATACCACTGCTAATTACTTGCAAGAGGAAAGTAAATAACATGAAATTGTAGCTTCAAGTGATTACTAGTGTGCGCTATTAAACTCTGAAAACCATTTATACATGATCCACAAAATTTAATTGAGTTATAAATATAAATTATTAAACAAAATGCATTATGGAAAATAAATCTTTTTGATATTTTCTTTTTATGAGCACTCTAGAAACAACAGGAGATTAGATTAGAAAATAAATGAAATGTAAATATTTGTGTTTGACATATAGAAAACTATTAGGAATTGTGATTCAGATGAAAACTATCTATGAGAAATTGCAACATAAATGAAAACTATCTACCCTTACAACTCTCCACGGGGCCCTCCCGTGAGTGTAAGTTCTTCACTGATCAATCAATTGCTCAACCACGAATTGGAAAAGAGGAAAAAGTTATTATATTAAGCCACATAAGTTTCTTGAATAAAACTTTCAAATACTGGAATAAACAACAACTACCTATATTTTTGGTTTTGCCTCACAACCTTTATACATTTCTTTACCAAACTGATCTAAGAGTCGTGTGTCGATTGACAATTTGAATAGTTTTCCATCTAAGAAGTAAATTTAAATTAAAAGTCTATCTCGTCATGATTTTCTATTGGAAGAGAAAATCATGAGGGATTCTTCTCAAACATGTCTTCTCACGATCAAACAAACCATATCCACGCTTTCTTTATCTTGCCATGATCTTCTATCGAAACTTGTTTGATTATTGAAACATCATAACCAAAGTTTGAATTCTATATATTTCAATATCTGTCTCTTTCCATATCACGACGATTGGTGTAAATCCATGTGCAGAACAATTTTCATTTACAGGTACCTTTCATTGCTTCTTTGGTGCATTGAAACCTGTCTAACCATGGAGGTGGTTGTAAAATTCGATATTAGCTGCATAATGATAAATATTTTTTAGTTGTAGAGATTTTTTAATTATATTTCACCAAGAAACAATAGATTCTAAAACATGGATGAATACTACCTTTTATATTCTTGCTTAAGTCTTTGATGACCTTGATTAGGTCGAAATTGCAACAAGATGGTCACAAAAAGATAAAGGAGAGGAAAAAGGGTAGTAAAAAAGAAAACAATTTTGGACTTCAACACTTGAATCTCATATCCATGTGTTTTTGATGCCAAAATATCTTTCATTGCACCTATTATGTCGATGGATTGTAATCAACATAATATATTATATTACATATAAAATCAATTGCAAAAGTAGGATAAAGTGAAAAATGTAAATCACATGTATGTAAATTTATATATGTATTTATATATGTGTGTATTGTATATATGACATACATGCATATACCACATGTCATACGTACTCTTGTTGGAGCACATACCTGTGAGTGTAAAACCTTGATTTCGACCGTTAGATTATAGTGGCATAAAATTATGTACTTTCAAAATGATGTGGTTATTTGGATGGGTGTCAAACCAGGAGGTTTGAGGTCCTCATACATGGAAAACATATAATGTGTGAAATTTTGGAAAAAAATATACTTCCATTATGATTTTACTCTTCCTCAAGACAAAAGAATGGGATGTGGTATTCCATGTATGAGATTTCATACCATCAACACTAATAACTTGTGAGTTTGAGTGTTGTGTAAGCCTAGAGGTAAGCCAAGGTATTTTGGTGGCTGGCAGAAGACCAATTGGGTTCATTTTAGAGAAAATACATAGTTATAGAGTGAGAAGAGATAAAATAATGTTTGTAAGCCCTAGTTACCAATGTTGTAGTTTAAATTGTGATGTTCTGATCTTGAAATGGATTGGCCTCCAAATGTCGATTCAAAGGAGGCTGAGTTAACTTTTCATTGACTAATTTTGACTTGGTTTAGTGTGAGTCATATTACTACAAAACCTATAAATGAAAATAATTACCACAAAGTGGTGGAGATTATGGAAAAATTTTGGTTTTGAGGCAATGTAATGTGGCTTGCTTTAGTGTCTGCTACTGCTAAGAGTTGTAGCGATAATATTTATGAAGAGAGCAATGAGTTGAAATACATGGTGGAGGAGGAGTGTAAAAAACACAATTTCATGTAGGCTTGTTTGAAAGGAGGTGTTATACAAAATCTATGACTACGTACAGAAGTATCTTCCCTAGACTGGGTGGCCTAGCCTAGAACAACAAAAATAAAAAGAAGCTAATGTTTTCCTTAAAGTAAATAGGTAATGGGATGAATCCTACAGGTAATCCATCATATGCTTCACTCCTCTCTTATCTTATATGCTCAAATCCTAGCTCTGATCGCTATAATTAGTACCTTCACAATAAAAAAACACAAGCCAACGATCTACGCCATCTATGTAACATCATCTAATCACTTCATTCAATGAATCAACATGGCATCAAAATACATGAAATCACAACATCACATATAGGAAAAAAAAGAAATATTTGCATTAATATAAATGGAGTGAGTTGCAACCAAATATAAGATTTGATCTTGTAGAAGAGCTCCTCCAAGTTGAGTTGTCCTTATTTTCCACAAAGTGTACCTCTATGTTACCCTAATGCATGGAATTATGAATATTCACAAAAAAAGCATGAGGGTAGAATACATCTCCAAAATCCAACCCCTACTTGTGGATGGCCACAAATATATAGAAGAGGATGTTAAGTTGGGAGTTATCATCCATTTACCAATCTAGGATTGAGATACACTCTTGATGGGAGGATGGGCTCAAGGGATGAGGGATGGAAACTCCAAGGTAGGATAGGATAGGATTCAAGAGTTTTATATAAGGTAAATGGTTGTAACAACTTTTGGAAGCTTATGGAAGAGGAAGCTTCACAATTATTTTTATTTTCCTGATTTTATAGAATCAATTCACCCTCAACATAGGGAAACCTGTAGGTCCACATGCTTAAAAAGTTTGTTGGTCCTTAAAATGACTGAAATGAGGTAGTTTCAAGAAGAAACTTGGGGATTAGAGAGAGTTTAGGGATTTGTGCAAGGATGATTTCAAGGGGTAAAAGGATGTCGATTGATCCAGTTTGTATGCATATTGACCAGATGTGACATAATGGCCTAGAACAACTTCCCCCGTAAAGTGCAAAGTCATAAATGGAAACTGATGATTGAGGTGTTTTAATTTGTGAAAAGTTAGGATCAAGAAAAACTGGAGAGATCATATTTTGTTACAATACATTTACATCATGACATCTTTGCTGAGAGAGGCATACCCATACTCAACACATAAGCTAATCATTACATGTACAATGATAAAAAATACATGTCCACTGATGATGAATGGTGGACCCACGAATGGATGATTGTCTGTATGATCATAGCCATCATACATTGTGATCTTGTATTAATCTTGAAATCGCAACCCAGATGGATGAAACTAGATCTAGGGTATTCTATCTCGTTCACATGATCATCCAATGGACGAGTCTAACCATGTGAATCAATGAGATGGAGTTGAACATGGTAGAAACTATCTAATTACTGTCCAAGGACGTAAGTTGTTAAAAAACGGGAGTGTAATATTCCTAGATTAACATGCGGCTAATGGGAATATTAATTTTTCTCTTAACATCTAGTTATATGAATAAATGGGTAAGGAAGCCCATAAGTATCTTAAGTAGGCATAAAATTCCTCTTAATGTGAAAAGGGATCATGTTAATAACTATATCAAGCATCCTCATGTGTGAAAAAAATCTAAAATATGTGGAAAAGGTCAAGTTTGACCAAGTCAACAAAATTAATATGGGATGATTGGATCATCAATAAAGACAACTCAATGTGAATGTAGATCAGTCTAGCTAGTCAGAATAAAGACACCTTGGGTGTGAAAAGAGACAATGCATGAAGATCAAGTCAAGGTTGACCAAATCAAACAACACTGTAAATAGAAGAGTGAGACTCATGGAGACAACATAATTTTGGAGGAGGAACCTTTGCATGGAAGTAACCTCATGAATGGGTGGGACCCATGGTGAGGAATCTCATCAACTATATAATGGAGGGAATGGAAGCCATATGGGGCATGATTGAAGATATGATTTTATGGTTGGGTATGTTTAGAATTATTGCATGCTTCAACTGTTTAGCTAAGTTTGCTGCACTGTTTAGTGCAAGGGTTTTCTCAGGTGGGAATTCCCCACTCTTCCTTGGAGATATTGTTTAATAAATTTGAGAGGAGTTTTCTGGACTTCATTTCCACTATCTGGCACTTTTCCAAGCAGTCACCTACAACTACAGTGCAGTCCCTTGCAGAAACTAGGTTATTTCTTAGGGTGTTGCAGTGGAAGGTTTAAAAGCCTTGTTTTATGAGCTAGTTTCCCAAGAGGAGGATCATCCTTCTTCCCAGAAACCTAGTAGGAGGAGCTACAAACATCTCTTTGTATGTTAAACCATATTTATGTAGTGCTTCAGCTATACAATGGTATTTAGCCATAGATCTACAACATATACTTGCTGTACTTCTTGTTTACCAAGAAACCCTTGCCGGGTAATCTTGGATCTATGTAAAAGAGACTAAACCTCTGTTTTTGAGCTCTATTGATTAATATATTAGCAGATCTGATTTGTCTCTGTATTTCTGAGTATAAACCCTAAATAAAATGCGTTGTCTTTTGCTTCATTATTTCTGTGTTGCAGTAGTCATGGGGTTGACGTTTTTTTGAGCTGTTTTGAGCATGGGAGGCCTATTTATCTAGGCTATATTGATTTATTGATTTATTATTATTATTATTATTTTTTTGTTTTTTATTATTTTTTTTTCTGATTTCCTTTCATATTTGGTTGTTATAATGTCTGATCTAAAGGATCCATGGGCTGAATTTAACTGTTATTGCATATATTTATGAAAAATGCGTTTTTAGTGCACGTATTGCTGCATTTCCCCATTTAGGAATATTGCAGTGAGATAAATCACTGATGATGTTAATGGCTCTCAAAGTACTGCAGTACAATCCTTATGGTGTGAATAAATTAGTTGAAGTCGAACACCACACAAAATCCTTTAGTCGAATGCCATTGATGTAAACTGCTCATTGAGAGCGAGGAAACTTGCCATTGACATGTGCAAGCACCAAGGTATCAAAGGGTTGTTGCTAAGTCAACTTCCTGGATAATGAGTTGATGTCACCAGGAAGTGACCCATCGCAGGAGGGCATTGATGTATCCCCCATCAATGACATGAAATGAGTATCATGATTTGATACAGAATGATATTGATATGGAACTGGATCATGAATGACATGCATGGAATGGAGGCTTAAGAGTATTGTAGAAAATATTCACTGAATGAATTCTCTTGAAAACAACAACAACAATGAATGGAGTTGGTAGTATTGACCCAAAACCAAAAATTAAGGCTTTGAAAATGGTATTATGAACCAAAAGACAATAAAATTTCCCAACCCAACAACCACATAGATGAAGTGGAAGAGTGTCATGTTCAAAAGTGACTCATTGCCATTGACAAGTGTAGTAACATGCTTTCCCAATTTCCCCAACCATATTGGTCAGTGCCTCTTTATTTTTAAACAAGCTTGAAGAGGATAACATGTGCTTGATCTGTAATTTCATCCTTTGTGTTATAATTAATAACAATTAGGTTGATTGATGTGATTCCATATGTTACTTTTGTAATATTTTTTAGTTAGTAATATATAGTTGCAGAAAGCTTCTCTCAGACCTAAGATTCATCATGTACTCTTATGTGTGTTTACCTTATCTACCTTTTAATGTTTATTTAGTTTTCTTTATGTGTAATAACTTGGAATTCATGGTTAAACATGCTCCAACTTCCTTTATGCACATAGTTTAATGTTCAAGTTATGTTTTGATGAGAGTACGCATGCCTCAACTTCCATGAGAGATGTTTTCCATGTAATTGAATTCCACTTTGACTCCATTCCCAATGGTAGCCATTAATTACATCCTTCACCTACATAAAAAAAATTCAAAACCCACTCAAGAGTTATTCATCTTTGTTCCAAGCATTGTCTATTGAATTCTTACAATTTACTGAGAGAGCCCTCTCGAGTTGGAAAGGCTAAGTTCCAACCAAAAGTGGTTTGAAACAGTTACTCTGAATTGGCTCTTGAGCAGCTCATCAACTTCAATTTAGTGATAACATTTTGGTGCATATTTCGGGATTCTGAAGATACATTTTCCCCAAAATTTGTGCTCAAGCAGAAATACTGAACTCTTAAAGGTAGCAAGAGCTCAGAAAGAATTCGAAGGTTGTACTTTTACCATGGTGACTCCATTCTTAATGAATTCAAAAGTTCAAAGCTTCATGGTGACTCCACTTCTTGAAGATCAATAGCTTGATGAATTTCTAAGATGCGTTCTACTACAAGAATAAAACTTGGGCATGCTCCTATGGATTGGTATCACATCTATGGTTTTCCAAATCGTATGCCTCGTGTTGATTGTTCAACCCATCGTCCCATTTTCAAAGATGAAAAGAAATATGATGTTGTTCCACATTTGGTTAAATTCCACATACATGTATGTAGACTGAGGGTTGATTTTCCTGAATATTGTCTCATGTAGATGCTTATGGTTACCCTAGAAGACAAAGTTAGAGTATAGTATGAAGGGTTGAAATCAAGAAGCTTGTGTTCTCTTAAATATTTCCATAGAATATTTTTTGAACACTATGGGAAGTCTCATCCTTTATCATCACTTTTTCAAGACTGTTGCAATCTTTGGAAAGGTTTCATTCAATATATTAAAAGCATTCATGACAATGTAGAATGGATGGATAATGAGGAGATATTAGAGGCACTTTATGAATTTTCTTCACAAGCTAGATGTTATGATGATCAGGAAATTTTCCAACAAGCAGATGTCTCTTCTTCGCTTGAAGATAAAACAGATCAGAAATTTAACAACCAAGTTATATCCCATGAAATTTGTGAAAATTTGCAGCATATTTCCCAATATTTAGATGATAAAGAGGAACATAAATATGGTTAGTTACAAGGCTCATCACTTTGTTCATTCTCTAAACATTTGAATGTTGAGGAACATGAAAATGGGCAGGAGAAAGGAAAATCATATGTGAAACATGTTTCTTTTCATCATGAGGAGGAGGTTGATTCCTTGAGTATTCTTGAAGTTGTCATGAAGTAGCACTAATAGAAAATAATCATAAACTTTTTGATCTACAATATGTTGTCCCAAAATGTCTCGTTGTAGATTTAAATGATAAAAATTATAAGTTTCTGCATAATGTTATGATTTCTCCTATTGAAGTTTTTTAGGAACATTCAAATTCCTGTCCTGAAAATGATGTTAGAATCAAGTTATGAAATAGGGAAATATTGTTGTTTTAAATGAAGAAGATGTTTCTTGTTCTATTGGTCTTCAAAATGAGCTTATATTCCATGATTTTGAAGATCCTCTGGCCAGTCATTTACAACCATCAAGAAAAGTTATTTTCACAATAATTTTGGATCATGGGAGTTTTTTCAAATGGAAGTTTGAGTTGCCATATTTTAGTTTTATCTTTATTTTTGAATAAAGTATGAGCAATTTTTTTTTGAATAGCCAACTAATTGACTGGTTGTATTGGAATTTTCATGTCGTTTGAATCCAACATTTGATTTACAGTTGTTAGAGTAGGTTTCCATGTACAAAAATAAGCTCATAGGAATGAGAAAGTTTGGTTTTTAGTTCTCAGTTTCATTATCAATCTATACAGATTTAGTTTTCATCTTGGATTGTAGTTTTCATCAAGCATGAGCCCAAGGAGAAGGTTATAAGAGCTTGAGGAAGATTTCATCAAATTCAGAATTTTCAGTTTTTCCAAGAAAGGCACTCGAGTTGCTGGTTCTTTGCTGCACCAAAAGGGTGCATCATCCCCAATGGAGCCACTATTATCATTAATAAAAATCACGTTGATTGATGTGATTCCATGCGCTACTTGTTATCACTCCAATAATTCCCAAAGTTGTGAGATTTTGATTTTATAGTTTAAAGAATATTAGAGGTAACCACAGACCTAATTTTAAGCTTTAGGATCTAGCCTTCCTAAGGCTCAGAGAGGGGTCTCTCTATAAGATTTAACTTTGTTTTTATATCTGATTTTAGGCTAGTTATATAGGGAAATTTGGTTTTGGGATTTTGATTTGGTTTGGTGGTAAAATCACTTACTGAGATGGATAGCTATAGATCTCTTTTCCATTGGGTAGATGGAGTCAATGTGTCAAGCAGTTAGATCAAGATCAAGGTCTAAAGTTCAAATGTTTACAGGGAAAGATAGCAAGGTCACTTCAGATCTTCAAAGGATGATGGTGAAATGGTTTTGATCGGGATAAAGAGAAATTAAGGATTCTTTAATCCGGATAAGAAGTGAAAAGGTAGAGGTCAATCGAAATCAGGGAGAAATTAAGGGTTCCATGGTCTAGATATCAGTAGAAAACATTTAAATGAAAATCAGTTAATAACGGAGTGATTTTAACAAATTTTGAAATAACTATTCCTAATTTCACATTAAAATTTAGAACACATTCATGAATGGATGGAAAGCATAGGAAAATTGACAAATAAAATGAGAAAATACTTCACTGCAGCGGCCGAACACATGAATCCTATAATATGATGCTTTATTTCCAATGATCCAGTCTGCTGACTTGAACTTGATACAAAAAAACCTTCAGGTTCAGAAAATATGACTACAAAAATGTTTAACAATTAATCCCCCCTAATACTTCAAATGATGAAGTATTTATACAAAATATAATGCAAAATATCTTAGAATAGTCCTAGGATTGTTTTTTGGAAAATAAAATATATTATTACAAAAAGATAGTGATAGTTGCATAACAAACTTGCAAGCTGTTCTATTTATTAATAAAATATCTTTTTGTTGGACTTGGGTAGTAGCTGGCTGTTGAGTTGTCTTTAACGCTGGAAATATGATCTTCAATCAGTTTTGAACCTTATATTTCACCTGATACTCTTTAAAAACTGATACACTTTAACCTATGATTTTGAATGATTCTCTGTTTAAAAATCTGTTTTACTGTGTAAAAAACAACACTCTGTTTTTTATCCTCTTTCATTGCAAACTGTCTTTTTACAGTAAATCTGTAAGCTTCTACCAAAACTCTTCATCTGGTAATTTAATCTTTGTAATTTTTCTGAAATTCTCATCTGCTTCAGTGTACCTTACAAAAGTTGGCTTGACCACAAAGAGGTGTTTTATCTCACACTGTAAATAAAACAAGTTTTCAATGCTTTTTTGTAACAATTTACCTGTTGGAACTCCTTGCCGATCTGCCTTATTCAATTGCTCTCTAGAAAATTCCCTTATCTTCTTATTGTAATCTTCTTGCTTCATCAGTTGATCATTGATAACAAGAATATTTGGCAAGCCTTTTTGTATTAATGTGTCAAACTTAACCATGAATCTAGTTATGGCCATGTCCATATTTTGACACTTCTCTTCCAACTGTTTCATTAAATTTTTCTTTGAAAGTACCTTTCTTACCTCAAGAATTGTTTCAGTTCTTTCAGTTATCCCTATTTCATCCAATTCTTGCTTGTTTTTAGTATTGGGAAACTTGATTATTTCTAGGGCTTCTTCAGGCTTATCACCTAGCTCTTCTTTTGTCTTCAATATTTCTTCTTTGGCTACCTTGATTAAGTCCTTCTGCTCATAAATTACCTGAATGGAAGGCCAAGTATCATTGATTGATTCAATGATATTGGACCATAGCTGATTTTTGATGTATGCCATGGGCTATTTTAAGGTTAATTCTGTTTGTACCTTTTTAAGCTGTTCACTTAACCTTTTGGCCTTTTTTTCCTCTGTTTTAGCATTTATCTGTGCTGATTTATTGGCATCTTCCAAGTTCTTGATTTTCTCTTTCAATCTATTTATCTCATTGTTCTGTATTGACATGTCTTCCATGGCTTTAATGATTTTGCTGGCCTCATTTGACCGTTGAACTATTGAAGTGGAAGATTCATTGGCTGAAGTAGTGGAAGAAGTGACTGGCACTACTGTGGCCAATGGGACTTTTGGTGCTAACTCTTCTGCTAAAGTTGAAGGCACTTCTGTTGTTACCATGAGAATGACTGTAGGAGGAACATTTTGAGTCTTTGCAACTTATTTTTCTTGGACAAGCTTGTCCATATCAATTTCCATATCCTTGATTTGTGTTGTCATTTGTAGTATGAGACTCATCATCTCATCTTTTTGGTTTTCTTCTTACACAATCTCCTTAGGCTGTGGATGTTCTGTTGGAGGTAGTTTCAGTTTCTTTTTGAGTGCTACAATATCAACATTTTTCTTCTTTACCAATTCTTCTGCAGCTTTCACATTAGCAGGGTCATATCCTACTTCAATCACCAATTCCTCTAAAGACTCGATTCTGGTGTCTTTAGCATACGAAGAAGCTTTTTCAACCTTAAGCTGATCTCTTTCTTATATTTGTCAAAGTGTTCTAGAGCTTTTGGGAACTCATTTCTTTTGTGGTCATGGTAGAATAAAGCATTTCTGAGCTTTTCTTGTGGAACTCAATCTGATCCAAGGGACGAATGTTCTCTTCTAGAATTTCAATATCAACTCTATTGTAATATGATGCTATTGTAGGTTTAGGCACTGTTGGTTGTAGCAATGTCATTAGTAACTTTTTATTTGTATAATAAAAGGCTGAAAGTAGCCTATTTTGAATCCCTGGAGTCTGCTTTAAGTATTGTGAATAGATCTCATTTTTGATCTCCTCATTTTTGGCCTTGATATGTTTATACTTTTCTTTGATATTCATGTCTTTATCCTCTACTTGCTGTGATGAAGATGCTTCCATGCTTTGCTATTTTTCAATCATCTATGTGTTAGAAGTAGTAGGTTACTGCTCATTTTCAATTACTGTGTGAGTCATAATGTCTTTCTCTGGATTCTCTTCATCTAAAACCTCAATTGTTTCCTTTTCTTTGTCCGCTGGATTAATTTTTTGTTTCTTATTGTACTTGAGCTTAAATCTGGTTCCTGTGGTTGTCTTAGCAGTATATGAGCTTTCTTCTCCATTTCTCTTTATGGTTATGTCCTCTTGATTTGGAGTTTGCAAAGTGTGACTAGTATCACGTTGCTTGACAGATTCCATCAATGTATTTTCCAACCATTCAGTTTGGTTTGAAAAATTTTCAATTTCAGGCTTCTTGTCATGGATATAATGGATTAATTTAAATTTCACCCTCATCTTACTGATTATTCCATAAGGATCATAGTTCCACAGAAAAATTTCATCAAATTTATACTGTAGAAATTGTTTTACTACTTCTGCACCTGCTTCCTGTTGTTGCATATGAAAGGACCCACTTGGTTTTTCAATTTGAACTGAGTTTTCTTTTTAGTAGCCAAAATTTTTATAGAATCTGAGTTTAGAATTTTTCTTATATACTCTAAGGAAAACACTCTCATTGGAAAATACTTTGGCAATTTATAGGGCAAGAGGTTTGAACCATAGACTCTAATTTATGTGTGGTTTTGGTATAGGTACCAATCACCATTTTTTGTCTGCTCTGATAGCTGTAAAACTTTCTTAATCTCATCAGTTATCCTTGGTTGTACACTGTTTGTAAGCATATTTATCAATGGGTGAATAAAACAGTCTTTGAAATCTGCATAAGTGAAATCTGTTGACTCTTTTCGGATTAAGGAAGTCCAGAAAATAACTGACAATGGATTTCCTTCTATATCGAACTTTTGAAGGGCTATTGGGAATTTATCTGCCTGGAAGTAGAGGAACATATGAAAGAGGTATGAGGTATACCTAAATACACCTTTAGTAGGAAGTTTTAGAAGCTAATCATGGATACTATCAGCTATATACTCAACATAGTTATAAATGACTGCAGGGGGCTGACCAGGCACAAAAGTGGATAGAAAACCAAGTATAGACTCATCAATGTGCTCATCAGTAAAGTAACCAAGGATAAAAGACAACATTGAGATAATATGTCTTGATCCTTTTGGGAATTTGGAGGATGAATATGGAGGGTTAATCTTTAGGATTTCAACATATGAAGGCATGAATATTTGAAATATTTGAAATATTTTAGGAAATCATAAATCCAGATAAAGCTTTGTAAGAGCTTCTATAGACAATGGGATTGCATTAGGATCTGGTTGCAACTGAAGCATTTGGTCTATGGATTCTGTAGTGATAGTGAATAATAATTCTTTATCAGTATTAAAATAGCTCTTAGGTCATGGGAATATTGAGCTTGACACAATGTAATTACCTCTGGACATTGATGGGTATGGGGAACTACATATTTGGGTAAATTTGATTCCCAAACAAGTACTTCATCTACCTGATCCAAGGATTTCTCTTAACTCTAGCAGTGGAGGTCAAGAAGATTATTTTCAATTACTGGATCAGTGATTTTATAGTCAACATCAGCTAAAGGGTATGTTCAACATCTACAATAGGAGGTTGTAGTGGATTGATAACAATGGTGCTTTTAGAAGCCATTACTAGATTTGTTTCTTGACAATTTAGCCCTTTAGATCTCAAAAACTCTGTTTTTTTAGGTTTTTATACACTTCTGTAAGATTAGATTGCTTACAAAAGGTATTTTGATATGGCAGAGGTTTATTTTGGTTTTTAGCAGGTGAACTTTGGATTTCCCAACCTCAAACTGTCAATTATGCTCCAAAATCAAACTTTAAACCTTTATAGACCCAGGAAAGGCTTAGCAAGGGTTTGCTGCTGATTTTTTTGATAAAACCAACCCTAAAATATTCAAATTCATGCACAAAGGGTTTCTGAGCATTTATAAAGGATTTTGAATCAATTAGAGGGTCTCTGAGGGTCTGTAAATTGCTAAATTTCTTCAATTTTCTTAAAAATAGGCTATAGTCTCCAAAAACTATGAATTTATCAGGGTTTTGAAGCAAATATGACTTTTGGAGAAATAAGATTATTTATTTAGGAAAACAGGCTTCAAGAAGGCTTAAATTCAACAATATAGCTCTTTTCAGATGTAGAATGGATATTTTTCTTGAAAATTACCTGTATTTTGAGGAATTTGACTCAGAAAAGGGTTTTCTGGGGTCTGGAAGCTTTCAAAAGCTTTGTTGCAGTATTTTAAACACAATTTGAAAGCTCTAAGCGGTCGCAGCGATGAATTCAACTGAATTTCTGTTGTTTGTGCATGAAAACAGGGCGGAAACACTCTTTCTTCAGTCGGAAGCAGTTTGTGAGCATATAATGTAGCAAAAAAGGTTTAACAGGTAAATCTTGCTATTTTATAGAAATTTGGTTGGAACAATGTATTCATTTAATAAGGGTATAGTAAATTTGAAAGCGGTTTGGCGCTGGGAGGCTTATTTACCGTTGAGCGGTTATCGCAACGTTGGAGGGTGGTAAGCGGTAATACTCGGAAGGATGTGATCCAATCGATTTAGGCCATGTGGAAGAGAGAGAGAGTGGGCAATACCACCCATATCGCAAATACAAAATCGATTAACGATTGCACCATTATATTTTCGATATGGCTTGTGGGTCGTTGGATCGAGCGAAGGGAGTGCGAACGGTCAGGATTAACTCATGGAGTTATGGGGAGATGGGCGCAGGGCCCAGGGTTCTTTATTCAGCGGGGTTTAAGTTTTATATGTTAAAACATATTTTAAACATAAAGTCTTATATTTTAACGAGATAGGTAGATAGGCATATTATAAAGCAAATAGGCTATATACGTGTGTAATGTAATCTTCGGTGGGTTAATATAAACCAAGGTTAGTTTAAACCTATGAGGGAGCGAGAATATATCACATGGGGAATTAGAACCATAGGATAAACAATAAAAATGTGGGTTGGGATATTAATATAAATGAATTAATATGAATACGAGAAGAAGGGTATATAGTGGAGTTAATATATTAAATTAGTGTTAATATATGAAATGAATGAGCGGAAAATACAAAATATCCTATGTAAAGTGTAATTTAAGTGTTTGGGTGCAATTTTCATAGTGGTGGCCCCATTTTAAACATTTCACGCTTATACTTTAGGATAACGTATTTTTGTGGGTTTTTTGAATATTTTTGTATGAAATGAAATTAGTTAAGGGGGTTTTTACTTTTCCTAAGAAAAAAATGTGTTTTAACTTAAGAAAAGGGATTTTGTCTTAGGAGAAGGGGTGATGTTGAGGAACAGGGTTTTAATGAAGGGAATCCAATACTTAGTGCCAATCAGTCATTAATCCTTGGGTCTGGTCCCAAAAAAAGTCAGAGAAATGCTCCGAGCCTTTATAACTAAAGGTTTTTAATACTGGAATACTTTGAGGGGAGGGAAATTAGTATTTTTCCAGATGATGTTTTATTCATGCCTTATGTAATTGCTTTCTACCTACCCATCCTTTTTTTCTACCATTTTTTCTTTATTTTCATGGGCGCATTTGAGCTTGCAACCCTAAATCCAATTTTCTTTTATAGTAGGAAACTATCTAATTCTAACCTTATTTCATCCGAGGGCTCAGATTAAACTGTTGAACTCCTCATTTATTCTCTAATTATCTACTGATTTTTCAAGTTTAAATTGTTTGACAAGATCTTTATTCTCTATTTATAAACATGAAATTTAAAGCATGAAAAGTTAATATTAAACTATTTAACTCATCATGGATTATGGCATTTTGAACAAGCTGCACATAATCATTTATTTGCAGTAAAAGTAAAAAGTAGTGGCATTTTGACTTGCATCACTTTCATGTCTTATTCTTATCTCTTTTTTGTGTTTGGGGTCCATTTTTTCTATTCTTTTTGATATTTTTCTTTTCAAGTCCTTTGATTTTTCTTTTAGGAATTTTACCCTCTTTTCATTTTTTATTATTTTCAAATATGAGAAAACAACTTGCAGAAAGCAAGATATGTACATATTTACAAGACTTATCAAAGTCAATTAAAAAATTATGAACCCTATTATTATAGGACCCTAACACTAATTTTTTAATATTTTCCAGTTAGTAATATATAGTTGCATAAAGCATCTCTCATACCTGAGATTCATCATGTACTCTTATGTGTGTTTACCTTATCTACCTTTTTAATTTTTATTCAGTTTTCTTTATGTGTAATCACTTGGAATTCATGGTTAAACATGATACAACTTCCTTTATGCATACACTTTACTATTCAAATTATGTTTTGATGAGAGTACACATGCCTCAACTTCCATGACAGATATTTTCCATGTAATTGAGTTCCACTCTGACTCCATGCCCAATGGTAGCCATTAATTTACATCCTTCACCTGCATAAAAAACCATTCAAAACACACTCAAGAGTTAGTCATCTTTGTTCCAAGTGTTTTAAATTGAATATCTTAAATTTTCTTGAGAGATCCCTCTTAGGTTGGAAAGGCTAAGTTCCAACCAAAAGTGGTTTGAAACAATTACTCTGAATTGACTGTTGATCAACCCATCAGCTTCAATTTAGTGATAACACTTTGGATGAATCCCTATAAGTGTATTTAACGAACCTTGGGAAGGAGTGGTTCATTCTCATTATGTTTGAAAAGTCCACCATTGTTTGATATTGTAACGAGTCCAACGAAGGTATAACTCTACATATTTTTCTTGTTTAGAGAGCTTGAAAACGAGGCGAAAATGAAAACTCCAGATGTTCCTTTTCGTAGATAATCCCTTGAGTTTGAAAAGGCAGAAAAAAATAACAATAGAACCTCTTAGCCATGTTTGACTAAGATATTCCTTTTTTGTAAATAGTCTATCTCAGTTCGGAAAATGGTTAAACTCATACTGAGTAGATGTCCTTTCATTTTCTTTAATGAGTTAGAAAAGACAAGTGCTTGGAAATATTTTCATATTTTGGGAGTCTGAAAAGAGATGAAAGAGAACTCCAAGGAGTTCCTTTTTTGTGAGTTTACGAAGCCTGAAAAAATGATAAAATTATACTCCTTGGTTAAAATCATCTGTTAATTAAAACACAGAGAAATATGTTAAACAACTGTCGACCTGCTAAGAACACCACAAAAAGGATAAAAAATACATGTTTCATGATAAAAATGAACCATTACGTGGTGAGAGAATTAAATATGATAAAATAATGGAAAAATGATCATAAGTAATCAAAATGACTATTCCTTTTTAGCATTTCACATTTACCTTTAACAGTGAGAGCTCTGAGTAATTTTTTCCCTCGATCTTTTGCAGCTGATTACGACCAATTCAATGGATCATTTCAAGCAATGTCACTTCCAGGTAGGAGTTAAAACATTTCTCTTTCATTTCATTGTTTCATTTTGTGAGTTCATGCAATTTTTTCTGTATTTTTGAGGGCCTTGAGGTTTGAAAAACTCACCCTTGGACCAATGCAGGATCCTAAAGTCGAAAGGATTGTTTCATCTAGGTGATAATGCACTTCATAGAGGGGTGCAATGCGTTGTATTCCCTTATGGGGTAGCATTGGGGGCAAATCCCAATTTTTATTAAGCATTTCCCTTCAACATTTATCAAATTTTTTGCATGAAAATGATCCTAATGAGTCGCTTGTTGATGTTTTAGATATTCATTTGCACAAAATGGCCTTTGTATGGAGAGAAAGAGAACATGAAGAACATGAATTAAATGCAAAAAATGATCCTTCAAACATTCAGGCACTTTAAAAATGTGGATTGTTGAAAATTTTCTGGCTACCTGGTATGAGGCAACAGATGGAATTACTTGAGTTCCTTGTTCGTTCATGGGATGTGCAAGAAAATGTATTCATATTAGGGAAGATCTGCTCGAGATAAAAGGGGAGGAAATATATTTTCTGACAGGTTTATCCATGAGAGGTGCCCCCATCTCTCTCTTAGGTGGGAGAAGGGATGTCGATCATTGCAGACTTCAAGCCCATCCAACTAGGGATCAAAAGATTAATATTAGAGATGTGACCCATTTTCCTTTGACAACAATCCTATTCACCATTTCCATATTAGTTGGTAGTGAAAAAATTCATGTATCTAGCAGATCATACATGCAGTATGGTTTAGAGTGTTTGGAGCCAACAATATTGAACTAGAACAATATGAAAGAACAATTTTCTAAAGAAAGATAGGGAAATTTGAAAAACTTTGGCTATGGTTCAATCTTTATCTCTTTTTCCTTAGATAAAATTCCATTATTACAGCCTCAACATATCACGCCTGAGCCTATCGATTTGAGGGTTCCATGGATGAGGAGGTGGATAGATCTTATGTCTCGACATGCAGGCCTATCGGAAATCAACTTCTCACCAACTAATTTTTGGTGGCTGCGTAGACAATTCATTATGATAGATGATTATCCGTACGCAGGGGTGTATTTTTGTGATGAGCATGAGCTTGTGCTTCCTTAGGGTGAGAAATGGGGTGTTATGGGTTAGATATTTTAACCATTTAATTTTTTAAATATTTTTACATTTTTTTTAATGTTTTTTGTATTTACAAGACTAAAATGTTGATTTGTTCATGCATATATTAGGCCCATTCTACCTATAGGTGCTTCACATCTCCATCGTGAACAAAAGCCACAACAGGTAGTAGCACTAATACATGTTGCTGCAGTAGGAGATGATGCACTACATGATCTCAATGTAACCGAGACCCTAGCAAAGGTGGAGTGCCACATGGAGGGGTTGACACATGGGATAGATGAGACCGTGGTCGAAAAAATTCCTATGTGACTTCAACGATAAACTATTGGAGTGCCTAGCCATATTGGTCTGCTATCAATATATCTCATGCAGTGGTATGCCATCATGAGCATTATGATCAGTATATTGGGGTTCATAATCGTATTTGCATATAGTTTTTGATATGGGCCATGTGGCCATATGTGTCTTAGGAACAAATTTTGAAAAACCAAACTTTATATATATATATATATTCAATGTTTCCGTGTTCCTATTTTTTCTTTCAATGGATGTGATGTGTATTGAAACTTATTTACATTCATTGCAAATGTCTTTCTAAAACATGATTAGCAAGCGCATCTGTCACTTTATTTAGACTTCTGGAAATATGTTGATATTGGATGAAATAAAAATGTATTTATAGAAGGTGAACCCTTAATAACATGTGTAGGATGGTGGGACTTCTGACTTAATATACATTAGCCAATTTTCGTACCACAAACTGTGGTTCAAGTCTGATGGATAGAAGGCAGATACCATATGAAATAACACCAGACAATAGCTCGACCATTGCACTATACTCAACTATGTTGTTAGTAGAGCAACTGATACAAATCCCTCGTAGACTCACTAACTTTCCATTTGGAGCAAATATATCCCACGTTGTGGAGGATAGATTCTAAGTACTACGACTAGCAACATCAGCATAAATGACATATGTGTCAAGGGATTTCGACATCTAAAAGCCAAACATAAATGAGATCAAAAGAAACTGTAGGAAAATATGAAGAGATGCACTTCAAATACACTCAACACACCTATATACAATATGTACACAATGTAATATACATGAGATCAATCATAGTATTTCTTAAGGTACAACCCATTCCTATGTTGCGCCAGTAGGATTCCATAAAAATCAACTAACTTATAGGCTCCTTTAGCAAGAACATGATTAAAAATATATGTACCTAACCACATTGGTTGGAACTTCCCTGATTCTAATTTGTCATACTCTTGGTCATATAGAAGTACAAGGTCTCCTTTCGAGAAGGCATGAGGCTTGGAAATTTTGTCATATTATGCCTTAACATGTTTCTTATAGGATTCATTAGCCATGGTAGCATCTCGTCGAGTCTCATCTAAATGGTTCAAATGTAAGAGATGTTCTCCTCTAAAAAAGTGGCAGGAAGAAGTTCTATGGAAAATTTCAGTGATGGAATCTCACATTTGATTGATTAGATTGTTTCTAGACCATAAACCAATTGGAAAGGAGTAAATCTAGTAGCAATCCTAACAGAGGTTCAGTATGCCCACAAGGAAACATAAAGAAGAAAATGTCAGTCCGATTTATGGACCCCTATCATACGTTGAAGCATCGTTTTGAGAAATTTGTTAATGGCCTCAACTTGCCCATTAGCTTGAGGGTAGTAGGGAGTGGAAATTTCACAAGAAAGTATCAGCTTGCAAGTAAGTATGGTCATCATGTGATTGCGAAATTTCTTCCCATGATTTGTGAATATGGTTTGCAGAACCCCAAACCATGCGATGACATGATAGAAGAAAAAATATGCATCCTTTTCGCCAATATTGTTGAATGTAGGCATCACCTCAGCCCATTTAGTAAAAAAGTCTACCTCTACAATGATATAATCATGCCCATTGCTCGAGTGAGGGTTACATGTCATGAAATTGATACCCCATTTTGCAAAAATACCTACGGAAATAACAATATGCAATGGAGCTGGTGAATCATGGGTCTTACGATAATAAATATGGCATGCATGTCACTTTTGTACAATTAGAGTACAATCGCGAAATATGGTGGGCCGAAAGTAAACAACACGTAGAATCTTTTGTATAGTGGCATATCTAGACAAATTACCACAACATGCCCCTGAGTGGCATTCATTGAGGACTTTCTCGGCCTCCTCATGTGTGAGGCACCTTCGGAAAATCGTATCAATTCCATGGTGATAAAGGGTGTTACCAACGATGATTTAATTCTTGGCTTGGTGTCGAATACGTCGCTACTTAGCAAGAGAGGCATCAGACTGAAAATTATAGGTCTGGAGATATATAAGAATGTCTCCATACCATGGGTCAGATGATGATATTAGTAACAACAAATCGTCTGGGATGGAATCCTCAGATGTCGATTCAAAATCAATAGAGGGAAGGTTGCATATTAACTTAGTGAAAAATAAGGATTTCTTTGATTTAGATTTTATGAAATCTAAATCAAACTCCTAAAGGATAAAAATCAATTTAGAGTATTCCCCCTCAGTAATTGATGTGACAAAATATATGTCACAGGGTTGCAATATGAAATAATCGTAGTTTTTCGTAGAAATATATAACGACGAAACATTTGGATGGCTTGAACGACCTCCAAAGCTAACTTTTCCACATGGGTATACTTGATTTTGGTATCATTGAGATTATGACTCAAATAATAGATGGGATGTTCAGTCCCTAGAACATATTCCTGGACCAATACCATTTCTATAGTAGTAATGGCAGCAACAAGATATAAGAAATAGTCGCACTGGTAATCATGGGGATATAACAGAGATGCCCGAACCAGTACATATTTCAAGGAATCAAATGATTTATGAGTATCATTATCCCAATGGAAGGGAATCACTTTCTTAAGTAGGTGAGTGAATCGTTTTGTCAACTCAACAAAATTAGGGACAAACCTCTACAAAAATTTAGCCTTCCCTTGGAGTCATTGAAGCTGAATGAGATAAGAAGGTGCAGGAAGATCGATGATTTCCTTAACTTTCAGAGGATCGATACAAATTCCATGTTTTGAAATGAAAAAAAATAAGAATTCAACCAAAAATAACACACAACACACTCTTGTGAGGATTAATTCAAATATTATAATGTCTAAACCGTAGGAAAATGGCCCTTAGATGCACCGGGTGATTAGTACGATGTTTAGAATGAGTAGGGAGATCATCCAAATAAGGTTGCACGATATGTTTAGTGTCATAGAAAGAAAAATCCATGGCTCGTTGAAATGTATCCCCAACATTATTTAAACTAAAAGGTAGTTTCCGGTAAGAAAAAGTACCCCATGAATAGATAAATGCAGTTTTAGGTTGATTCGCTGGGAGAATGTTGATTTGATTATAGCCATAGAAACCATCCATGAACAAATATATCTCATAGATGACATAAACATCAATAATCTGATCAATAAACGGGGTCAGATAATTTTCCTTTGGACAAGCACGATTTACATCCCAATAATCAACACATACTCGAATTGTCCCCTTTTTCTTCATGATAACATTTGATACCCAATAGGTCAAAGGAAAAAGGCATATGAAACCAACTCGAAGAATTTTTTCAACCTCAACTTTAATTGCGACAACCTTCTTGGGATGGACCGAACGAAGGCATTGCTAGGCAACTTTAGCATCATGATATGTTTTAATATCATGCACCACTATATTTGGGTTGATACCTGGAATTTATTCATAAGTACATGAAAATACATCTTGAAACTCATAAAATAGGGATTTTAGGTCTTAATCTCATCTGGAGAACAAGACGCACCAATGTGTAGATTTTATACAATACCCAGTTTAATAGAGATATCGAGAGGTGTCATCTCTTCGATATTCGAGGGGTTCTTTTCAGAATCGACTTTGTGAATGGAAATGGAACTTATAAAATACTCAAAGATATTGGGTCGATACAAATCATTGATATTATCCTCAATAGAAACTGGTAAGGAGGAACAATGGTGATGATCATCCAAGGGTGTATCGTCTGACATCATGATCTCCATGATGCTCTCATCGATAGAGAATATGCAAGAGAATAGATCAGAAGACGTGCCATAACCCAATGATATATCGACCCAATTAATCAAAGAGAAGGAACCAAAACAAGCCGCACAAGCCGAATAGATGACCTCATAATCAAGATCGATGGGGCTACGAGGAATTCTATTGTAAAATATATCAATGTCACTTTCATCTGGTACTATCCATGGATCAGTCAAAATAGTAGAAGATGATATCATGTTGATATAAGCAACCAAATATGAGTTGTCCAAAAATGAAGGAGGAGGGAGCGAAGAGGTTCCCATAAGCGAGGAATCCTTAAGCAGTGCAACCTTGACATGCTGATAAGAGTGTATATTTTCCCCTACAAGAGGGACACTTCCTGTAACATGAGAATTAGAGGAAAATAAGGTGAGTTGGTCGATGACCACAATTTTTCCTTTGTGAGGAAATGAAATCATACGGAAAAAATTCAAAATGACAGCGGCCATAGCGTAACCCCACGTGTGACCCAATAGAATACTATAGTCAAGGGGTCTATCAATAACTTCAACTTCTATGGATACAATTTTGCCCCCTAATTCCACTTGCAAGGAGTTAAATACCATAAGGTTTATATGTTTGTCCATATGAATTATATGCTTGTACTATGCCTATTTATAAGTTATGGACATGCAATGTTGAGGGGTACATCAGCGAAGTAAAAGTAGTGTGATTTGTGACATGCTAGGGTGTGCATAGATATCGGAAAGACACTAGAAGCAAGTTTTCTTTGTGGATTCAGTGTGTGGTCTATGGATGTGCAATACTACTATTGTGTATATGTGGTGCATGTTTTGTATTCAATGATTGTACCTATGGTGATGTGTTCATGTAACATATGTAGTATTGTGTGCATATGATGTTGTATTCCTATTGTATATATGGTTTTGTGTATATATTTCATATGCAGTGCTAGGTATAGATGGTGCTATGTACATGTTGGATATGTGGTGTTGTGTGCATATCGTACTATGTGCATGTTGGATATGTGGTGTTGTGTACATATGGTGCTATGTACATGTTGTATATGGAGTGATAGGTACACATGGTGTTGTGTTCATGTTGCACCTATGGTGATATGTACATATGGTGTTGTGTGCATGATTGCACATGTGGTTTTGTGTACATTTTGTACATGTGGTGCTATGTGCAAGTGGTGTCGTGTACATGTGGTGCATGTGGAACTGTGTACATGTGGTGTCATGTGGGTGTGAGCCTATGGATTCCCTTGCTGTTGATATGGGCATCATATGCTTTTATTTTCTGGTTGATAAAATGTGCATATGTTTGTATATGTGGTTATTATTGTAAATACCGTAATGAGTTGTGTTATAAAGCTCCAGTACATGGTATATTTGTCATGTTTCACCAATGGTCATTGTAAATACTACAACGAGCTATGTTATAAAGATCCATAGGTAGTATGTTTTGTTTCTTTTCAGCGGCTTTGCTGAGGTATAGGTTGCATTGAACACTGAGGATAGTGTTCCCCCAAGGGGGAGGGTTCTGTAATATACCCAGGTTAAAATTTCATGTAATAAAAGCTAATACAGGAAAAAAATTAGACCACAGACAAGGGAGACTTATTCCATGCTGAATGTTGGGAAAAATATCCTAGTGGGAACCACTGTACATGCATTTATGGCTAAGGAAAATGGAAAAGGAAAATGCAAAGGCATTTGGAAAGGAAAAATGGTATTTTTGGCACTTTTATTTATGAAAATAATGAAAATTAGGAGAAAATGGAGGTGAAAGGTCACATGTTTCATGTGAGGAGGAAAATGAAGGAAAATAATGGAAAATGAAGAAAATAGAGGCCTAATTGATAAAAAGGATTCTGAGGATCAGTTGGCAAGATTTTTCTCAAACCTTTTGTTAGTTCAGTTTCAGAGCTCTCTCATTATTATCTCTCTCTCTCTCTCTCTCTCTCACTCTTGGATACTTATATTTTTCTTGGAGCAATTCAAGATTGTGCCAAGGAGGAGGAAGCAAGAAAAGGAAGGAAAAGAAAGGAAATCAAAGCAAATATAAAGCAAGGAAAAAGCAGGATCTAGCAGCTTTAGCAGGAATAATTGGAGGTAACATATTGCATGTCTGATTTCCTAACTGGTTTGAACATGCATTGTTTATGCATGTTAGTATTTGGTTATTTTGTTGTTGGTGGCATGGTTTTGTTTGGTTATGATAGTGGTTTTTAGCCTTGCATTGCCTTTTCTGGATGCAATGGTGTGTTGGGAATTTGATCTCAGTTTTGAGCTATGGATTTGTGGGATGGATTCAGAATCCGGGGAGAAGGTGGGCTCAAGGTTCATTCCAAAAGGCCTGCGAATACCTTGATCGGTTTTGGCAAGATACATGGTAAATCTTGAGGAATTTTTCTCAATTTATGGCCTAGTTACCCCTGATTTGATTGCGGTAAAGCCTGAGAGACAGGGAGACAAAAAATCCCTCAAGGATAATGATTGATTTGGATGGAATTTCCATGTTTTACGCGGATTTGTGATCAGAGCATTGGTTGGGTTTGATCTAGGTATGGTGAGGGTGGAGGTGGTTTAAAATATGAATTCCATTGGTTGTGTTTTTTGATGAGTTTATCCATGAGATCCCACATAAAATATTAGAATATGGCATGGGTGTGACTGGCTGAAGAGAGGTTTGGCTCAACCATGTCTATGGTTGGGTGGAACGTGGAAGTCCTAAACTTGGTTAGTATTTTCCTATATTTAATGGAAGATAATTTCTCTTGATTTTGTACCTATTATTATGTGGTTTTAATGATTGTATTCTCACTATTATTTCCATGGTTTTATGCTGGTTATGAGTATGTTTGAATGACTGGTTCATGTCATGGTTGTTTCATGTATTTACTTGCTATTGTTAAAATGATGGAAAAAAGACCTAATTGATGTTATATCCTTATTTTAATGTTTCATAAGTGATTTTATAAATTTATGCTCTGTCTTGTATCCTATACTTATATATTACATTCATGCCAAGTGTTTGAAAAAATATCAGACACGATTGGGGATGGTCAAGCTTAGTCCTGGAGTCAATTTTTGGTTTAATAGTGTTGTCACTATGTATTTAATGATTCCTAGAAGTTACAGGGAGTTCTGGGAAGTGTCCAGGATTTTGGGCTTAAAAAGTGCCTTAAATCCTGCATACACAGACATAGTTCTAGGAAATTTAGTCCCTAGACATTGGCTTACAGGCTCTTGCATGCGCCTAGAGCCTCCCAGATGCATGGATGCAGGCCTGTGCATGCATTCGGGGGTATTTATCTATGAAATATCAGTGGTGCCTAGGGACAAGTCAGATGGATGACTGGGATAGCCTCTAGGGGTCCTGTAGCAGGTGGTAAAGGTTTGTGTTATGGTTTCCACTTCGATTTCACTTCCTTAAGGTCACCAAGGAGGTTGAATCTGTCTTAACAACCTCTCATATCTTGTTTAACCCTATTGGCTAGTTACTGAGGTATGCTTGAAGGGAGTGATGCATTACAGTAAAGTTGCATATTGATGAGTAGGAATTTTGGATGTAGATAGTGTAGGTTGAGAATATACAGATGTACCCACAACCGAACCAGGTTGGATGGGCAAGTTAGATTTCCAAACATTAGAATTCAAACAAGGATAGGGTAGATTTAATGAAGGATGAACATTAATTTGAGGTATAGCAACAACAGGTTGCCCCCTTTCCAAAGGAGAAGGGGATGATGGAGGAAACTTCCCACAATATGGAGAGTACCCAATGTAAGGAGAATTGGGTTGTTGAAGGTGTCCACTAATATAAGGACCAACCTATTGTTCAATTGTAGGTGTGGGTGGAAGAGAAGGATAAGATTGTATAGTGGTCATTAGAGAAGTTCCAGATGGAATTCCATAAATAAATGTCATGGGAGAAGTCCAAGGATTGGATTGCACACCAGAGAAGGTACCAGACAACGACTGATAATCGGGCGAGACAGACGGGACACCATAGAGATGAGTCTCTGGTGATGTCATAAACATGGATGATGAAGAAAAATTTTATGCCTTATCGATAGTGGAGACAGGATGGGAAACCATAGCGTATTCAATCATGGATAAGGATCCCAAAGATGATTTCCGCGAGAAACAAATAGGTGAAAAGAAAGGAAGAGAATCAGATAAAGGAGATTCATATGGAGTTTGAAGAGAAGTAAAAGGAAGAACTTGATAAATATATTATAACCCTTGCAAAAGAACAGGGGAGAAGGGATGAGGTTCTTCCTATGGTATCTCTTCAATAATCACAAGAAATTATGGAAGAGGCTCATCGTCAGGTTTAGGATATATGGCACATGGTTTTGTTTGAGATAAAGGAAGAGAAGAGGAATTAATAGATGAAGATGACTGAGGTACCTTAGGTAATAAGGTATCAAACTCATTGAAGTCAGGTTCAATGACCTCAGGAAACGAAGGTTTAGGTAATTCTTTTTCGATTATGTCAGATTCAACGACAAGAGTATATGTAATCTCAGACTCAGAGCTCAAAGAGAAGGATGATTATGGCATATTAATTTTAGGAGGAGGACTAGTAGTAGTTTCCGAAATTACTGATTCAATAGTTTACATCTTAATATGCTTCTGAGATGGCTAAGAGTTTCCTCTAGCGAAAGAGGAGGCTTATTTTTCATTCTACATGAATGATGGAGAGAGGGTGTTTGTTCTTCCACGCTAGATAAATAACTTTTAACAATTAACACAAGCAAAATCGGAAAGGGGTAAAGCTAGGCATACAAGTTTGAAAATCAACCATGAACTGCAATATACACCTTGGTGAACCAAGGAAATAATGTATGTGCAGGAAATATCCCCGAATGTCATGTTCAATGTATCATGGTATATAATGTAGCTGACTCGATTACCTATGGCAAGGATAACAACCTATAGGGGACTTATAAAATATACTCAATGGTACGTGGAAGTGCAGTCCGTAGTAGTGTTGTCTAATGTGTAATCGTTCGATGAGAGTGTTCCCATATTTCATGCATGGAGCACCATCCAATAAACCCAAAGGTACGAGTTGTCTGATCCGATACACTTACATACATGGAATGAGATGTCACCCCCGGGATACAACGTTGGAAAATGATGAAAGCTCCTACATTTAAAGACGCAGGAACACATCTCTAGACTAGACCTCTAAATGTTTGCGTTAATGTTACAAATTCTCCTTAGGTTGATTCAATAAATTTTAATGTTTATCTTTGATTAAGTTTCAGTTTTATGGCTCACCACGAATTTCAGCTGAATTCCCTAAAATGAAAACTACCATGAAGAAATGAAGCCTTTCTCTTTCAATGAAAACCCATCTAAGGGAGGGAAGAGACAAAGAGTATGCAACAAACAATATGAAAAGTACAATTCCATTTTAATGCAATTGTTCCAATGTTGGTACACACACAAAACCCTATATGCCAATGCAAAGATTTTTCTTTTCAATACCTCTTAATTTTAAAATATGATGAAAACTAAGATGCATGTCTAATCACTATCTAAAACAAACTTTTCATAATGATGACTAAAACACCAATTCATTCATGCACTCAATGACCAAACAAAAATTAGGTTGCCAATGACCTAATGATAAGAACAAGAGAAAATCTAAAGAAATCTTTATCAAAGGCACTAAAGAAAAAGAAAACCAAATGCCGGCTTCAGAGAGACTAGAAGACACTCAAAGACTCAAGGATTATCTGTTGGAATAAAACTGGAAAAAAAAAAAAAAAAATTATTAAAAATAAAAATAAAAAATAAAATAAAATAATAATAATAATAATAATAATAATAATAATAATAATTAAAATAAAATTCATGCACGAACAGGGGCCAATGTAGGTGCAGAATTGGTACCAGTGTTATGCAACGCAAGAACAGAGAAGGCTCTGCAGGGATGCCATGCACCGTCCCTAGACCAGAGGGAGAGTTGGTTAAAAAATAGAAAGTTGTGGCACAAAAATTGCAATTGAAACTCAATAAAGTGTCATCCTAGGTTTGTTTTTTACTGATTATGACAGTGAAGGTACGAATAGGAGGCAAAACAAACAATAAGGACAAAGAAACCACCAAGGGCATACACCGTTCCCCAGTGTGGTCGCCAATTTTTTATATAGAATCTACGACTGCAGACAAAAGTATCTTTCCTAGACTGGATGGCCTGGCCTAGAACAACAAAAAGAAAAAGAATCTAATTTTTTCGTTAAATTAAATAGATAATGGGACGAAGCCTACCTGTAATTCATCGTATGATTCACTCCTCTCTTGGCTTGTATGCTCCAATCCTAGCTCTAATCATTATACTTAGAACTTGCACAATCAAATAACACAATAAAACGATCTACAGAACCTATGTAGCATCATCTAATCACTTCATTCAATGGATCAACATGGCATCGAAATACATGAAATCACAACATCACATATAGGAAAAAAAAACTCTTTGCATTAATAGAAATGGAGTGAGTTACAACCAAATATAGGAGTTGATATTGTAGAAGAGCTCCTCCTAGTTGACTTGTCCTTCTTCACCACAAAGTGTGCCTTTATTTCACCCTAATGCATGGAATAATGAATCTTCACAACAACAACGTGAGGGTAGAATCTATCTCCAAAATCTAACCCCTAGCTTGTGGATGGCCACAAATATATAGAAGAGGACGGTAAGTTGTTTTCTCATCCATTTACCAATCTGGGCTTGAGATCCACACTTGGTGGGAGGATGATCTCAAGGGACAAGGAATGGAAACTCCAAGGTAGGATAGGATAAGGTTCAAGAGTTTTATCTAAGGTAAATAGTTGTAACAACTATTGGAAGCTTCTTGAAGAGGAAGCTTTAAAAATATTTTTACTTTTCCCGAATTCTAGAATCAACGTACCCCCAACATAGGGAAACATGTAGGTGATCAAACCACCCTGGTAAGGGAAAAATTGCTAGTGAACACAAGTACATAGACTTACAGAGTGTTTTGGTCCTTAAAATGACTAAAATGAGGCAATTTTAGGCAAAAACTCATGGATTAGAGAGATTCATGCTTTGGGCTTTGTTCAAGGATGATGTCAAGGGCTAAAAGGATTTTGATTGATCCAGTTCGTAGGCCTATTGACCAGATGTGAAAAAATGGCCTATAAAAGGAAGCATCAAATATCTTGAGTGATGATATGCGTTTGGATTTGAGTAAACTATTGACATGCAAAGAAGGTCCTATCTCCTTGGGTTTGGGTGTAGAAGAAAACCTATAGCCATTGTTCATTAAGATAACTACTCTCTCTCTTATATATATATATCCATTCACATAATTATCATGTGTTATAACCATAACATTCCTGAGATTAAATTTTTGGAGGTGTTGTAGTTGTTTTAATGTCCACTCATTTAAAATTGATATGTTCAGATGACATTTTGTTTTTTTTTCCTCAAAGGCTAGTATCTTGTATGGGTATTATATCTCCCAACTTGGTTTATAACTAGTGTTTTGTCTTGTGTTGGCCAAGCTTGTTATTATAAGGTAAATTTGTATTCTCACCTTTGTATAGGAGGTCTATAATTGCGACTTATCAATATTTGATTTCCATATTGTGACTACTTATGACTTTACTCATAGCCACCATAGTGAAGTAATGTTCTCTAAATTATCCTTCCAATTAATCCTTCCTGGAAAGATTGAAAAAACCACTCCAAATAGTAGGATGGAAGTGGTAAAAGCCTAATATTGCACTTTTTAAGGCCTTACATAGTTATGACTATCAATCTGTTTTCTTATGCCTATGTTAGCTCTTGATCCTGAGATTGAATCATTTGTGTTATGCCTAGGTCAACCCTTAATCCTAATATTGAATTGATTGAGATGTTGATAGAGAGAGAAGCAAGGTGATCTACAACTTGGATGGGACTAGAGTGACCCATCAATGCATCATGTGTTGAATATAGATGGTATTAGGCCATTGAATATGGGCACTACTATGGATCCATCTACAATTGGCTTGAATTGCATCTCAATTTTGCAAAGCTCAAAGACACACAACTCAATTTTAGGAAAATGACGTATTGAGTCACAATGTCTATTAGTTAGTGGTGTAGAGTGGTTTTAGGGTAATATGCCACATGGAACCATGTGGGGTCCAAGTGAGTGCCATATGGCATGATAAAGTGATCTAATATAGAAAAGGATGAAAATTTTGAAATTACATAAATTTCATTTTTGGTGTCCGAATAGGGAAAAAATTTATATCACCGAAAATGTCTCGATGAGGTGAATATAAAAAATGGGGTAGTTTTCATGACAAGAAAAAAACAATTGCCACATTCTCATAATTTCACATTGAGAGTCGGGTTAGCATAGTAATAATATCTAGTTAGCTAAGGGGGTGTGTTACAAAGTGGCATCAGAGCTCCCAGGTTCAACACTTGGACCTAATGGGCTTTATCACAAAAGGAAATGAAGACCAAAGGTTTAAACATATAATCTTGAATATAATCTAGTTCCCTACTACAAATTAAATAAGCACGAGGCTCAAAGTTCGAACCACTAGAGAGGAGTGGAGCTCTAGATCCCTAGTATTATAAATTAATAAGAATGAAATTAATTATAATATTGCATACAGAATGGGATATTGACCACAAAGGTTGTTTCTGTATGTTTGAAACCATATTTAAGGAACTTGTGTACAATTATCATTATTATTATTTGTTTTTCTGAAATAAGAAATCAGATAATGCCTTACAATATTTTATAATGAATCATGATCTTCGATGAATTTCCCTATAATCACAAGAGTATGGTAAGACATTTTATTTAACCAATTTATTGTAATCATAATTAACGAAATACATTAGTTTTGAGGGTTTGTATGAGTGACTTCCATAATGTATTTTGTGAGACCTATTTGTGCTTAGAGCATAATATTTTCTAATGCAATGAATGTATGAACCTTGTCAATAAATTCTTCCAATATTGGTGATACATAATTACTGATTATTTAGGATGAAATTGTTTTTTAAAAACGAATATTTTCAATATTGAAGTTGGATATAATAGTATTCCAGTTGGCCTCTATGGCTTATATGTGGAATTGATGTGGTGCCTTATGTTGTTTTTATCAATATTGCTCATACCTTGCTTAACATTGGAGTTTTTTATATTCATCCTGGTGTGACCTATTCCAACATAAAATTGTATATTTTCATAATCAAATGAATTATCATGTATGAAAAAAATATTATACAAGATATTTACTTTTCTAAGCTTTGTGCACATAGAACCTAACAACTTTATAAATTAGAAAAAAATATGAAAGTGGAGTTCTTAATGCAGAAGTGGAGAACTTTGTCAAGCTGAAGAGGTTTGACCTGAAAATTTATTTGATATCCTTTGGAACTCATATGTTTGGGAGTGTGAGTTTTAGTGTAATAGATATTACTTTATTAGGTTATGTAACTATATTAAGGTTCTTTTGCTGTGCCTTTTGACCTGTGTGGTATTTGATGTAGCTATCTAGTAATATCTTTTTAAACTAATATATCTTGGTGTACCTGAATTATAAGGCATTGTGATATTATTAATATGGAGTCTCAATAAGAAATTTACAACCCTCCATTGGTGTGGTAGTGCATTCTATTGCATTAATGAAAGGCTTGATGGAAAATGTAACATAACACGTGTTGTCAATAACTATTGTTTAGGTTGCATTGTTGAGATAAGGTTGTTTGGATGCCATAGGAAATTGTAGAGTGTCAACTAATAGTTGACATACCAAATCATTTTTACTACCATTACCTATGATAAGTTGAGTGAATTTGTTTTTTTTTATCTGGTATTTTTTCTTAACAAGTATTTCTTGGTCCTCCTTGTATTCAGAACGTTGCATAGAAAATACTAATTGAAGATCATATGCAATGAGAATTAAAAGTAGAATTTCATCCATCCCATCCATTTATAACTACTCCTCTGTGACTAAAGACATTGGTTGGTTATATTATTGATTTATGCATTCTTTTTTTGAGTGGCCATGCAACCTATAACATAGAAAATTTAATTTTACCCTAAGATATAGCTTCTTGTACTTTCTTTGCTCATTTTCCTTGTAATATTTGTAGAAGTAACATAAGCAAAACTTGAAGACTTGGCCCAAGACGCTCTTTTGTTATGGTTGCTAACTTGAATTCACCTTTGGACCTTGGTCTCCATTTTAATACAATCTGAATTCTTGCTTCAATGATGTTATGTTAAGAAGTTTCATTTCCCTTCTAAGGCTATTTTCCAATAAACTTAACTAAAGTGTAACATATGAATCTAAAACTCATAACTTGATGGAAAACTTCATAAATCGATTAATACATTTTTAATAGAGAACTCTCATAGATAGTTTGTTTAAGTTTAACATATTGTGATTATTCCTCCAAAATCCTCTCCTCGTTGTATTTAGGATTTTATCTCTGGTTTGTTGTAGTGTTTGTAGTTCCTTCAAACTTCAAGTGTCATATATTTTGATGAAAACATTGAGAAAATATTGCATTGTTGTTGTGGATGATCTATGTATTCTAGAAATCTGAGAATGATTATGTTCATATGCTCTGAAAATATATGCTCATGATTTCTGGAGTAACATAATAGACATGTGGCACATTTTCCTTGAAATGGTTGAATACATGCAATATTATGTTTATTGAAACAACAACTATCGGTCACGTGAATCTATATAGAATGATATATTAAGGGCTGAAATCGAAAGATATTTTAGGGTTTATTTGATTTCATATTTTGAATATTAAATTTTAAATAACTTCCTTCAATGCAAGACATCCAACCCTAGAATGGTATTAAACATAGAAGCATTATGTGCTAATTTGATATTTCATGTGAGGATTCAATAATTGATGAATGCTACAGTGTGGCATGTGGTGTCCTAATTGACTCAATGAGATTGCAGGTGCTAGGATTGTTGAACTTAATAAGAAGGAAAAACCTTTTTGAAGTGTTTCAACAACTTATTTAAGGTGATTTTAATAGTCTCAATGAAGTGGTTTACTTTCACAGATAATAGGTTGAGTTCTAACACTTGCAAATTCAAGATGATAGTGATTACTAATATGCATTCCTTTATTTGAAGGAAAAAATATGTATATCTTATTTTAATTGTGCTATAGAGATAATAAAAATCCTATGATATGTGAAAAAATACAAGGAAGCACGTTTGAGTTCACTTGGTAAGATGACCACTGGTTATGAATTTTTTTTATTTTCATTATGAACTAATAATTGAGTGTGTGTGGCAGCACATGGGAATGCTGAGTATCTGAGGCAAGAAAAATAGGACTAGTGGTACACAACATGAATGAAAGAGGGAAAAATCTTCTGGAAGAGTAGAATAATTAAAGGCTCAACTCAGGGAATTAGAAATTGAGCTCAAGATCTGGAAGGCAGAGATAAAGAAACTTTCTAGGCAACAACAAGAGCTGACATATTGGAACTATTAATTACAAAAAACTTGCAAGAATTGACATATCAGGTTCAACCCTTGGAAAAGGGAAGTGATGATGGCAGGAAAAGGCCCCATGAGTGAGAGATGATAAGGAAACCCATATTGTGTTGGTCATGTGGGGAAGAGCACTTAAAATGAGACTACCCCCACAAGCTTAAAAATAAGGGAAACTAATTTTGTCACACATGTATATGTATGGTTGGTGTTCGAGAGTTCCATGAGTGTTCAACTTGGGGCATTGAGTCAATTTTGGACTACTTGTTGTTATTGTTATGTTATTACTTTAAAATTTAAGCTTTTGATTGGCTATTAAATGTTTGTTGAATATGCATGGCCATGCTATTTTGTTTGTGGTTTCTATTATGATTGTGATTATGGATTTTAATTCCTTTGCGATGTTGCTCTTATTTTTACCTCTTGCATTGTCTATGGACTTTATAATTTTCCTTTATTACATATACTTGCAAACTTGAGCAAGTTGGTGCAGGTGGAAGGGAAGCCATGGATTTTTGAGAAAGGGGAAACACATGAATTACATGCAAGATATGAACATGATAACAAGCACAATAAAAACATAAGTGATTGGAAAAATTATCACAAGACAACAATGTGACAATCAAATAGGCTAGTTGAGTCCATGGAAATGAAACTTAAATCCAACCCCATGCCCAAGGTTCTAAGAGAAGTCAACAAGGAAATTATGAATTTCGGTCTGGATGATAAGACAAAGAAGAGATTGACCCCCTCTTGTGAGGTCATTCCTAGAATCTATGGATTACCTAAGATTCATAAAGAGGGTGTTCCCCTTATACCAATTGTAAATACCATAGGATCCCCCACCTATGAATTGGAAAAATATGTTGCCAAGATTCTCAAACCCCTTGTTGGAAATACTGACTCCTTCACAAAGGAATCCAATGATTTTGTTAAGCTGATTAAAGTTGAGAGGGTGGAGGAGAGCGACATCTTGGTAAGTTTTGATGTTGTGTCATTATTTACCAAGATTCCTTTAGATGAGCTAGTTCAAGTCATTAAAGAAGTTACTGATCCAGTAACAACCAAGCTTGCAGAGATTTGTTTACGATCCACTTTTTCCAGCTTCCAAGGAAAATATTACGAGCAGATATTGGGTGTCGCAATGGGCTCACCTATCTCACCTATTTTCGTTAATTTATATATGGAGCACTTTGAGAAGAAGGCACTTGCCTCCTCTCCCTTAAAAGCAGCTTGGTGGAAAAGATTTGTAGACGACACCAACATAAAGTGGACTCATGGGAAGGAAAATATTGAGATATTTTTTAATCACCTTAACTCATTTTGCTCAGAGATTACGTTTATTATGGATGTTGAAGAAGACAGGAGCATTCCATTTTTAGATGTACTTGTTACTAGGAAAGATGATGGAACATTGGGGCATCAAGTATTTAGAAAGAAGACTCATACTGATAGAAATCTTCATGCTGAGTCTTACTATCACTCGGCTCAAAAGTCTAGGGTCCTTAATACTCTGGCTGTGAGAGTCCTAAGGATATCTGACAAGGAGAAAGAGAAACTCAATCACTTGACATCTGTATTTAGGGGTATAGGTTATAATGAGAAGGATATCAGAAAATCTATAAGTAGAGCTAAGAGTTTTGTCATGTCTCAGAAGCACAAGGGACCTCAGGAAAATTGTGGCAGGATTTTCGTACCATACATCAAGGGCGTGACTGATAAAATCACCAAGGTTATGAGGAAGAAGGACATATTCACGCAATTTTCAGCAACAAGAACATTAAGACAAAGTATGTGGTCAGTTAAGGATAGTATAAGTCACGAACAACTCAAAGGAGTTTACAAGATTGGATGTTCATGTGGGAAAAGTTATATTGGGGAAACAGAGCATTCATTGCAAAGACGTTTTAAAGAGCATGGCGCTGATATTAAGAATTAAAGCTCTCGCACCTCAACTGTTGTTGAACACTCCACGAAAACTAAGCATCATTTGCGTCTTGAGGATGCTAGAATCATTGCAAGAGAAGAACCGTATCGGAGAAGGAAAATTAGAGAGGCAATTGAGATTATAAAACATCCTCATAATCTCAACAAAGATGGAGGTTGTGAAATTAGTGACAATTGGCGTCCTCTAATTCGTCAAATTTGTTCCTCTAGTTCATCAGCCCACCAGGTATAGTACCTGAGGTTTGTTTTTCTCTCTTATTATATTCTAGGGTTTAGGCGTTTTTAGACCTAGCTTTAAAATAGTATTAATAATAAAATTATAAATAATAAAAATAATTTAATATTTACTTTTAATAATTACCCCTATTAATTAATTATTTTTTATTTACAATTCATAAAAATTAATTAATTAATAAACTATTATTATTATTATGATTTTTCTTTCTTGTCAGGAGGGAAAACGGTAACGAGAACCATACAATCACAGCTGCCACCCAAGATCACATCGTGCTGCTGCTAATGCAAACCCCCCTGGCCGACATCATTCCCCGCCAAAAATGCACAACAAGTTTCACAGGCTTACGCCTGACGGGCTCCCCACGAGGTTTGAATTGGTGACCTTTACAAACAAGTGCCTTAATAGAACACTCAATCACCAACAAGCCGCCACCCCGTGGGTAAACTATAATTATTATTAGTATCTATTGTTTTAAAGAATTAAAGAACTAAATTAAAATTAATTAGGAGCTATTACAATATAAACTAAATCAACTATAAAACATTTCTCTTATTATTAATAATTATTATAGTAATAGATATTATTAAATAGTGATCATTAATTATTAATTATTCCTAAATCAATTCAATATAGTAACTATTAATTAATTCTAATCTAAATTAAAAAATTTAAGCATATGAATTATAAAATTAAAATCAAAATTAAATGAAATAATTATTAATAAATTTATTAAATTCTAGAAATAAAAAATAAATATTATTATTATATTAATAGATATTAATAATAATAATTATTATGAACATATATCATTTTTTAGATATTATTAATAGATTTTATTAATTCTTATTAAGTAATTTAATTCAATTATAAAAACATTTCTCTTATTATTAATAATTATTATAGTATTATATTATTATTAGATATTATTAAATAGTGATAATTAATTATTAATAACTATTAATTAATTTAAAAAATTTAAATCAGAAAATTAATCAAAAATTAAATAAAATAATTATTAATAAATTTATTAAATCCTAGAAATAAAAGTAAATCTATTGGCGATATGCCTACGCTGGTTCAAATCCAGCTCGACCCAACCAATATCAGCAATACCAATCTATCGACATAGTTATTTTCATGCCAATCATGAATAAAAAGATAATTGGTTATTGAACCCCGACATCGATATCTATTCATATCATAGATCAGATCTGGTCCTGATCGAATACAATCAGGTATTCGAGAAATAATATCAGGTATCATAAAGATCATATGTTGGAACGACATGCTTTTTCTTTCCATTCATTGTACTTCGAGGATCAGTTGTAGTCTTTTGAACTTTACCGATGGTATCGACGAGTTTTCTACTTCATTCAAATGTGTAAAAGATCTTAGTCACACTTAAAATTTATTAAATCCTAGAAATAAAAAAATAAATATTAATATATTATTATGAACATATATCATTATTAGATATTATTAATAGATTTTATTAATATTTAAATAAACTCAATATAAGTAATTAATTAATTTTAATCTAATTAAAAAATTAAATAAAATAATTAGTAAATAAATTAATAAATTCCCAGAAATAAAATAAAATGTTTGTCGGCTCTTTTTAATTTTTTCTTTCTCTATACATTTGACCTAATTTCCTTCTTTCAGTCCTTCATTCATTCCTGTCCCGAAGATGGATCCCCGTTGGGATTCGAAACCTTGACAAATGTTCTCTGACACCATGGAAAATCCGGAAACCTCTTCATCAGTCGATAACCACAGGAGCTTAAAAACCATAAAAAGGGAGTTCTATTAACCCTAACTTTATTGTGTGTGTACTTATGTATTGCATACATTATATATGTATGTATGTATGTATGAAAATTCCATTATGTATGACAGGGTTTTCAAGGATCATTCGGATGGAAAGATGACTTATTGCGGATGGTATAAAAAAAGGAATCTATTGAAAAAAAATAATTCCTATTGAGCATGACTCTTACATGGTGAGCATGGAAAAAAAAAATAGCCAGTATGGCCTAATTCACATGAATAGAGATGGTATGGTCTCTAGACTCAATGTGATAATGTGTAATTTGTTAAGTGATGTGTATACGTGCATGTGTGGTACATGTGTATATGTCGTATTGTGACATATGTATGTTGTATTGTGATATGTGTTTGTGTTATTTTGTTATGTTTACATGGCATCATTTTATGTGCATATTGTATTATGCCATGCATATGTGTATGTGTTATTTAATGTGTTAGGATGGGTTTTTTTTTTATGACAAACATATATGGGATTGTCTGGACCTATGAGGTGTGGAATACACATGTTTCTTGTCGACATAAGACTACCTGGTTTGGTAGTTCCTATATTTGCATGGTAGTGAATGTGCTTATATATATTCCATGTATCCACCATTGGTGGATGGCCGAAGAGAAGGCATTTGGTGCTTGCTAGGATAGGAAATTGACCCATTGTGTGTATGAGAAAAGAGAAAGCCATAAAATAAATATAAGTACCATTAATTTATTGATTTCTAAATTTTAATTATGAACATGATTTAGTACTCATATTTGTGATAATTTGGGTTTTGAGCTAACCTAACATGATGATTTAGTTGATGAAATAACATGAGTTTGTTTTATGAATTATGGAAAACTCCAAGTTCACTGCAAAGATAATTTTTTAATGAGTCATAATAGAAATTCATTACATTATCTTTATGATGAGTCTCTCGGAAGTTATCTATCTATAATTCACAAATAGACATTAGACTGCTCAGTTCCAATGAAAAAATCTAACCACAAGGTGGAACAACAATAATGTACAAAATCCAAGGATTTCAGGAACAAGGTCATTGTGGGATACTAGCATCAGTGGTTCCAAATGATTTATGTAATCATGATATGACCAGTTTAATAGTATGGAGGTAGGGATATGCCTTTGTTTTGAGACCCTTCAGATGCGAGGAATCCTTTCCAAGGAATGAATTTCCTGAGGGACTGGGAAGAAAAGAATGGGATGCCTGAACTTGGAAGGTGAGTGACTACACGAAAGGGGGGGTGAAAATATTGTTCGAGAGACTAGGAGGAAGAGAAGGGAAGGACGAAAAATGAAATAAATTAGTTTATGGTCATGAGAATAATTGATTGGAATCATAAGCGCATTGGGGTTGTGCCTAGAAACAATGAGATGGGAACTATTTGCTGAAGGAACAAGGAGTGCAAGGATAAAATTGTTGAACATTGGAGGTAGGGAACACTCCAAAGAAAGGGAATGAATCCAAGATGTATTGAATACATCAAGAACCAAAATTACTACAAAAAGGGCCATTCGTAGATGACTAAATTTACAAAGTAATGGCACCGAGTGGTTGGGTGAGCCACTGTGCATATAAATTCTATTGTAAAATCTAAAACGAATTTTAAATATAAATATCCATATCAGTTGTATTATGTATTTTAAGAAGTTAATTTTTATATTTTATATGGTCAGTGAACACCGAGGATAGCCCCAATCACTTTTCACCTTTGAAGAGGTTGTAAATATTTTGAAACTAAAATATAGGCACATGGTTGAGTCAAAGGAACACTAATTCCAGGATAGAGGAGGATTTTTTCTTGGGACATATTTTGGTGTTAATTATATCCATAAAGGTTGACAAATGGAAATAAAGAGGTAAGGTGGTTGTATGGTGATTGGATTATAAGACTTAGCCAACAAATATAAAAACAAATTAAGGATTACAAGGAAAACCAATAGAAAATTAGGGCACAATAGACAGATGGATAAGCATTGATTCATAAAATGGAATCAAGCCAAGCTAGAAATTAACCACAAAAAGTGAATTGAGTAAGGTTTACATCCCGATAATCGACGCATACATGAATTTTACCATGTTTCTTCATGACAGGGATGAAATTTGATACCCAATCGGTCAAAGGAACATGGAATATGAAACCAGCTCAAAGAAGTTTTTCAACCTCAACTTTAATTGCGACAACCTTCTTGGGATGGAAGGGAGGAAGGTGTTACCAGACTGGTTTAGCATTAAGATATATTTTAATCTCATGCACCACTATATTTGGGTAGATACCTAGAATTTCTTCATAAGTCTAGGGAAAGACATCTCAAAAATACTGAAATAGGTATTTTTAGGTCTTAATCTCATATGGAGAACAAGACGCACCAATGTGTGGATTTTTGACAATACCTGGTTTAATAGAGATATCGAGAGGTATCATCTCTTCGATATTCGAGAGGTTCTTTTAAAAATCAACTTTGTGAATGGAAATTGAACTCATAAAATATGCGACGATATTGGGTAGATACAAATCACTGAGATTATCCTCATTGGAATATGTTAAGGAGGAATTATGGTGATGATAATTTTAGGGTACATCGTCTGGGATCATGATCTCCATGATGCTCTCATTGGTAGGGAATATTAAAGAGAATAGATCATAATACGTGTCATAATCCAGAACAAGCCGCACAAGCCGAATATACAACCTCGTAATCAAGCTCAATGGGGCTAAGAGTTATTCGGTTAACAAATATATCTATGTCAGTTTCATTTGGTACTATCCATGGATCATTATGAATATTTGAAGATGATATCATGTTGATATAAGCAACCAAATATGAGATGTCAGGAAATGAAGAAGGAGGGAGTGAAAAGGTTCCCATAAGCGAGGAATCCTTAAGCAATGCAACCCCGACATGTTGATAAGAGTGTATATTTTCCCCTACAAGAGGGCCTCTTCCTATAACATGAGAATCAGAGGAAAAGAAGGTGAGTTGGTCGATGGCCACAATTCCTCATTTGTGAGGAAAGGCAATCATACGGAAATAAGTCGAAACGACAGTGCCATAGCGTAAACCCACGTGCGACCCAATAGAAGATTGTAATCAAGGGGTCTATCAATAACTTCAACTTATATGGATGTAGTTTCCCCCCCTAATTCCACTTGTAAGAAATTCAAAATACCACAAGGTTTATACGTTTGTCCACCAAAAGCTTTTAATGTGGTAGGTGACTAACTAAGTTAAGGAGAACCAATCGCTTTCCAGCATGAAAAAGACGTGATATAGGTGGAGGCACCCTCATCCATAATAGAACTATGAATGTTCTTACCGTGGACGAAAACCTGGATCATAAAATCCAATTGAGTTGGGAGTCGAGGGGAATAGTTCACATGATTAAAAATGACTAGGTTGGAATCCAAAGGATCAACATATCTGATAGCAGAAACCAAAGCCTTATTCTAGGTAGGACAATTATGCAACACCTTGAGAGTTAAAATAACTTATGGAGACTGATCCAAGTCTTCAACTACATCATAATTTTGGGCAGATCTCACACGAGGGTTGAAAACAGATTTATGAATAACTCCCTTAAGAGGCTTAATGGTTAATTTAGTAGAAATTGAAGGCAGAGTGGGATTTGACGAAGATGGTTTTGAACTAGGAGGTTGATTAGTAGCCTAACCGTTTGAAGGATTCACATTACCATAGTCCTTATTTTAGGTAGCCACCATAATATTAGATTTAGGATTTGTGAACGAAATATTTAAAATCATGTTAGAGGAAGTAGGGTCTTGAGAAACCATGAGAGTCTCCTTATTAGGAAGCAAATCGGTCAACACAGCGGGTGAAGTGGAATATTTCAAGAATTGGTTCACTTTTGGGTGGTGAGGACGGTCACGAGTAAAGTGATCCTCTCTACAAATAAAACATGGATAACGATGCTTTCATTTCTCATTAGAGGACTGACTTTTTTGTTTATCCTGCGATGAAGAATCTTTCTTCTTTTCTCCTGTATCTTTCTTCTTACTTCTTGGTTGCTGTTGAGATTTACCTTTATCATAATGAATGACATTTGTCTCGGAAGTAGAAGCTACAAGAGGATTGGATGGAGGCTTTGGGAAGATACGGTGAGAGCAATACCAGATGGTTTACTCATCGACTGTGAACTAGCAGAAACAATCACACCATCAGCAACATGAGATTCTTTACTAGGAAGTTGAGGAACAATTTTTGAAGGTCTCAGAGAATTTGGTATTTTGTCGTAAAGCATTCCTGATTGGGTATAAACGAGATCCAAATATTGTGCATGAGCAATTACTTTCTCTTCAGTGATGACTCTACCTTTAGAAACATCTTCTGTTATAGGTGCTAATAGAGATTTAGTGAACCATTTTTCTAACAATTGATCGAGAACATACTCTTTAACCAACCGGTGACACCTCCGCCACTCATGAATGTGATCTGAGATGTTAGTGGAACTTGATTGTTTGACATTGATCAAAAGTTTCGTTCGAGTCTCATATTTTATGGGTAACTAGAAATGTGTAAGGAAGGTAGTGGCTAAGGAACTAAAATCGTTAAACGAATCTATAAGTAACTCAATATACCATTTATTTGTGGTACCTGTAAGCGTACATTGGAAAAGACGTAATCAAATCGAATCATCATTAAGGGAGTTCGAAGAACACCATAGATGATAAGTCATTACATGCATGGAAGGGGCTTCTATAGGATTCCCATTGAATTTGGTAATATCAAAAGGAATTTTGGTAGGAATTAATGACCACCAAGGAGAATGAGCAATGGGGTCATTCTTGAGCCAAGTCAAATTTGGCAGTTCAAGAGTAGCCACAAATGGCAAATTCCTTTTAAAATATGAAGGAGGATAACCTGGATAATATGGGATAGCCTGAGAAATAGGTACTTGCATTCCAATAAGGAGGGTTGTGATAAAGAGGAACCTGGGTACCGAAATTAGGAGGATTATTATAACCAGTATACACATATCCATGTTGTCTAGTTCTAGTATAACCCTGCAAATGATGGAATGGTTGAGTTTGAATTTGTTGGCCTAAATAAGGTATATTATGGATACCTTGGAAATGTCGATATTGTTTCCATGTGGGATTGTGAATCATACCCACATAAGGTGAGGTTGTTATGAAACCGGCTCCAAAAATAGAAGAAAAGAGAGATCAACGCCTTAGAAATAAGCCAATTCGAGGGGGCAACCTCCTTTACATTACATAAATGAACAATTATTGGATGATACAAATGAAAAAATATCCTTCTATATATAGGATTCCATGGGGTCACAATATAATCGTAGCCAACCTAAAAATAATAATGTAAGGGCACAATAATAACAATATTGGGGTTACAGGGGTACAACAATAACAATAAGGGGGTTACACTAACAACAATAAGGGACTATACTAGTAATATAGGGACCTAACATGCCCCTCTCCTTCAAAAAAGTGTTGTCCTCAACGCTTGAGTAGCTCCAGATGCTTCTATATAAAATTCCCATCCTCCCATGTAGAATATTCAGTGGGTAAGTTCTTCCATTTGATGAGATACTCTGAAATTGATCAATTTCGTAGCTGTCGAGTTCTTATTTCCATGACTGCTTCAGGTTCCAATATGATTTTTCCTTCCTCATCAAGTTTTGAAAATATTGTTTGAACTGGAATTTTTTCACCTATAACCTTCTTTAAGCATGACACATGGGAAAATGGATGCACTAGCGAAGAAGGAGGAAGCTCCAGTTTGTATGCCATAGTACCAATATTTTTCAACACCTTGTAAGGACCATATTACTTTGGAGATAATTTATTATCCTTCTTAGCTTGCTTGAGGGACATTTGTTTGAATGGGTTTAGCTGTAAAAATACACAGTCTCCTACCTCAAAACTTCTCTCACTGCGATGTTGATATGCCTATTATTTCATTCGATTTTTGTGCTAAATTTAGGTTATAATTTAAGAGTTTGAGAACTTCTTGTTGATGCTCAATGTGATATTCCACTGCTTGAACTTTAAAATTTTCTCTTAAAGATGATGTGATGGATGGTGGATGATATCCATAAAGTGCCATAAATGGGGTCGTTTTTGCTGCAATATGGAAGGAAGTGTTATACCACCATTCAGCGAGAGGTAACCACTTGAACCATTTTTGATGCTCTTCTGAAGATAGTCTTTGTTCCAAAAAGTGTTTAATACTATCATGTTCAATTTTTGCCTTGAAGTGTATTCCCATTAGGTAAGGTCGCCATTTCTTTAGTGCATGTAGTATTGCCAACATTTCCTTCTCATAAATAGCTTTCTGTAAATACTTTCCTTTGATTGGAAGACTTTCAAAAGTTATGGGTCTTCCTTATTGCATTAATACAACACCAAGTCCATTTTCTGAGGCATCACATTCCACAATAAATGTTTTTGTGAATTCCAGTGTAGCTAAGACCGGTGCTAGGCACATTGCCTCTTTAATATGTTCAAATGCCTTAGTTGCTTCAGGATTCCATGAAAATGCATCTTTCTTCAATAATGTTGTTAGAGGTGCTGCTATTCTCCCATAATTCTTAACAAACTTACGATTATACCTTGTTAACCTGAGGAATCCTCGCAACTTCTTTATGGTTGCGGGGACTTTCCATTCCTTAATGGCTTTAATTTTGTTAGGGTCTACCTTAACACCCTTGTGAGATACAATATTACCCAACTATTCCACCTCTTGTACTCCAATGAAACACTTGGATGTTTTTTCATATAATTGTTTCACCTCCAATAGTTTGAGAACCCTATTAACATGTTGAAGATGATCCTTACAATACCTGTTGTAGATTAGTATATCATCAAAAAATACTAGCACAAATTTTCTAAGGAAGGGTTTGAAAATGGAATTCATCAACCCTTGAAATGTAGAAGGTGCATTGGTAAGGCCAAAAGGAATGACCAAAAATTCATAATGAACCTCATGAGTTCAAAATGTTTTTTTTGAAATATCTTCAGTCTTCATTCTAATTTGATGATAAATCGAGCAGTCCAACTTGGTAAGCCCCATTTTCTCCATGTAATTAATCCAATAATTCATCGATCATAGGAATGGGAAATTTATCTTTAATGGTGAACTTATTGAGCTCCCTATAATTTGGACACATGCGCCATGATCCTTCCTTCTTGTGTACCAATACTACAGGAGCAGAGAAAGAACTTTGACTAGGTTGAATTATACCCGCCTCTAAATTTTTTGCAATCATACGTTCAATTTCTCTCTTTTGGACATAAGGATATCTATAAGGGTTGATGTTTGGAGGAACACTTCCTGGAATCAAATGAATAGCATGCATGATAAAAAATAGGTGGGAGTCCTTTGGGAGTTTCAAACACCTCGGAATGATTGTCCAAGAATTTTTGGAGATCTGGAGAAATATATTATTTTGATATTGGAACTTCTAGTGAGCATAATTGTGCAATTACGCCTCTTTTTTCTTTCTTTAGAAGCTTTGTCATGACATTAGAGCTTATTATCCTTCCCGGCTTCCCTTCAATGCCCTGTAATTCGACTTCCTTTCCTTCTGAAAAAAATTTCAAGAAAAGTTCTTGAAAATTAAAAGCTACAGTCCCCAAATATTGTAACCATTGTACTCCTAGTACAACATCAGCACCTCCCATATGAATGGAAAGCATTGGACTAGTCAATACATATTCCCCCATTGTTAGCTTGATATTATGGCATTTTCCAGAGCAATTTATAGTTCCCCCATTTGCAACCATCACTTGACATTCTGGTGCTGGGTATAGGAAACAATTTAATTCCTTGGCTACCTTACAATGAATAAAATTATGGGTGCTATTAGAATCAATCAAAACGCTATCAACGCTATTGCCTTTTTCTTCTTGATATGTCCTTCTATCTTGAGAGTTTGAGGAGTGGTAATTCCTGCCAATGCATTACACGATGTGGTCAGACTCATTTCTTCTTCTTATAGGGTTGGTTCCTGGTGTATATCCTCTTCTTTTGAAGTTTCTTGTTCATTTTCTTTCTCCTCTTCACAATCTATGTAAAATAATTTCTTCTCAACACACTTATGACCTTTAGTGTATTTTCTATCACAACTGTAGCAAAGCCATTTTTCTATTTTTTCTTCCAATTTTTGTGGTGTAAACCTTGTAGGTTGTGGAAGTCTAGGAGTAGCCATAGTTCCATATTTATAGATGTGAGTGGTAGGCCTCCTTGTCGCCATAATTTTACATTCAATTTTTTTTCCCATCCTGAATGCCTTCTCCAATGAATCAGGTTCCCAAATGTGAAATTCATGTTGGATGTTATCCTTTAATGTTCCTATGAAGACATCAATCCTGTGTTCCTCTGGAATATCAGTTACCCTTATATTGAAATTTTGGAAGTCCTCAATGTGCTCCACCACTGAACCCTTTTTTTTGAGATTTATCAATTGGCTAAAGAATGTGTTGCTCTTTGTATCCTCATAATGTGCTATCATTTCCTCCATAAAAATTGACTAAGTGGCAATTTTTTTACAGGTGAAAAGCCATCGATACCATACAAATGTATTTTGTTATGAATGTAAAGTTGCAATGCGTACCTTTTGTGTGTTTTGCACATTATTGAGATCAAAATATTTCTCCATCTGTAGTATCCATGTTACGGGATCTTTGCCATTAAACTTCCTCATATCCATCTTTAGAATATGGCGGTTCTTCCCTCCCACATTAGAGTTTATGAAATAATGATTAACATTTATTTTGTTCTCATCATGTGTTTCCTCTACTATCTTTTCGCCATTAAGAAACATTTCTTGTATCAACTTTGTCAAACCTTCCATGTCTGCTTTTAGATCATTCGTCATGTTTTCCATGTTGTATTTCATGTCATCCATCTTAGATTCCATGAGATATTCCATGCTATCCATATTATCTTCCATACATTTCTTGAAACCATCCATCTTAGCTTCCACGCCTTTCTTCAAAACTTCCGTTTCATTTTTTATTGCTCTTTGTGAGAGTGAAATTTGGTGCACTTGCTCTTGTAATTTTGACATGTCATGTTGCACTTCTTCGTATTCATGGGTCATATTAGAGCCTTATAAAGGCTTAATGGGTGTTGAATTCTTTTTAGGGGGCATTTTAGAACCCAATACTGATATCTATTCTACAATATTCCCTTGGAATCAATTTAAATTGATTTTTCACCCAAGACTTATGCAATTTGAGAAACAAATACACACCTTTTTCTTGTTTTTGAGGAGCTTGATGTTGAAACTAAATTATCTCTGTGATTTAGGATCTTCAATATCTGAAATTTGGTCTTGTTTTAGCCCTCTGAATCCTCTTTCGAACGCCATAGGTTTGACCTGATTTGGATTCTTCAAGGCAAAGTTATGCCCAATCTCCCACAATGACCTAATTATGGATTAGTTCAGTAGAGTGAACTTGTACGACGTGCCAGGAGTCACTGTTTCTTCTTTTGGATATGGAATTGATACACAGGAAACTACAGTCTATGTACTTGCGACCAATTTTTATAGAATTCTAATCTGATGCTCAGAAAGAGAGTTATGATGATTTTCCAACGGTTGCCTCTTTGAGGTGAAATTCGGGAGCCTAAAAAACCCTAAATTCCATAGATCATATTTCCGAAAATATTGCGAACCAAGATCTAAAATTTTTACACGAAGTTCCTCAGGATTTCTGCTTCGCATGATAAAAATTTCAGCTTCTAAAAATTTGTAGAATAAAAGCTATAGCGAAAATTCCATGATGAACTGTTTGGAGCAGCAAAACCCTAGAATCTAAAGCTCTAATACCAAATGTTATGAAACCAAATCCAAAAATATAAGAAAAGAGAGATCGACACCTTATTAATAAGCCAATTCGAGGGGGAAACCTCATTTACATTACATAAATGAACAATTCTTGGATGATACAAATGACAAAACCTTCTTCTATATATAGGAGTCCATGGGGTCACAATATAATCCCAGCCGACCTAACAGTAATAATGTAAGGGCACAATAATAACAATATTGGGGTTACAGGGGTACAAAAATAACAATAAGGGGGTTACACTAACAACAATAAGGGACTATACTAGTAATATAGGGACCTAACAAAGGTCGCTGGGGGTTGTGCCATACCATACGCAGTTTTTCCTACAGGAATTTAAGGGATACCTTGTCCAAGCTGTTGAGACCGTAAGTTACCTTGTAAAGGTCGAGTGAGCGGGATCTGGGAGGTACTAGATACCATTGGAACAAATTGAGTCATAATAGCAACCTATAAAGGTTCGATTACATTGATTTGAGCTGGTAAATGTAACAAACCCTGGTTAAAAGTTCATGTAATAAAAGTTAATAAAGGAAAAAATAAGACCATGGTTCAGGGATACTTATTCCAAGTTCAATGTTGAGAAAAATATCCTAGTGGGCACCATTGGATATGCAGTTATGGCTAAGGAAAATGGTAAAGGAAAAGGCAAAGGATTTTGGAAAGGAAAAATGACATTTTTGGCACATTTATTTATGAAAATTATGGAAATTAGGAGAAAAGGGAGGTGAAAGGTCACAAGTTGTGTGTGAGGATGAAAATGAAGGAAAATAATGGAAAATGAAGATAATAGAGGCCTAATTGAGAAAAATGCTTATGAGGATCAGTTGGCAAGAATTTTCTCAAACCTTTTTTCGGTTCAGTTTTGGATCTCTCTCATTATTCTCTCTCTCACACACACACTCTTGGAAACTTAGAGTTTTATTGGAGCAATTCAACATTGTGCCAAGGATGAGGAAGAAAGCAAAAGAAGGAAAATAAAGGAAAGGAAATAAAATATCAAGAAAGGAAAAATAAATATCTAGCAACTTCAACAGGAAAAAGTGCATGTAACATATTTCATGTGTGATTTCCTAACTAGTGTGGACATGCATGGTTTATGCATGTTGGTATTTGGTTATTTTGTTGTTAGTGGCATGGTTTTCTCAGGTTATGAAAGTGGTTTTTATCCTTTCCTTTCATTTTCGAAATGCCATGGTGTGTTGGTATTTTGATCTCGGTTTTGAGCTATGGATTTTCTGGATGGTTCCAGAATCCAGGGCGGAGGTGGTCTCAAGGTTCATTCCCAAAGGCCTATGAATCCCTTGACCGATTTTGGTAGGGTAAACTATAAATCCTGAGGGAGGTGTATTGGTTTAGGGCCTAGTTATCAAGGATTAGATTGCGGTAAAGTTTGAGAGGGAGGGAGACTAAAAATTCGTCAAGGATAGTAATGGATTTCAGATGGAATTTCCATGTTATACTTGATTTTGTGTTCTAAGCACTGGTTAGGTGTGATCAGGTAGGGTGAGGGTGGAGGTGGTTTAACCTATGTATTCCCTTGTTGTGTTTTTGGATGAGTTTATCCATGAGATCCCACATTTATGTTGGAATATGGAACAGGGGTGACTAGCTGAAGAGAGATTTTGATCAACCATGTCTATGGTCGGGTGGAACGTGGTAGTCCTGAACTTGGTCAGTATTTTCCTATGTTTAATGGAAGCTAATTTCTCTTGATTTTGTACATATTATTATGTGGATTTAATGGTTGTATTCTCACTGTTATTTCCATGGTTTTATGTTGGTTATGAGCATGTTTGAATGAATGGTTCATGTCATGGTTATTTCATGTATTTTATTGCTATTTTTAAAATGATGGATACTAGGCCTAATTAATTTTATATCTGGTTAAGGAAGAAGGTGGTGATCCTTATTTTAATGTTTCATAAGTGCTTTCAGTCATTTATGCTTTGTCTTGTATCCTATACATGTAGATTACATTCATGCCAAGTGTTTGACAGAATATAAGACCTAGTTGGGGATGGTCAGGCTTAGTCCTAGAGTCAAGTTTTGGTTTACTAGTGTTTTCACTGTGTATTTAATGATTCCTGGAAGTTACAAGGAGTTTTTGGCAATGTCCGGGATTTTGGGCTTAAAAAGTGCCTTAAATATCGTTGCCAGAGGCATAGTTCTAGGAAAATTAGTCCCTGAATGTTGGATTGCAAGATCATGTGTGTGCCCAGAGCCTCCCAGACACATGGATGTAGGCATGTGCATGTGCCCATGTGGTTTTCTCTATGAAATCTCATTGGAACCCAGGGACAAGTCAGGTGGATGATTGTGATAGCCTCTAGGGGTCTTGTAGCCGGTGGTAAAGGTTCGTGTTATGGTTTCCTCTACGATTACGCTTCCTTAAGGTCACCAAGGAGGTTGAATCTATCTTAACAACCTCTCATTTCTTGTTTACCCTGGTTGGTTGGTTACTTAGGTAGGTCTGAGGGGGGTGGTGTGTTACGGCTGGTATCAGAATGTGGTTGCGCTCTCCTTGGGTGGTGTGTGTTGATCATGAATTCATGTCAATTGCATATGTGTTACTCATGCTTATGTTCTATGTTCTTTTTGCATATTCATGGTATTGGTTATAGTTTCAGTTTTGTTGCCATGTGAAAGTTGATGGTGATTGGATGTGATCACCATGAGTGGATGTTGGTTATGCATTTGTTATGCATGGCAGTGTTTATATGTTGTTAGGAATGCATGGTCATGGCTAATATTGTTGTACATGAGGTCATTATATGAATTTTATGTCATCATGATGTTTTTGATATGTTATGATGTTGATGTGTTGGTTGAGATAGAGCAGGAGATGCAAGTCATCAAAGTGAAGTTGCAACACTAGAATTTGGGGTAATAGAAAATAATCATACATGTATTGTATGATTGGCATTCAGGTATGTTAGTTAATGGATTTTTATATGCATTAAGGTTATATACATGTTTGTCATTTTATTGTTATTGTGGTTACATGCATGGTAGATGCTAGTGAATCAGTGTGGGCTTATGCATGTGCTCGAATAGTCATGAATGATAGTAATGTGTTGTTATATGTATTGTTGTTGTTGTTTTACATTAGTTAATTTATTAGGGGAATTTTGAGGTCTAAATTGGGCCTCCTAAGGAAATTATAAAATAATAGTGGAAATAATAAAATAATATTTGATTACAGCATCAAATGTTAGAGAGAAAAAAGAAAAAAACTCTTTTTTCAACTCATATTTTCAACTTATATCCCTATGGGTTTACTCAAATTTCGAGCAGAAATAGTCGTTGGATGAAAAATTTAATTCCTCGTCCAAGGATTACCCATGTTGCATACTCTCGATCGAACTTACTACATGAAAAATGAGAAATACATGAAAAACGTGATTGTAATCACTTTTTTTCACGTATTTCTCATTTTTCATGTAGCAGGGTCTATTGAAAGTATGCAACATGGGTACTCCTTGGATAAGGAATTAAATTTTGCATACAACGAGTACTCCCACTCGAAATTTGAGTAAAACCTTAAGGAGATAAGTTGAAATACAAGTTGAAAAGGTAGTTTTCTTATATTATTATTTTTACTTTTTACTCAAAAAATGGGGAATCATCCCCCATAGCTGACATCATCATCTTAAATCCTATTGGTTCTTATAAAGTTTATTTTGGTTGTACATTTTTCTTAGGAGGCCCATTTTAGACCTCAAAATTCCCTTAATGCTCAATGATTATTCTAAATTTGGTTGATGAGTATGATATATGTTGACTTCTTGATATTACATGTTAATTAACTTGATGGTTAGGGTTATTGCATTAAGGCCTTGATGTTATATGTATCATGTTGATTTGGATTGGACTATGCAGATGGGTAGGGTTATGACATTCAGGTATCAATCAACCTAATTATTATAGTTTTTTGTACTAATATAGACTGACTGTGCATATGTGATTGTTTGAAAATTGTATGATTTTATGATGTGAACATGTTATCTAGTTACTGTTATGGATGTCATGACTTTATTATGTTTGAGTTGATACGTTGATAAGTTATATTGTGCTAATATATATTGATTGTGTACAAAATATAACCTCCCATGAGATACATTAAGGTATGAGTTTTATTATGTCATCTATTTGGTGTTTGAGTGTTTGGTGTATATTATGACCTATATCTATTGTTTGAATGCTTTATTAGTTGCATGGTATGAGTATGTGTTTATAAAATTGTATGAAGGAATGATTTTGTTTTAGGATTGTTGTACTAACACGTATGTGGTGAGACTGTTGATATGTACTTGAGTGTATGTAGGTGATAGTTGTAGCATTATTTGTTATGATTGATGAATGTGAGTTTATTGTTGATTATGATATGGTTGTTAGTTTTGATAGATATTTCATCTTGATATTTGGTGTGTATGGCTAAAATGTGTGTTTATTTATTGGTCAGTGTGCTTGGCACAATAAGTTAAGGTAACTAAAATATTGTTATATTTATTTATGCGTTATCAATTGTGTGGTTATGGTAGTATGATGCAGGGATTGCATGGAAAAAAGACTGCCATGAAATATTTGAAAGGGCTCAGGTTGAGCTTTCCTTTAGAATCTTTGGGAACCCATGGGGGATTGATTCATGGTGTTTGTTTCCAATCTTGTACATTTGGTCTTTTTTGGTTTGCTGTGCTTTATTTTTTTTTTTTTTTTTTTATGTCTAGTGTATGGACATACCATTTTGTTGCAGTGTCGTATTGTTGTTGATTCTCATGGTTTTCTTCTTTTTATTTCTTGTTCTTTCCTTTTTTTTTGAGAATCTCGGGAATCAGTTTGGGAAAGATGAAAGTAATGGAGCTCGGGGAGAGTTGTGTGGTACCCAACAGGTAATGAAAGACATAGAGGAAGCTTAGTGCACAAGTAAGCGCAAAGGAAGGTAATAATATGACAATCGGTTGGATTATTTGGGTCCATTGTAGTACATGGATGGTGGCACTACAAACATGAAAAAGGTAAATAAAATGGATTTGAGGTGTTAGATGCCTTGGATATATTGGGAACTGTTGTTCTCAACGTTGTGCATGGATAAAGAAAGTTCCCTTAACCTTGAAATTATGCTATCTGGTAATTATTATGTGATCATGATTATGTTGGTGTTTATATATGTATACATGTATGTGTGTATGTATGTCGTGTCTAATAGGGTCATCATGGATCGTTGTTGTTTGATGCTAAATTTTTATATGTATACGTGTGTGTATTCCGTTGTATGACAAGATCATGATCATTTTATGCTAATGATTAGATATATGTATGTATCTATGTATCTATGTCATCGTATATCAAGGTTTTAAAAGATCATTCTTGTGGAGGAATGATTTCTTATGCAGGTGAATGGAATGAAGAGGTTCTTGGTCTTATAAAGAATCAAGTGGGAAGAGTAGTTCTAATAGATCTATGAGGTTAGTATCATGTGGATATGAATTATATGCTTGTACTATACTTATGTTTATGTTATGGATAGTTAATGCTGAGGGCTGCATCAGCGAAGTGAAAGTAGTGTGATTTGGGCATGCTAGGGTACGCGTGGATAGTGGAAAGACACTAGAAGAAAGGTTTATTTGTGGATTCAATGTGTGGTCTATGGATGTGAAATAATATTGTTGTTTATATGTTGCGAATGTTGTGTATTCAATGATTGTACCTATGGTGATGCGTACATGTAACATATGTAGTATTGTGTACATATGATGTTGTATGCTTGTTGTATATATGTTGTTGTGTGTATATTGCATATGCAGTGTTAGGTATAGATAGTGATATGCACATGTTGTATATGCAGTGTGTTATCACCCTAGTAATTCTTAGGACGTGGGATTTTGATTTATAGTTAAAGAAAACTAGGGGTAACCAAGAACCTCTTTTATAATTTAGGATCTAGCCTTCCTGAGTTCCAGAGAGGGATCTCTCCTTAAGATTTAGCTTTGTTTTGTAATGGATTTTAGGCTAGCTATGAGTGGAAAATTTGGTTTGATTTTTTGAATGTTGGTAGGAATAAAGGACTACAAGGGAAACCATATAAAGATATACCTAAGCATTGGGAAATGGAGTCAAATTTATAGCAAACAAGACTAGAAAACTAAGGCCAAAAGAACAAATATACTAAGGGCAATATAGATGATCTTCAGAGGGTTTTAAAAGGATATTTTGATGAAGTGGTATGATCTGAACTAAGGGCAGTTAAGAATCCTTAGATCACAGAAAAGGAAGAGTGAAATTGAGGTCAAACGAGACTAAAGAGTAATTAAGAATTCTAAAGTCTGGAAATCAACAGAAAACATAAACATGAAAAATAGTAAAAACAGAGAGCTTTTTACACTGATTCTATAATACCTTTCCTAGTTATTCATTTTAGATGGAAAATAACACAAGATGTATGAATGAAACTTAAATAAATAAACAATGAAAATTGGAAGATACAATACTCATCTGATCAACACGAGGATCATTAGTTATGATGTCTATTTGCTTCAGTTTCCAACCTACTGATTCAAATTAAATCACATAAAATCTGAATATTTCAAAAAAAAAGTATATAGTAGTATTGATAAATTTATTCCACACAAAATACTTCAAAGAGTGAAGTATTTATACAAATTCTAAACTAAAATATCTTGAAAAATATCAAGATTTGTTCAAAAATATCTCCAACTGTTTTACATAAATAGAACTTAAGTAAAGGACACTAAATACTAATGCATCTATTTGGCACTATTTTTTATGGATAGGTGATGACAAAGAGGATAATTCAAATTTTATCCAACTCTTAATTTATGATTAGGCATCCAAGTCACTAACTGTTTCCTTTCTTTGTGCATTCTGCTCCAATAATTCTACAAACTTGGGGTCCAATGATATCTTTGTATTTCTCAATCCGAAATAGATATGTAAAAATTTAAAGAGGTTATTATGGACAAATATGTTGGTGAAATAAAATTCTTTCAGTTTCCTAAACTTCCTCTCCAGATGTGCACAATAGGCTCTGAAAAAAGATGTTTAAACAGAGTTTTACATAGTCTGGAAAATAGGCTGTAAATATGTGCATGTATCTCTCATTATGAAATGATTGTGAAAAAAGTGAGATAGGTTTTTGTATATAGGGATCTTAGGAACAAAACCCTCCTTTATTTTTGTATGATGTATTTCTTATTGGCCACAATATTCTCTGCAAAATGATGACTTAACATGAATTTTCTGCAAAAAGTGCTTTCCAATATTGTTTAATATTTCCCAATCCATAATAGTTGTTAGAAAAATGAGAGAGGTTTTTGTATTTGGCCACCTTAGGGACATAAACCTGATTCAGTGTTGAAAAATTCATCTTGGATTGGTCACAATAGTTTCTGCAAAACAATGACTTAAACATGATATTTCTGCAAAAATGTTCTTTCTTGTTATGTTTTCATCTTTTCACCTTTTTGTTCTTTTAACTGTTTTACTTTCACTTTGGATAAAATTCGTTGTTGGTGAAAGTATTTTCATCTCTTTTTACCATCTACTGCCTCTCTAACTTTTTTTTAACTTTCACTCTGACTTTTACCTGATACACTTTAACCACTGATACTCTTTGACTGTTATGTTTTCAGTGTCATTGTGAATTCTGATTTCACTTTTACCATTCATTGTGCAAATTTCATCATTCTGATCTCTCTATGAATTGATTTTATTCTTTTTTTGTATACAAAATGTTTGTTGAATGAAGCTATTGAGTTAAAATCTGAGAATTTGGAGCAAACAATTTTGTCAACTAGTATTGAAACTATTGGCCCAAATCCTTATTCTGATAATAACCTACAAAAATCGAACAATTTTTTAATGAAATCCGGGTCTGCAGGGAGGTGTTTGAAGGTTTTTTAAAATTCCTGTGGAATGGGATCTGTCTGTGGATGTTTTAACTCTATTTTTTAGGCATTCTTAGGCTTACTTCTGCAAGATTAGATTGTTTGCAGAAGTAATTTACTTTAACAGAGAGATAATTGAGCAAATATGGCTAAGGATAATCTCTTTTGAGTTTTATTTGCTCAAATTAGGCTTCTGAGAGATGAAAACTAGGCTAAGACAGGAAACAGGGTTTCCTGAATGGTACAAATGTGGAAAAGAAGTCTTTTAATCAATCTATGTTCGGAATTTGTTTTCAAAAAGAGACTGCAAAATGAGGATTTTGGCTTTAAAGGGGTTTATAGATGAATTCAAGCTTCCTTAATTCATAAGTATTTTGATGCTTTGACAGGGTTTCTGAAGCTTCTGTGGTCAAATTTGGACTTCTGTTGATTGGTTGGAGCCGAAACAATGTGCTTTGTTATGTCGACAGGGTATCTTCAGTTTAAACTGGATCTTTGATAGTGGTAAATTTTAGCTTCGGGGCTTATACATTGGTCAATATAGGCTCAAAATTCTTTCAAAACAATCGGGGCAGGAATTAAATCAGTAGGGAATGAAACAAACTGATAAAATAATGATATCTTAAAGTTTAACCTTAAAAAATCATCATATTCAACAAAATACAAGTTTATTAAAGGTGGGAGGCAGATTTGAAGGCGAAACCATTAGTGGTTATTGCATTTATTCTGGGCGGTAAATTGTTTTTCGCTTTTGGAATACGACCCAGTAGAAATGCGACATGTAGTGGATGGTGGTTTCGTGAAACAACTTTTATTGCAAATTTTTTTGCAAACTTCGCTCGATTACTTTTGTAATGCGATATTGAATACGCGTCGTCGGATTTGATCTCCCGATGCGAACTGTCAATATGTGTTGGGAAGATGCAAGGGTATGGAAAGGTGGGACCTGGGTTAAATATTAGTCGTCGATCTGATAAGTGAAGATCTACGGTCATGTTTTAATTCGATGGGGAATGGTGGGGCAAGGGAAAGTTTATCGCATTAAATTTGGACCATTAGATTAATGAGATGAGGGCGATCGGAGGGATGGGAATGACTGCGAGGGCACATAGTTTCTTGATGGAATTTTATGAATAAAAGGAGTTTATACATAGAATGGGTGGGTTTAGATGATTAACAAAGGTTTAATATATGGTAAGGGGATATATACCGGGGGAAAGGGGTGAGTTTAAAGAGTTAACCTCGGGTAAAGCCAAATGCGGGAAGGGGAGTAATGGTATTTATTTTATGCGCCTTTGTTTCATTTTAGCTTTATTATATAGTTTTAGATTTATTTCAAGTTCTAAAACTATAGGGGAGCGGGAATATTTTTTTAGGGTAGTTTTATGTCAAAGGGGTAATTTAGGGATGTTATTTCAACATGTGCATAATAACTTTAAGTAAAAAGCTTATAATAAGGGGTTTTTTGGGATATTAAATAAAAGAGAACTATATTAATAGGACTAGGATAACTGAGAGGGAGTTAATAAAATATGTTAGGTGTTAATATGAAAAGAAAAAAGTGAATACTCAAAACATACCATTATAACCAAGAAAAGTGAAGATCAAAGAAAAACTTGCATTTATGATAATTTCATCACTTCTACTTAGGAAAAAATTTCATTTTGAGGGTTTTATACTTCATAAGATGTAGGAAGTTAATCAAATGGAGATTAGAGCATCATTAAGTAAAATTGAGGTTTTTACTTATGATTTTCCCTGGTAAATAAATGCACGAATGGAAAATGATGTGATTTGTGGGATTAATATAGACATTTAACATTTTCAACTAATTAGTCATAGAGCCTTGGGTCTGGTCCCAAAAAAAGTCAAGGAAATGCCTTGAGCCTTTCTGACTGATAGTTTAGAATGATAAATGGCTATGGGGAAGGGAAGTTAGTTATTTGAAACCCTAGTGAATAATATTTACAATGATGCTTCTCGCCTTCCTCTACCTACCCAATTTTAACTGTTAACATTTTTTTTTCCATTTTGATTAGGTGCATTTGAGCTAGCAACCTTTACAACATTTATTCTTTCTGAAAGAAAATAAAACTATCTAATTCTACACTTATTTCATCCAGGAATCCATATTAAACTATTGGATTCACTTATTCTCTACCTAACTACTGAATTGTCATGATTAAACTGTATGACAATTCTTTATTCTCTATCTACAATAAGTGAAATTGAAACATGACAAGTCAAGATTAAACTGTTTAACTCATCATGGATTATGGCATTTATTGACACTCTGCCATAATCAACTGCAAAAGGTAAAAGTAGTGGCATTTAGACTTGCACACTTTCATGTTTTATTCATCTTTTTCCTTTGGGGTATATTATTTTTTCTAAGAACTTTGCTTGTTCTTTTAGGACTTTTTACCCTTTTTTTGATTTTTTGATTTTGATTTTGATTTTTTAATTTTCTTATTTTTTACAAAATATTGGAATACGACTTGCAGAAGGCAAAGTACGTACATATTTAAAACACTATCATCAATTAGGTCAAAATTATGAATCCTATATTTATAGGTTGCCAACATTGGCTTCACTTGGGGATGGCATTTCTTGGTGAAATGTCAAGAACTCTGAGATCAGTAGCCTTCATCTCTGACCTTTGATGATCTTAGTAAGTGTCTTCTGTCTTCTGCAAACTGAAATCTAATATGAAACTAAAACAACACACAACAATTTTCAAACCAACTTATAGATGTTAAACATCTTTAGGACCTCATCCTTGGCTTTAAATCTTAATGAAAAACTAGCTGAAAATTAAAAAAAAAAAAAAAAAAAGCTCAAAATTCTGAGCTTATTGGCACTCATCTACCTACTCTAATCTACTAAAAATCTTATTGAATCAGGTAATACAAAAATGCCAATGAAGCCAATCAAGTACCTGTAAAAATAAATGGATAACTTGATTGCTTGTGATCAAAATTGGAAGTATATTACGATCATGTTCCTTTATAAAAAATGATATGATGTGTAAAGGCCACTTTTGATGTATTTGATCCTTATAGAGAAAACATGTTTGCAGATTTGGGCTAAAAATATTCTCCATATAATCTGATATAGGATCAATAAAAGCATGATGTATGTTATTTACTTCTAGGCCTTCAATGACTAATTGTTCAGTTGAATTATGAATATTAGACCATGAAACTATTTCTTCAGTCTTGTGTTTGGAAGAATAATCATCTTCAATATGCAAGTCAAAAGGTATTACAATTTCTTCTTTCTTTGGAGAAGGAATATTTTCAAAGAAAATTTTAGGATTTCGGAAATTGTATGATTGAATTTGAGAATGAAAAAGTTTGATTTCAGTTTCATAATTTTCAAAAATTATATCAAGAAGCCATTTTTTAACTTGAGGAGAACATTTTATTGATTTAAAAATAAGAAAGATAACTTTTAGAAAATCCTCATCAAATTGAAAATCTAATATCTCATCCTTCAAACTAGCTAGTGTTTGTTCTGTGAAGTTATCTTGAATTTGGAGAACATAATTATCATCATACTGATCATATTTAGGCAAATCTTCAGAAGAAGGAATGCCATCAATTATAAACATTGGATCAGAAGATTTCTCTTCCAACAATCCTAATATATCTTGATTATATTGGTTGCATTATATTTGGAAGTCATTATTTTTCTCAATAGGAGTGCTATCAAGCAATGGGCCTTTTTGGGAAGGTAGAATAACATGAGCATCAACTTGTTCTTCTGTCTCTTCATGGATAAAAAATTTAGTACATTTATGAACATTAGAAGAAGTAGAAACAATTTCTTCATTATGTAAATATTTTGAGGATGGTTGCATGTTTAGAATCAAATTGATTTCTTCTTCGATGAGGGGGGTGGGAATCTCTGAATTCTTAGATTGAAATGAAAATTGTTTTTTCTCTTATCTAAAAATTGATCATGAGGTTGAATATTTTCTTTAACTCCATTCAAAACATTAAATGAAACATCATTTGTTAATATAGAGGGGCTTTGTGGATCTTGATTCATCTCCTGATCTATTTCATCTTTGTTTAAATCCTCCTGATTATTATGACATTTATGTTGAGAATGAAAGTTCTGGACTTCTTCTAATAAATCTTCAGGATGCCAATTTTCAAAATCTTCATCAATATTTTTAAGGTAATGTATGAGATCTTTAGCTTGATCACAACAATTTTCAGCTAATGATAAAGATGGAAAATTTTCTTTGTAATGCTCATAAAATACCTTGTGAAAATCCCTTAAAGAAAATAAACTAGCAGGTTTGAGAGCTATGTACCAATCCCTTGCTTTTCCTTCTAAGGTTGCCATGAATATTTTCATGAGGCAATCCTCATGCCAATCACCCCTCAATATTGATGAGTGTATATGAAATTTAATGAGATGTAGTAAAGGATCATCAATATTCTCATCTCGAAACATGGGCAGATTGTTACCCCAATTTACCTTTGGTAGTTTGTGTGGAAATCCAGGTATGTGATCTCTGCTCATGGGAGCATATCTTCATTTTATTCTTGGGTCATCTTGGAAATTAGCCATAATGAAAGGCCACTGTATCTGTACAACCAAGTTAGATCCTTATATAAAATACAATACATATTGAAAAACTTTCTTAACGAGAAAGAACATAATATATTGGATTGAGATCCAAGTTTAAAGCCTGATATTTCCATATTTTTCTTCTAGGTTCATTCCTCCAATGGAGTCTTGATTGTGAAATTGGTGTGGAGTCGCCAGGTGGATGATTTTAACCTTTGTGTGTCTGATCATTTTCCACCATCATAGATCAGATCTAAACCTGTAAAATATTTATGAAGAAAATGTTAGTTTCCCCAGTGGAGTCGCCATTATGTTATCACTCTAGTAAATTTTCTATCAGAAATATTTAAAACTTTGTAACTTACTAGAGGTAACCAAGAACCTCTTTTAGAATTCAAGATCTAGCCTTCTTGAGTTTCGAAGAGGGATCTCTCCTTAATATTTAGCTTTGTTTTGTAATGGATTTTAGGCTAGTTATGAGTGGACAATTTGGTTTGATTTTTTTAATTTTGGTAGGAATAAAGGACTACAAGGGAAAACATAGAAAGATCTACCTAACCATTGGGAAATGGAGTCAAATTTATAGCAAACAAGACTAGAAAACTAAGGCCAAAAGAACAAATATACTAAGGGCAAGATAGATTATCTTCAGAGGGTTTTTAAAAGGCTATTTTGATGAAGTGGTATGATCTGGACTAAGGGCAGTTAAGAATCCTTAGATCACAGAAAATTAAGAGGTAAATTGAGGTCGAACGAGACTAAAGAGAAATTAAGAATTCTAAAGTTTGGAAATCAACATAAAACATAAACATGGAAACTAGTAAAAACGGAGAGCTTTTTACACTGATTCTGTAATACATTTCCTAGTTATTAATTTTAGATGAAAAATAACATAAGATGTATGAATGAAAGTTAAAGAAATAAACAATGAAAACTGGAAGATACAATACTCATCTGATGAACATGAGGATCATTAGTTATGATGTCTATTTGCTTCAGTTTCCAGCTTGCTGCTTCAACTTAACTCACATAAAATCCCAATGTTTCAACAAAAAAGTCTATACTAGTCTTGATAATTTTTTTCCACACAAAATACTTCAAAGAGTGAAGTATTTATAAAAATTCTAAACTAAAATATCTTGAAAAATATCAAGATTGGTTCACAAATATCTCCAACCGTTTTACATAAATAGAACTTAAGTAAATGACACTCAAGACTAATGCATCTATTTGGAACTATTTTTTATGGATAGGTGATGACTAAGAGGAGAATTCGAATTTGATCCAACTCTTAGTTGATGATGAGGCATCCAAGTCACAAATTATTTCCTTTCATTGTGCATTCTACTTCAGCATTTCTGCAAAATTTTGGTCCAATTATATCTTTGTATTTCTCAATCTGAAATAAATATGTAAAAAATTAAAGAGGTTATTGTAGATAAATATGTTGGTGAGATAAAAATCTTTCATTTTCCTAAAATTCCTCTCCATATGTTCACACTAGGCTCTGCAAAAAGATGTGTAAAACAGAGTTTTACAAAGTCTGAAAAATAGCCTGTAAAGATGTGCATGTATCTCTCATTCTAAAATAATTGTGCAAAAAGTGAGATAGGTTTTTGTATATGGGTCCCTTAGGAAAAAAACATCCTTCCATTTGGTATTATGTATTTCTGATTGGCCACAATCATCTCTGCAAAATGATGACTTAACAGGAATTTGCTTCAAAACATGCTCTAAAATATTGTTTAATATTTCCCAATCCATAATGGCTGTTAGAAAAGTGAGAGAGGTTTTTGTAGATTTCCCTCTTAAGAACATAAACCTCCTTCAAGTTTTCAAAATTAATCTTGGATTGGTTACAATAGGTTCTGCAAAACAATGACTTAAATAGGAAATTTGTGCAAAAAATGTCCCTTCTTGCTCTTTTGTTCAGCTTTTCACCTTTTTGTTCTTTTAATTGTTTTACTTTCACTTTGGATAAAATTCATTGTTGGTGAAAGTATTTTAATTTCTTTTTACCATTACTTCCTCTATTTTTACTTTTACTTTTTTACCTTGACTGCTCTGTAACTTTGTTTAACTTTCACTTTGACTTTTACTTGATACACTTTAACCACTGATACTCTTGAACTGTTATGTTTTCACTGTTACCACTCACTGTGAAAATTTTATCATTGTAATCTATCTCTGACTTGATCTTATTATTTCTTTGTATACAAACTGTTTGTTGAATGAAGCTTTTGATTTAAGATCTGAGAATTTGGAGCAAACAATTTTGTCAACTAGTATTGAAACTGTTGCCTCAATTTCTTATTCTGATAATAACCTACAAAAATCAAACAATTTGTTAATGAAATCCAGGTCTTCGGGGAGGTGTTTGAGTGTTTTTTGAAAGTCCTGTGGAATGGGATATGTCGGTGGAGGTTTTAACTCTATTTTTTAGGCAGTCTTAGGCTTACTTCTGCAAGATTAGATTGTTTGCAGGAATAATTTACTTTAACAGAGGGATAATTGAGCAAATCTGACTAAGGATAATCTCTTTTGAGTTTTCTTTGCCCAAATTAGGCTTCTGAGAGATGAAAACTGGGCTAAGATAGGAAATAGGGTTTCCTGAATGGTACAAATGTGGAAAAGAAGTCTTTTAATCAAATTGTGTTCGAAATTTGTTTTCAAAAAGAGACTGCAAAATGAGGATTTTGGCTTTAAAGGGGTTTACAGATGAATTCAAGCTTCCTTAATTCGCAGGTATTTTGATTCTTTGACAGGGTTTCTGAAGCTTCTGTGGTCAAATTTGGACTTCTGTTGATTGGTTGGAGCCAAAACAGTGTGCTTTGTTATGTCGACAGGGTATCTTCAATTTAAACTGGATCTTTGATAGTGGTAAAGTTCAACTTCGGGGCTTATACGTTGGTCAAAATAGGCTCGAAATTCTTTTAAAACAGTTGGGGTGGAAGTTAAATCAGTAGGGAATGCAACAAACCGATATAATAATGATATCTTAAAGTTTAACCTTTAAAAATCATCATATTCGGCATTAATTACAAGTTTATTAAAAGCGAGAGGCAGATTTGGTTTTTCGAAGGCGAAAGAATTAGTGGTTATCACATTTCTCCTGGGCAATATACGATTTTTTTCTTTTGCAAAGGGATCTAGTAAAAATAAGACACATAGTGGATGGTGGTTTGGAGAAACAACTTTTATCACAAATCTTTTTGCCAACTTTGCCCGATCACTTTTGTAATGCGATATGAGATCCGTGCCATAGGATTTGATTTGAGCGATGCGAATGGCTGAGATGCATCAGGAAGCTGCAGGGAAACAAGGTGGGACCATGTTTTTTGATATGTGCCGTTGATTTGATAAGTGATGATCAACGGTTTAAAATCAATGCGATGAGAAATGGTGAGGCTGGAGGCTGGTTGATCGCGCTCAATGTAGATTGTTGGATTACGATTATAAATATGATCAGAGGGTTGAGGATGAGCTTGAGGGTGCTGGGTTATTTGATGAAGCTTATGTATAAAAGGATTTTATACAGAAAATGGGGCGGGTTTAAATGATTAACCAAGGTTTAGTCTTTGGTAAAGGGATATATACTGGGAGAAAGGGGTAAGTTAAAGAGTTAACCTTGGGTAAAGGTAAATGCAGGAATGGGAGTAACGGTATTTCTTTTCTGCCTCTTTGTTCGTTTTAGCTTTATTATATAGTTTCAGATTTGTGAAAGGTCTAAAACTATAGGGGAGAGGGGAAATATTTTTATGGGTAGTTTTGTGTCAAAGGGGTAACTTCGGGATGTTTTTCAACATGTGCTTAATATATTTGACACAAAAGCGTACATTAAATGGGTTTTTGGGATATTAAATAAAAGGGAACTATATTAATAGGACTAGGATAATTGATAGGGAGTTAATAAAATATGTTAGGTGTTAATATGAAAAGGAAAAAGTGAATACTCAGAGCATACCATTATAACCAAGAAAAGTGAAGATCAAATAAAAACTTGCATTTATGATAATTTCATCACTTCTACTTAGGATAAAATTTTATTTTGAGGGTTTTATACTTCATAAGATGTAGGAAGTTAATCAAATGGGGATTAGAGTATCATTAAGTAAAAATGAGGTTTTTACTTATGATTTTTCCTGGTAAATGAATGCATGAATGGAAAATGATGTGATTTGTGGGATTAATATAGACATTTAACATTTTCAACTAATCAGCCATAGAGCCTTGGGTCCGGTCCCAACAGAAGTCAAGGAAATTCCTTGAGCCTTTTTGACTGATAGTTTTAGAATGGTAAATGGCTATGGGGAAGGGAAGTTAGTTATTTGCAGCCCCAGTGAATAATATTTACAATGATGCTTCTCACCTTCTTCTACCTACCCAATTTAACTACTAACATTTTTTCTTCCATTTTGATTAGGTGCATTTGAGCTAGCAACCTTTACAACATTTATTCTTTCTGAAAGAAATAGAACTATCTAATTCTACACTTATTTCATCTAGGAATCCAGATTAAACTGTTGGATTCACTTATTATCTACCTAACTACTGAATTGTCATGATTAAACTGTATGACAATTCTTTATTCTCTATCTACAACAAGTGAAATTGAAACATGACAAGTCAAGATTAAACTGTTTAACTCATCATGGATTATGGCATTTATTGACACTCTGCCATAATTAACTGCAAAGTAGTGGAATTTAGACTTGCACACTTTCATGTTTTATTCATCTTTTTCCTTTGGGGTATATTATTTTTTCTAAGTCCTTTGATTGTTCTTTTAGGATTTTTTACCATTTTTTTGATTTTTTGAACTATTTTTTTTTTTTTTTTTTTTTAACAAAATATTGGAATACAACTTGCAGAAGGCAAAGTATGTGCATATTTAAAAGACTATCATCAGTTAAGTCAAAATTATGAATCCTATATTTATAGGTTGCTAACACGGTGTTGTGTACATATTGTACCGTGTGCATGTTGGATATGTGGTGTTATGTACGTATGGTGCTATGTACATGTTGTATATGCAGTGCTAGGTACACATGGTGTTGTGTGAGTGTTGTACATATGGTTCTATGTACATATGGTGTTTTGTGCATGATTTTACATGTGGTGTTGTGTACATGTTGTACATGTGGTGTTGTGTTCATGTTGTACATGTGGTGTTGTGTGTAGGTGGTGTCGTGTACATGTTGTGCAAGTGGCGATGTGTACATGTGATGTTGTGTACATGTCATGCATGTCGTATTTTGTGCAGGTCATATTGTGTACACATTGTATAGATGGTGCAATGTACATTTGGCATTGTGTACACATTGTGAAGGTGGTGTTGTGTACATGTGATGTTGTGCACACGTTGTGTAGGTAGTGTTGTGTACAAATGGTACTATGTACTTGTCGTGCATATGGTATTGGTATACATGTGGTATTGTGTGCATGTTGTAAATGTGCTGTTGTGGGAATGTGGTACTATGCATGTGCATTGTGCAGTCATGGTATCGTGACATGTGTATTCGTTGTGTACGGTACTTTGTGTAAGTATATATATATATATATATATATGCATTGTGTTGTGTTGTACACTAGATGTAGGTGTATGTATTGTATGCAATGTAGGTGTATGTGTTTTTTTGTACTATACACCAGGTGTAGGTGTATGTGTTGTATGTTGGTGTAGGCATATGTATTGTGTTTTATTGTACACCAGGTGTAGTTGTATGTGTCGTATGTCGGTGTGGGTGTATGTATCAATCCAGTGGGTGTAAAAGAAGACAAACGGTAATGGTAGAAGCTAAGGATCAGTTTATCATCATGCATGTGATCTACGATTCTAACTTATGATTGTTACATGTGATTTATGATTATGTTTTATGATGATTTCATGTGATTCATGATTTTGACCTATGATGGTTGCGTTTTGAGCTAACCAGATGTGTTATGTTTATATATGATGATTGATCAAATAAATGGTTTGACTTGTTGTGATAGGAAGTAAAGAGAATTGCAAGTGTACCTTATTGAAGAGCTACCAATGAGGCATGCTGTGAATTTATTTCAATTTATTTTGAATCTAATGAAAGTTATGTGCTTGGTACATGAAGCACGGAAATACTTGGTTGGGTGGTTGAAAATGATTGCAAGCATTAGCAACAACAAGAAAATAAATTGAATCAGGCAACAATATGTTAGTAAAAAACTTCAGGAGCAGGGCCAATGTGGGACACTGGAACCCAATAGTGTCCATTGATTTCCATGAGAATTATATGGCCGGTATGATGGTTTTGAGGCAGGTATATGCCTTGGTTTTTGTATCTTTCGATGCAAAGAAGCCTTTCCAAGGGATGGATCGTTGGGGATAGGGGATGTTGAGGAACTTGGAAGGTGAGTGATTACATGGAAGGGAATGACCAAATCTCCAAAGGGATTGTGTACCAAAGAAGGGAATTTCGAGGATGGATTTGTTTTTCTCATTAACATTTCCAAATGGAATCAGAGGCACATTGGGAGTGCACCCTAGAATAATGAGTTGGTAACTATTCGCTGAGGGTACAATAGCATAGGATTGTAGAGCTGGAAATTGGATGCAACTTTGACTGTGGCATTGGATTATGGAATTATTGGGAAGGAGGTGAATCGTGATACTACTTTGAGGGTGGTAGTGTGAGCCTCTATATTCCCTTGTTGTTGATACGAGCATCATATCCTTTTCTTTGTTTGTTGATTTAATGTGAATATGGTTGTATATGTGGGTATTATTGTAAATATTGTAATGAGCTGTGTTATAAAGCTCTAGTACATGGTATGTTTTTTATGTTTCAACAATGGTCATTGTAAATACTGCAACGAGCTATGTTATAAAGATCCATAGGCAATATGTTTTTTTCTTTTCAGTTTTTTTGCTGAGGTATAGATGTCATTGAACACCAAGGATGGTGTTCCCACAAGGGGGAGGGTTCTGTAATAGAGCCAAGTTAAAATTTCATGTAATAAAAGTTAATAAAGGAAAAAAATAAGACCACATGCAAGGGACAATTATTCCAAGTTGAATGTTTGGAAAATGTCCTAGTGGGCACCACTAGATATGCAGTTATGACTAAGGAAAATGGAAAATGCATAGGAAAAGGCATATGGAAATGAAAAATGGAATTTTTGGTACATTTATTTATGAAAATAATGGAAATTAGGATAAAAGGGAGGTAAAAGGTCACATGTTGCACGTGAGGAGGAAAATGAAGAAAATAGAGGTCTAATTGATAAAAAAGCTTATGAGGATCAGTTGGAAAGATTTTGCTCAAACTTTTTGTCAGTTCAGTTTTGGAGCTCTCTCATTATTATCCCTCTCTCTCTCTCACTCTTGGATACTCAGAGTTTTCTTGGAGTCATTCAACATTGTGCCAAGGAAGAGGAAGCAAGCAAAGGAAGGACAAGAAAGGAAAGATCAAGCAAAGAAAAAGCAGGATCTAGCAGCTTCAACAGGAATAAACATATTGCATGTGTGATTTCCTAGCTAGTTTGGAAAGATCAAGCAAAGAAAAAGCAGGATCTAGCAGCTTCAACAGGAATAAACATATTTCATGTGTGATTTCCTAGCTGGTTTGGACATGCATTATTTATGCATGTTGGTATTTGGTTATTTTTCTGTCGGTGGCATGGTTTTGTCAGGTTATAAGAGTGGTTTTCAATACTTCCTCACATTTTCTGGATGCCATGATGTGTTGGTATTTTGATCTCGGTTTTAAGCTATGGATTTTTCAGATGGATTAAGAATCTGGGGCATAGGTGGTATCAATGTTCACTCCCAAAGGCCTATGAATCACTTGATCGGTTTTGGAAGGATACACGATAAAAACTAAGGGAGGTGTCTTGGTTTAGGGCCTAGTGATCCGATATTGGATTGCGGTAAATCCTGAGAAACAGGGATATGGAAAATTCCTCAAGGATAGTGATGGATTCCATATGGAATTTCCATGTTCTGCTCGATTTTGTGGTTAGAGCATTGATTGGGTGTGATCATGGTATGGTTAGGGTGGAGGTGGTTTAACCTATGGAATCCCTTGGTTGTGTTTTTGGATGACTTTATCCATGATATCCCAAATTCGTGCTTGGAATATGGCACGGGGTTGACCAGATGAAGAGATATTTGGCTCAACCATGTCTATGTTCGGGTGGAACGTGGAAGTCTCAAACTTGGTCACATTTTCCTATGTTTAATGGAAGCTAATTTATCTTGATTTTGTACCTATTATTATGTGGATTTAATGGTTATATTCTCACTAATATTTCCATAGTTTTATGATGGTTATGAGCATGTTTGAATGACTAGTTCATGTCATGGTTATTTCATGTATTTAATTATTATTGTTAAAATGATGGATGCAAGACCTAATTGATGTTATATCTAGTTAAGGAAGAAAGTGGAGATCCTTCTTGTAATGTTTCATAAGTGATTTTAGTCATTTATACTCTGTCTTGGATCTTATACATGTAGATTACATTCATTCCAAGTGTTTGAAAAAATGTTAGACCCAATTGGGGATGGTCAGGTTTAGTCCTGGAGTCAAGTTTTGGTTTACTAGTGTTGTAACTGTGTATTTAATGATTCATAGAAGTTACAAGGAGTTTTGGGTAGTTTCCCAGATTATAGGCTTAAAAACTACCTTAAATCCCACGAACACAGGCAAAGTTCTGGGATATTTATTCCCTAGACGTTGGCTCACAGGCTCATGCGTGCATCGAGAGCCTCCCAAATGCATGGATGTAGTCTTGTGCATGTGTCCAGGGGGTTTTCTCTATGAAATATCAGTGGGACCCAGGGACAGGTCAGGTGGATGATTGGGATAGCCTCTAGGGGTCCTATAACAAGTTTTAAAGGTATGCATTATGGTTTCTGCTTTGATTTCGCTTCCTTAATGTCACCAAGGAGGTTAAATTTGTCTTAATGACCTATCATCTCTTGTTTACCCTGGTTGGTCAGTTAATTGGGTACGCCTGAGGGGAGTGGTGCATTACAGTAAAGGTGCATATTGATGAGTAGGAATTTGTGATGCAGATGGTATAGTTTGAGAATATACATATGTACCCATAACCAAACCTGGTTGGATGGGAAAGGTACGAGACAAAAACTAATAACCAGGTGGGACAGACGAGCCACTATAGAGATAAGTCTCTGGTGATGTCGCAAACATGGATGAGGAAGAAAAATTCGATGCCTTAGCCATAGTGGGGACAGGTTGAAAAAACATAGGGGGTTCAATCATGGATAATGATCCCAAAGATGATTCCCACGAGAAACTCATGGATGAAATGAAAGCAGAAGAATCAGATAAAGGAGCTTTAGATGGAGTTTGAAGAGAAGGAAAAGGAAAATCCTGATAAATATATAACCCTCTCAAATGAACATGAGAGGAGGGATGAGGTTATTCCCGTGGGATCTCTTCAATAATCACAAGACTGTATGGAAGAGGCTCAATGTTGGGTCCAAGATATATGGCATGTGGTTGTGTCTGAGACAAAGGAGGATAAGAGGAAGTAATAGGTGAAGATGACTGAGGTAATTCAGGCTGAATAACCTCAGTTAATAAGGTATCAAACTCAAGTCAGGTTCAATGACATCAGGAAATGAAGGTTCGTGTACTTCCATTTTTATTGTGTCAGATTCACCGGCAAGAGTAGATGTAATCTTAGGCTCAGAGCTAAAAGAGAAGGATGATTCTGACGAATCAATTTCAAGAGGAGAACCAAAAGTAGTTTCCAATGTTCCCGATTTGGAATTTTACATATTATTATTCTTTTGAATATGACCAAGAGTTGCCTCTGTTGGAAGAGGAGGCTTATTTTTCATTCTACATGAATGATGGAGAGAGGGTTTTTTTTCTTCCACGTTGGATTAATAAATTTTAACAATCAACACAAAAAAATCTAAAAGGGGTAAAACTAGGAATAAAGGTTTACCAATCAACCACGAACTACAATATACACCTTGGTGAACCAAGGACTTAACGTATGTGTAGGAAATATCCCCGAATTTCATGTTCGGTGTATCACAATATACAAGGAGGCCGGCTAAGTTACCTATGGAAAGGATAGCAGCCTATAGGGGACTTCCAAAATATACTCGATGATACGTGGAAGTGGAGATCATAGTAGTGTTGTCTAATGTATAACCATTCAATGAGAGAGTTCCCATATAATTTTCAGGCATGGATCACCATCCAATATACCCAAAGGTATGAAAAATATGATCTGATACACTTACATACATGGAATGAGATATCACTCCCAGGATACAATGTTGGAAAAATGACAACTCCTACATTTAAAGACGCTAGAACACGTCTCTAGAATAGACATCTAAATGTTTGTGTTAATGTTGCAAATTATCCTTAGGTTGATTCAGTAAATTTTAACATTTATATTTGATTAAGTTTCATTTTTATGGCTCATCGCGAGTTCCAATTGAATTCCCTAAAATGAAAACTAGCATGAAGAAACTAAACCTTTCTCTTTTAACGAAAATCCATATAAGACACGAAAGAGACAAAGAGTATGAAAAAAACAATGTGAAAAGTAAAAATCCTTTTTAATGCAATTGTTCCAATGTTGATGCACACACAAAACTTTATATGCCAATGCAAATACTTTTCTATTCAATTCCTCTTAATTTTCAAATATGATGAAAACTATGATGCATGTCTAATCACTAATTAAAAAAAAAATTTCATAACGATGAATAAAGCACCAATTCATTCAAGAACTCAATGATAAAACAAAAATCAGTTTGTTAATGACCTAATGGTAAGAAAAAATTAAAATATAAAGAAATCCTTATCAAGGGCACTCAAAAACAAAATAAAACCAAATGGATGCTTCATAGAGAACACAAGGCACTCAAAGACTCAAGGAAGAGATTTTGGAACAAAGGTGATCAAAGAGAGATAAAAACAAAAGAAAATTCATGCATGAACAGGGGCCAACGTAGGTGCAGAAGAGGCACCAGTGCTATACAACATAGGAACAAGGAAAGACCTCCATGAATGCAACACTCTATCCCTAGACTAGAGGGAGAGTTGGTCAAAAAAATTGAAAGTTTCGACACAAAAATTGCAATTGAAACTCAATGAAGGGTCTTCCTAGTTTTTTTTTTACTAAGTATGACATCGAAGGTCGAAATAAGAGGTAAAAAAACACTAAGGATAAAGAAACCACCAAGGGCATACATCGTTCCCGAGTGTGGTTGCCAATTTTTTATAGGAATCTATGACTGTGGATAGAAGTATCTTCCCTAGACTGGGTGGCATCGCCTAGAAAAACAGAAAGACAAGGAAGCTAATGTTTTCCTTAAAAGTAAATAGATAATGGGATGAATCCTACCTGTAATCTGCCGTATGCTTCACTCCTATCTTGGATTGTATGCTCCAATCCTATCTCTAATCTCTATAAGTAGAACTTTCACAATCAAACAACATAAGTCAACGATCTACGAAATATATGTATCATCATCTAATCACTTTATTCAATGGATTAACATGGCATCGAAATACATGAAATCACAACATGACACATAGGAAAACAAATAAGTCTTTTCATTAATATAAATGGATTGAGTTACAACCTAATATAAGAGTTAATCTTGTAGAAGAGCTCCTCCAAGTTGACTCGTCCTTCTTTTCCACAAAGTGTACCTCTATATCACCCTAATGCATGGAATAATGACCCTTCATAGCAAAAAAATGAGGGTAGAATCTATCTCCAAAAGCCAACCCCTAGCTTTTGGATGGACATAAATATATAGAAGAGGATATTAAGTTGGGAGTTCTCATCCATTTACCAATCTAGGCTTGAGCTCCACCCTTGATGGGAGGATTATCTCAAGGGATAAGGGATGGAAAATCAAAGGTAGGATAGGATAGGATTGTAAAAATTTAATACAAATTATGTATTGCCTGGATTCTCCTGATCTATCAATTATATGCCACTGTTAAATACAAAATCCTTCTACTAAAATATTTTCGGAAATTTAATCACCAATTGCAAACACATGAAGAAAGATCAATCACACATAACAGAGATGTTTTTACTGGGAAATCATAAAGCTAAAAACCCCACTATCATATATTATGTATATATCATGGATCATGAACAACCTCATACAAAACTCTAATCCAAGAGTTCTCAGTACAATATCCAATCGTCTCACACTGTCATAAAAAAATTGGCAAATACATGCACCAATTTACTGCCTCCCGACATTCTGCCTCCACTGCGCAATTCCTGATGGTCAAGAACCTCTGAATGATTAATTCTAGCCTACCTTGACTATGCAATACTAATAGGCACCTCCAATGTGTGTGTGGTTGCATGTGTGCACCCACTAATGTCACAATTGGTAATCAAACTGTCCCTTTCACCTATCTCTCAATTGGGTCTCCACTGGATCTGACATGCATGTAGTTAACAGTAGTAAATATTCAGTTGCATGTGATATCACTCCATGTGAATTAATTTAATATTTAATTCACTGATCTCTCATTAGTGTCTCTTCAGTTACAACTATAACAACTGAGTTTAACTCACTTAACCGAGTTAAACTACTTTACAACTCACATAACTACACATCCAACTCTGTTACAACTCAAGTCCACTTGCATGTCCCACCAACCAACCTTAAAACTCGAAATTCCTTCAGCTAACTAGTTTTTCACATTAGTTAACTGAAATCAAGTGATTCAAGAGAATAGATTATTATTTATTGTCCAATTATTATTAAGAGATAATAATAACCAACATGAATTCTATTTTTAGACATGCGATCTATAAATATACTTTGCCCATGCATCTAAAAATAGAAACTCATCTATAAATAGAATTTTCTCAACCATCTACAAATAGAATCCCGCTATAAATAGAATTTTCTCAACATTCTAAAAATAGACATACACGTAAAAATAACTTGTATGGGCCCCACCTAGTGTAGGTTTTTAATTTTCACTAGGATCAATAATGTTGTTTTCAGATGCCAATTTCACTGTTTCTTATTGCAAACTTCAACAAGGATTTGATACTTTTATCTGAGGTAAATAGTTATAACAACTCTTGGAATTTTTTTGAAGAGGAAGCTTTAGAAATATTTTATTTTTCCTGAATTTCTAGAATCAATGCACCCCCAATATGGGGCAACCTATAGGTAATCAACCCACTCCGGTAAGGGAAAACCTCTTGGTGAACGCAGGTCCACAGACTTACAAAGTGCGTTGGTCCTTAAAATGACTGAAATGAGGTAGTTTCAGGAAGAAACGCGGGGATTAGAGAGAGTCATGCTCAGGGATTTGTGAAAGGATGATGTCAAGGGCTTAAGGATGTCGATTGATCCATTTTGTAGGCCTATTGAACAGATGTGAAAAAATGGCCTATAATAGGAGGCATCAAAGGTCTTGAGAGATGATATGCATTTTGATTTTAGTAAACTATTGAAATGGAAATAAGGTCTTATATCCTTTGTCTTGGGTGCATAGGAAAACCTGTAGAACAATATAAGCACCAAAAATGAATTATTCAGCAAATTACATATATAAGTCAAGAACAGCCCATGGATACATTAGTTTATGTATCATAGAAACCAAATATACAATGTGATGAGAAAAAAATCATTCCAACTTAGTTAAACAGGCCTCCCAAGCCCAGAACAACACAGAAACACTACAATCCCATGAATACTGCAACACAGAAATTATGAAGCATATGATAGTGCAGTAAAATGAGGGTTAATGATACAGAAATAGAAAAACAAATGGATCTACTGATATATTACTCAAAAGTGCTAAAAAATGGAGATCTAGTCTCTTCTACAGAATCCCAAGATAACCCGACAAGGGTTTCTTGAAAGGCATGAGATATAAAAAGTATAAACTGCAGATATATGGCTGAATCATGTTGTCTTAATGAAGCTCTGCATAAATATAGCTGAAAATACAAAGAAATGTTTGTGACTTCTCCTTACTAGCTTTCCGGGTGAAAGGCTGATCCTTTCACTAGGGAACTAGCTCATATACAGGGTTTTTGACCCCTCCACTACAACACCATGAAAAATAACGCAGTTCCTCAAGGAGATTGCATTGTGGCTGTAGGTGACTGCTTGGCCCAATTCCGGATGGTGGAAATGAAGCTCATAATACTCCTCTTATATTTCCTTCCCTAGTCCTCCAAGAAAGAGTGGGGAATTCCAGTATGGAAATGCCCTTGTATTAAAAGTACAACAAACCCAGCTAAATAGCTGAAGCATGTAATAAGTCATAAGAATCAAACATAAACAATATTCTGAATGCATTTCATGGCTGCCATCCCTTCCCTTATATTCTTGGTGAGATTCCTCACCCTTGGCCCCACTCATTTAAGAGGTTACTTCCATGCAAATACTCCTCCTCAAAAACTGCATTGTCCCCACTAGCTCCACTCTCTTCTTTGGAAGCGTTGTTGATTTGGTCAACCTTGATCTAGTATACATGCATTGCTCCCTTTCACACCCAAGGTAGCTTTATTTTGACTATCTAAACTGATCCACATTCACATTGAAAGTGTTTTATTCCTACTAAAGATATTTAAGGGTCTCCCTACCCCATTTATTCCTCTAAACTGAAAATAGAAGCAACGTATAATATTCCAACTAGCTAGAAGCTAATTGGGAATATTAAATTACTCCCCTCCCAAAATTTGCTTGTCCTCAAGCAACAATAAAGAAGGATGCTGCAAAATATTCTCTCCCTCCCAAGTGGCATCCTCATTAAGAAGATTCCTCCATTGAATCAGATATTCTTTAATCACCCAGCTCCTTAGCTGCCTCTCCTGAATATCTAAGATAGCCTCTGGTTGCAAAACTAGATGACCCTCATCATCAATAGGTGGGAGATCCATAGTGGCAACCACATGTTGTCCAATGGCCTTATTGAGGCATGAGACATGAAAAATGTTATGGATATTTCTTCCAATAGGAAGCTCTCTCTCATATGCTACTTCTCCAACATGACGGATCACCCTGTATGGTCCATAGAATCGAGGTTTAATATTTTCAACCCATTTCTCCTTGAGTGTAGATTTTTTTATATGGCTAAAGACGAAGATAGAAAAAATCATCCACCTCAAACTGTCTCTCTATCCAACCACGGCCTGCATACATTTTCTGTTGGTTTTGTGTTGTAGCAATGTTGTCCTTGAGGGCCCGGAGTATATCCTGACTCTCTTGAATCCACTCCTTGGCTCTAGGATATTTAATTGCTCCAAACATCACATCAGCAAATGATAATGCATCATACCCATAAAGGGCTCGAAATGGGGTCATACCAATGGACATATGAAAAGTTGTGTTGTAGCAATACTCCCCCAAATGGAGCCAATGCAGCCATGTTCTATGCTGCCCCGAAAAATAGTTTTGAAAGTAGCCTTCCAAACCAATTGTTCATGATTTCAATTTTTCCATTGGTTTGTGGGTGATATCTGGTGCTTGGTGTCAACTCAGTACCCACTAACCGAAAAATCTCTTGCCAAAAGCCACCTATGAAGCGGCTATCCCAATCACTGACTATGGTCTTTGGAAGACCATGGAGTCTAAACACATCCCTGAATAAAATCTAGGCTACCTGTGAAGCAGTATATCATGCCAAAATAGAAAATAAATGTGAATAATTCATTAGTCGATCAACAACTACAAAGATACAATCCTTACCCTAAACTGTAGGTAGACCGGTGATGAATTCCATGGAAATACTCTCCCATTTCCCATCTGGAATAGGGAGTGGCTGCAATAATCCTACAAGATGGTTGTGCTCTCCTTTGTTCTAATGGAAAATATGCACTCCTTGATGTGTTGGAGTACATCCTCCTTGCGACCCTTCCATGAGAATCTCTCCCGAATAGCCCGATATGTCTTGGTGAATCCTTGAAGCCCTGTAAGTGGAGAATCATGTGACGACTGCAAAATATTCTTCTTGAGCTTAGAATCTCTAGCCAATAAGACCCGATCTCTGTAATAGATGACCTCATCCATCACTTTATACCTCTCATCGGTCACCAATCCATCTAGGACCTCACATGCAAAGTGGTTTGTGGAGTATTCCACTAACAACTGAGCCTTCCAATCTGCATCCATGCTCATCAAGGACATCTTTGTTGGCCTCTGAGATAGAGCATTTTCCACTACATTACTCTTCCCTTTGACATATTCTATGTCAAAGTCATATGCTTGGATCTTACTCACCCATTTCTGCTGCCTCTCCTGAAGTTGTTTTTGCTCAAGAAAGAATCAGGTACTATTATGATCAGTCTTCACTCAGAATCTATTTCCCACCAAATATTGCTGGAACTTGGCTAAAGCATGCATAATAGCCAACATCTCCTTATCATATATGGGGTATAACCTCTCATGTGGAAGCAAATTCTGTATTTCAAAAGCTATGGGGTGTCCCCCTTGCATCAAAACTGCTCCAATGCCTTCTCCTAAAGCATCACATTCCAACACAAAGGGTTGGGTGAAATCAGGTAGGACCAATACTGGGAAGCTAATCATCACCTCCTTGAGATTATCAAAAGCTCTCTGCGTTGTGGTTTTCCAACTAAAATCTCCATTCTTGGTTAGATCTGTAAGTGGTACTACTAGTTGAGAGAACCCTTTCACAAACTTTTGGTAATAGGTCCTATGTTCTGTGACATTCTTTGGTTTGGGCCAATATTTGATAGCACGAATCTTCTCTTAGGGGACTCTCACCCCATCCAATCCAATTATGTGGCCCAAATAAAGCATCTCTGTGAGCCCAAACTCACACTTAGATAGCTTAGCATAGAACTGTTTCTCCTTGAGAATGCACAATACTAGCCTCAATATGCTGTAAATGCTCCTCCCATGTGCAGCTATAAATAAGAATGTCATCAAAGAAGACCAATACAAAATTCCTTAAGTGAACACGAAATATGTGGTTCATGCAATATTTGAATGTTGTCAGAGCATTGGTTAGCCCAAAAGGCATTACTAAGAACTCAAAATGTCCATAGTGACATCATAATGCTGTCTTGGGGATGTCTTGATCTCTCACCTTGATTTGATGATACCCCGATCTCATATCAATCTTGGAAAAATAATTGGACCCTCTTAGTTCATCCATCAATTCATCGATCCTGGGAATTGGGTATCTGTTCTTCACAGTCTTTTTGTTCAAATCTCTATAATCAATGCACATCCTTAATGTGCCATCCTTCTTCTTCACCAAGACCACTAAAGAGGAAAAAGGACTGGTGCTAGGCCGAATGTGTCCCAAGGCCAAAAGATCCCGAATGGCCTTTTAAATCTCATATCTATAGGATTTGGGATGCCTATAGGGGGTGGTGATCACTGCTTGGATCCCCTGCTCCAACTCAATAGTGTGCTCAAAACCTCAGTCAGGAGGTCTCCTAGTTGGAATATCTCCAAACACTGTGGATTATCAGTCCAAAATAGATTGTACATATGATGTACTGATGAATCCTTACTCCCTGCTTATGATAAACACATTTATACTGCCCATTTTATGTCTCCTCTACACAAATCTACTTCCATCCTATGTGTTGAGACAATCTAGGGTGGACAGGTGTGTATGCATTTGATTTTCTGATGTTTACCACTCCCCTTTTTTGTCCATTCCATCTTTAAGGTTTCCCAATCTATGGTAACCTTCCCTAAGGTGATTAACCACTGGACACCCAATATCAAATTGGTTTTTGGAATATCAACCACAAAGAAGTGGTATGTCAATGTGTAGGTTGCCATAGTGATGGTTAATGCTGGAACATATTTGGCACACTACATGGTTCTAGCTCCTGGAACCAAAAATGAGAAACCCTCAAAATATTCCATGTGGATGCCCTCCTTTGCACCAACTGTGTATTCATAAAGTTATGGGTAGCTCCACTGTCTATCAATACTGATACTCTTTGTCCCATAATAGTGCCTCTAACTCTTAAATTTAGATACTTGGGAACTCCTATCAAAGCTGCAAGAGTCCCTCCCATTGGAGAAAATGCCTTTACTACATCTCCTATGGGTGGTGCACCTCCTCCTACTACTACAACACTGGTCTCCTTCTCCTCATCAGAAAAAATCTCAATGCAATATGCTTTCCCTCCAACACATTGGTGGTTTGGTACCCATGGCTCCTGACAAGTGAAACAAAGTTTTTTCTTCCTTAGATCTCTCCGATCATTACCAAGATATGTCTTCTCCTGATTCTCCTTTGTGCAAGAGGAGATATTTTGTTGAAATTGGGCTTTGGCCTTGGGTATAGCATGCTGCAAGTCCCTACCCTTCTCCATAGCTTCTTGAAGTGTAGCTGGTCGAGTGGATTTCACCAACCCATGCAATGGTTCAACCATCTCATCAATAAACATGCACTCTCTGGGTCATAGCGAGGTCAGATACCATGACTGAAAGCTTCAGAAACGCAGAGATATAGGTTTCTAAATCTCCCAATTTCTTAAGCTTGGTTAGCCCAACAAAGTGGTGCCTCCGGATCCCTGGGATCAAATCTCTCCACCAACCTCCTGGTGAAGTCTGAATATGAATTGATACTAGCATTCCCAAGTGTAGATAACCCATGAAACCACCACTCATGTGCCTCACCTTCTAGGTGCAGCGCTGCTATTTTGATAGCCTCCAATTCTGAAACTATGTTGAGTTGGAAATAAGTATCCAACTTCTCTACTCAAGCCTTGGTTGTACACTTGGGTGATCCATCATAAGAGGGAAAAAAGAATATGCCCAAACTACATTGTAGATCTGAGTTCTGCATGTACCCTCCCTTTTTATGGTGATTGAAGGATCTCATACCATCCTTGATTCGAAAGAACTCATGAAAGTTCAAATGTTCTTTGAATCTTCGGGATTGAGATTCATATTCCACAAAATAGTCACCAAGGGTTTCTTCCTTCAAGGGTATTTTTTCCTCACCTTCCAAAGATAGGAATGTGGGCATAGCGGAGTGTTTTGAAGAAGGCTGTGCTACTGTGTGCTCCCACCACAAATGTGAGGTGCCAGAGCCTTCTCCATGGTGAAACCATCAAGGGGATTCCTTCTTCCTTTAAAATATCATCTCCTTGATATCTTTTGCAATATCCTGCATGCTCTGGAGAAGCAGTTTTTGAATCTCTCTCTCCTCCATGGCTATAGATGTATTTCCCCCACAAGCTGAGCCAATATTAGAGCTCTGATACCACTGTAATATTCCTAATTAGGAAAGACAATAATATAAGCACCAAAAATGCATTATTCAGCAAATTACGTTATATAAGTCAAGAATAGCCCATGGATCCATTAGTTTATGTATCATAGCAACCAAATATACAATGTGATGAGAAACAAATCATTCCAACTTAGTTAAACATGCCTCCCAAGCCCAGAACAACCCAGAAACACTATAATCCCAAGAATACCGCAACACAGAAATTCTAAATCATATGACAACATATTCCAATTAGGGTTACTGCTACAAAAATAAAAAAACAAATGGGTCTATTGATATATTAATCAAAATTGCTGCAAAATGGAGATCTAGTCTCTTCTACACAATCCCAAGATAACCCGACAAGGGTTTCTTGAAAGGCATGAGATATAAAAAGTATAAAACACAGATTTGTGGCTGAATCACATTGTATTACTAAATCTCTGCATAAATATAGCTGAAAATAAAAAGAAATAGCTGTAACTTCTCCTTAATAGCTTTCTGGGTGAAAGGCTGATCCTTTCACTAGGAAATTATCTCATAAATAGGGTTTTTGACCCCTCCACTGCAACACCATGAAAAATAACGTAGTTCCTCAAGGATACTACGTTGTGGCTGTAGGTGACTGCTCGGCCCAATGCCAGATGGTGGAAATGAAGCTTAGAATACTCCTCTCAGATTTCCTTCCCAAGTCCTCCAAGAAAGAGTGAGGAATTCCCGCATGGAAATGCCCTTGTACTAAACAGTACATCAAACCCAGCTAAACAACTGAAGCATACAATAAGTCATAAGACTCAAACATAAAAAATATTTTGAATGCCTTTCATGGCTGCCATGCCTTCCCTTATATTCTTGGTGAGCTTCCTCACCCTTAGCCCCACTCATTTAAGAGGTTAATTCCATGCAAAGACTCCTCCTTCAAAACTGCGCTGTCCCCACTAGCTCCACTCTCTTATTTGGCAGCGCTGTTGATTTGGTCAAACTTGATATAGTATACATGCACTGATCCCTTTCACACCCAAGGTGGATTTATTTTGACTATCTAAACTGATCCACATTCACACTGAAATTGTTTTATTCCTACTAAAGAGGTTTAAGGGTCTCCCTACCCCATTAATTTATCTAGACTGAAAATAGAAGCAACATATAATATTCCAACTTGCTGAAAGCTAATTGGGAATATTGCATTCTAAGATTAAATTGTTGTAGGTGTTGTAGTTGTTTTTAATGGTCATTCATTTAAAAATGATATGTGCAGATGACATTCAATTGTTTTTCTCAAAGGCTAGTATCTTTTATGGGTATTATATCTCCCAATTTGGTTCATCACTATTGTTTGTCTTGTGTTGGCCAAGCTTGTTCTTATAAGGTAAATACATATTATCACCTTTGTCTAGGAGGTGTATATTTGTGACTTATCAATATTTTATTCTCATATTGTGACTACTTATGACTTTACTCATAGCCACCATAGTGAAGTAATGTGCTCTAAATTATCCTTCCAATTCATCCTTCTTGGAAAGATGGAACAAAACCACTCCAAAGAGCAAGATGGAAGTGGTAAAAGCCTATTAGTGCACTTTTGAAGGCCTTACAAAGTTAATGACTATAAATTTGTTATGTTATGACTATGTCAACTCTTGATCCTAATATTTAATCCTTTGTGTTATGCCTATGTCAACCCTTAATCCTAAGATTGAATTAATTGAGATGATAGTAGTGAGAGAAGCAAGGTGATATACAGCTTGGATGGGACTCGAGGGACCCATAAATGCATAATGTGTTGAATATAGATGGTATTAGGCCATTGAATATGGGCAATACTATGGAGACATCTAGAATTGGCTTGAATTGCATCTCATTGTTGCAAATCTTGAAGATACAAAAATCAATTTTAGGCAAATGACATATTGGGTCACAATGTCTATCACTTAGTGGCATAGAGTGGTGTTAGGGAAATATTCCATGTGGAACCATGTGGGGTCCATGTGAGTTCCATGTGGCATGATAAAATGATCTAATATAGAAAAGTATGAAAGTTTTGAAATGACATAAATTTCATTTTTGGAATCAGAAAGGGAAAAACTTGATATCACCGAAAATGTCTGGATGAGGCGCATATCACAAATGGGGTGGTTTTCATGACAAGAAAAAAAAACAATTTCCACATTCCCATAATTCCAAATTGAGAGTCGGGTTAGCATAGAAATTACCTCTAGTTAGATAAGGGGGTGTGTTACAAAGTGGTATCAGAGCTCCCAGGTTCAACACTTGGACCTAATGGGCTCTATCACAAAAGGAAATGAAGACCAAAGGTTTAAACCTTGAATTTTTAATATAATATAGTTCCCTACTATAAATTAACTAAGCAGGAGGCTCAAAGTTCAAACCCCTAGAGAGGAGTGGAGATCTATATCCCGAGTATTCTAAATAAATAAGAATGAAATTAATTATAATCTTGCATATGGAATGGGATATGGACCACATAGATGGTTTATGAATGATTGAAATCATATTTAAGGATGTTGTGTACAATTATCATTATCATTATTTATTTTATGAAATAGGAAATCAAATAATGCCTTGCAATAGTTTATAATGAATCATGATCATTGATGAATTTCCCTAGAATCACAAGAGTATGGTAAGATCTTTTGTTTAACCAATTTAATGTGATCATAATTAACGAGATCCATTAGTTGTGAGGGTTTATATGAGTGACTTCCATAATGTATTTTTGTGAGTCATATTTATGCTTAGAGTATATATTTTTATAATGCAATGAAGGTATGAACCTTGTCAATAAATTCTGCCAATATTGGTGATACATAATTATTGATTATTTAGGATGAAATTGATTTTTAAAAACCAATATTTCCAATATTGAAGTTGGATAGAATAGTATTCCAGTTGGCCTCTATGGCTTATATGTGGAATTTATGTGGTACCTTATGTTGTTTTTATGAATATTGCTCCAACCTTGCTTAACATTGGAGTTTTCTATATTCATCCTGACATGACCTATTCAAAAATAAGCTTGTCTATCTGCATAATAAAATGAATTATCATGTATGTCAAACATATTAAACAATATATCTACTTTTTTAAGTTTACTTCACATGGAACCTAAAAATTTTATAAATTAGAAAAAAAATATGAAAGTGGAGTTCTTAATGCAGACATGGAGAACTTTGTCAAGCCGAAGAGGTCCAGCCTGAAAAGTGATTTGATATCCTATGGATCTCGTATGTGAGGGAGTGCGAGTTCTAGTGTAGCATATATTACTTTATTAGGTTTTGTAACTATAGTAAGGCTCTTTTTTGTGCATATTGACCTGTGTGGTATCTGATGTAGCTATCTAGTAATATATTTTTCAACCAGTATATCTTGGTGCACCTGTCTTAGAAGGCATTGTTATCTTATTAATATGGAGTCTCAAGAAGAAATTTAAAACCCTCCATTAGAGTCGCAGTGCATTCTATTGCATTAATGAAAGGCTTGATGACAAATGTAACATAACACATGTTGTCAATAACCGTTGTTTAGGTTGAATTGTTGAGACAAGGTTGTTTGGTTGCCATAGGAAATTTTAGAGTGCCAAATAATAGTTGACATACCAAATCCTTTTTACTACCATTACCTATGATAAGTTGAGTGAAGGTTTTTTTTTTTAATCTAGTAGTTTTATTTAACAAGGTCCTTCTTGTTCCTCCTTGTATTCAGAACATTGCATAGAAAATTCTAAGTGAGGATAATATGAAATGAGAATTAAAAGTACAATTTCATCCTTCCCCTCCATTTCTAGCTACTCCTCTGTGACTAAAGCCATTGGTTGGTTAGATTGTTGCTTTATGCATTATTTTTTTGAGTGGCCATGCAACCTATAACCTATAAAATTTACTTTTACCCTATGATGTAAGTTCTTGTACTTTCTTTGCTCATTTTCCTTATATTCTTTGTAGAGGTGACATATGAAGAACTTGAAGACTTGGCCCAAGACACTCTTTTATTATGGTTGGTAACTTGAATTCGCCTTTGTACCTTGGTCTCCATTTCAATACAATATGAATGATTGCTTCAATGATGTTATGTTAAGAATTTTCATTTCCATTCTAAGGCCATCTACCGAGAAACTCAACTAAAGTGTCACATCTGAATTTGAAACTTGTAACTCGATGGACAACTTCATAAATCGATTAATATAGTGTTAATAGAGAACTCTCATAGGTAGTTTGTTTAAGTTTAACATATTCTAATAATGCCTACAAAATCTTCTTCTCATTGTATTTAGAATTTCATCTTTGGTTTGTTATAGAGTTTGTAGTTCCTTCAAACTCCAAGTCTCATATATTTTGATGAAAACATTAAGAAAATATTTCATTATTGTTGTGGATGATATCTGTGTTTCAAAAATATGAGAATGATTATGTTCATATGATCTAAAAATATACCCACTACCTTTCCTAATAGCACTCATCATTTTCTATTTGAGATTGAATTGCATACCATTGAAATTGGTGTTGGAAATACTGAGAGGGGGGGGGGGTGTTGAATCAGAATTCCTTTCAATTAGAGCATTAGTTAATCTTCAATTATTATCAGTGTTTGTACAATGATAGAAGTAAACAAAAGGAACACAAATGCACACAGTTTTTAAGGTGGAAACCCACTCCGGGACAAAAACCACCTAATGGTTTTCTAATAATTCTTTAATATTCAACTCCAATTGAAAATAAAGCTCCAACTTCCTAGAATCTAGAAAAGAATTCTTCTCCATCTCCCACAGGATGGACGCTCCAATGCCCGAGATTCTTCAGTAGTCAACTGAATGGATTCCCCAACACCCAATGAGATGCAACTCACCCTAGCACCACCCTCGCACCCTATAAAAGAATAAAACAAGAAAGGACTCCTGTACCAGGGAAAATAGTCCACTTTACAATGAAATAGAATGACGTAGAAGAAGAAATACTAGACCATAACCCCAACTATGACACAACCACCTAATGATGATCCTAGACCTCCCGACACTGCCTCTTCAACTCTTGGCAGATACACTTGTACAAGTTTTACAATCATGCATTTACAATGACTTAGTACAATGACTATATGCAGTGCTGCCCACTTGAAGACTTCATGTGGTGAAATTCTTGTTGCTGTTCTACACCTTGGTTGCTACTCTTTTCATGCTACTCTTTTCTGCACCTTGCTTTGCTTTGCTGCCCTAGAAAGTTTAGTCCTTTGCAGCCCTTGGCAGCACATGATCTAGCTTTTTCTTGCCTTTTAGGAGCTCAATATTGAATCTGGTGTATCTCTGTTATTTAACATCCCCAATATGTGATTTTTGGTCCTATAGTAGTCGTCTGAGTCTTCTTTCCAATGCCATAGGTCTGACCCAATTTGGATTCTTCAAGAGAGAGTTATGCCCAATCTCTCACAATGCCCTAATTATGGACTATTTCAGTAGAGTGAAATTGTACGGTATTCCACGTGTCATTGTTTCTTCATTAGGCTCTGAAATTGATCCAGTGAAAACTGCAACCTGTGCAATATTTTCCAATTTTTACAGAATTCTAATCCAGTACTCACAGAGAGAGTTATGACAATTTTCCCAAGGTCACTTCTTTGAGATGAATTTCAGGAGCCTGTAAAAACACTGAATTCCACAGATCATAGCTATGAACATATTGTGCATCTTGATATAAAAGTTTTATAGGAGCTTCCTCAAGATTTATACTTTGCTTCATAAAAATTTCAGCTTCTGAAACTTTGTAGAAAAAAATTTAGAGTGAAAATTCCATAATGACCTGTTTCAGATAGCGAAATCCCTGCATAAGGAGGATATGAGGATCACAATTTATATAAATGCTTAGGTTGAGAGGGGCTTCAACAAGTGAATGTGGGAGGGATTTTAGGAGCTTAAAAAGTATTAATTACGACTTTTAAGTGACCCATGCCACAACCCATGGGGTTTTAGCCCACTAACTGGGGTTACAAACTTCAAACATGAATATCTCTCAAACTGTGAAGAAGTACGTGGCGTGCCATATATCAACATAAACATCTTGACAAGTAGAAACCATCAAAAGAATTATTGACCCAGAATATAGTAATTTGGTAGGTCAAAATTCCCATGAAATATTGGGGTAGCCCCTAGTGTTGCTTGGGTTGACATCAATGATAACCATTGATAAAAAATCTCCCCCTTTGGCATTGATGGCAACACAAGTACTCCCCCTGCGATCATGACACCTCTTCGTACAACATTCTCTCCCCCTTTGAGATCAATGGCAAAGGGTAACTCCCCCTGACACACAACCATCTTTTGGAAATGTACAAACTTCCACTCCTGCTGACACACAACCATCCTGCGGACCTGTACACACTTCCATTCCTCCTTTATATTCTGAATAAGGAAAATCCAATGAGAACTTGGGAGAATCCCAAGCTTCTGGAGAAGATATTCTAATGCTTCACGAGTAATCTCATGATCATCAACGCTTCCTGCCCAATCTGCATCTGTAAAGGCATGAATAATGAGATTGTTACCCTTGGGATACCACAAGCCATATTCTTTTGTTCCCTTTAGATATCGAAGAATTATTTTGATGTAAATAATATGTGATTCTTTTGGTGCTGCTTGGAATCTTTATACTTGTCCAACTGCTTGCATAAAATCTGCCCGGGAGACTGTTACATATAGAAGACTACCAATCATAGATTTGTACAACCTTTGATCCACATCCTTAGATGAGTCATCTATGCTCAATTTGCAACCTGTTACCATCAGAGTAAGGATGGGTTTGCAATATTCCATTTTGAATTTCTTGAGCATTTCCTTGATGTACTTGGCTTGACATATAAATATTCCTTTCTCTTGCTGAGATATTTGAAGCCCTAAGAAGTATGTCAGCTCACCAAGTAAAGACATCTCGAAATCACTTTACATATTTGTAGCAAACTTCTTACTTAGTCGATCATCATTGCTACCAAATATTGTATTATCCTCTTTAGTTATTAGATGTTCTTTATGTTGCTTCATCCAGAACATATATGTCGTTTGGAGCTCAACTTGCTGTAGCCAAAATTTCACCATACCTGCCTTTCCTGATTTCACATTTTGTGGAGTTCAATAGTATTGTGTGTCCTTGATCACACATTTGTCCAACACTGAGTAGATTTTGATTCATGTTTTCAACCAATAGAACATTCTTGGCTAGAGAATCTTTGCTTCCGAGAATGATGGTAACTGATCCTATAACATTTGAAGATCCATAATTTCCAAAGGACACGATTCCATCCTTCTTCTCTTTCAGAGATACAAATTTCTTTCTATCTCTAGTCATATGCATTAATAAACCGCTATCAACATACCACACATCTTTGTTGTTTTGAGCCTTGAGAGCGAGAGCACAATTATCAGTCTTCTTCTTCTTCCATGTTCATTCGTTTTATGGCTTCGAAGATTCTTTTGGAGGATTTTCAAGTATGCAGTCTCTGGCTATGTGCCCAAAGTTTTGAAATTTGTAACATTCAATATTATTTCTTAAATGTTCAAATATATTGATTTTTCGTTGAGCCCTGGTAGGTTCATATTTGACAGATCTCCTGGAATTGTATTGGTTCCTAGGGTACGTGCGACATTCAACAAATTTATGACCAAATTTTCCACATGAATAACAATAGCCATAAAAAATATGTTGGTACCTAGGTGGAAACCTTCGTCAAGGAATTGTCTTCCAAGGTTGTTCTTGCGAATCTTGTCCAATGAAGTATACATGCATGTCATATCTCATAGGTTCATTGTATTTTGTTGTAGAAGATCCTGCTTCTTCTTATTTGTAACCGAGGCTAGTTCTGTCATTGTAAGATCGTTGATTGTTGATGAGTTCTTCCAATGCCCATGAACTATTGGCATAGTTTTGGACAAATTTTCCCTTCTTCACTTCCTTATGCAGTGAGACTACTTTGGTTTCTAATTCTTCCCTTTCTTGGTTTCTTTCTTCCAACTTCTTTTGAAGTGACTCTTCAATGCATTTTTGTTCTTCAACTTCAATTTTGAGACCTTGAACTTGTTCTTCAAGAGTATTGGAACGAATCTTCTCAGCCTTGAGCTCTTTTATAAGCTTGATTGCTTCCTTAGAAAATTATTCTAAGGTCAATCGTTCTTCTTTTTTGTTTGATACCTCTTGTTTATTGTGCTTAGCCATAAAAAATACTCTCTCATTGGCTTCTTTTTCGTTGTCATTGTCTTCATCGGATGATGAGCTATCTTCTTTAGAGATAAATTTCATTTTGGATCCTTGCTTGTTGAATTTATTAAAGCCTTTCTTTCCTTTTGAGTTACCATTACTTCTGTTCGAACATTTTGATGCGAAATTCCCAACCTCACCACAGCTGAAACATATCAATGGAATTTTACCTTTGAATTTTCCCTTACCAAGTTTTAGTTTTCTCATAAAGTAAGCATATTCTTCATCTGAAAGACCTTCTTCATCATCTCCCTTTTCTTCACACTTGCAAGTGCATGTATTTTCAATTAAAGGTTGTTTGTCCTTATTCGTTTTCTTAGATGCAATGAACACAATTTCTAGATGCGAAGTACCCTCTTCTTCATCAAGTCTCATTTCATATGCTATGAGAACTCCATGTAATTCCTCTTTACTAATTTTGTCTAGATTTGCATTGTATTCTAAGACCGATAACTTTGGGTTGAATCTCCCTGGTAACATTCTAATAATATTTTGTATAATAGTCTTCTCGTCAACTGGCTCTCCCAATCCTTCTACAGTATTGGTTATTTCATCAACATATTGGAATTATGCAATAATGTTGCAATGTTCTTTCATTCTGAGTTGCTCAAATTTTTCTCTATAGAATTGAAGCTTTTCTTCTTTGAAATTTGAGTCATCTGCATATATATTCACAAGTTTGTCCCATACATTTTTGGTGGTTTTACAACCCAACATCTTATGATAAGAAGATTCAATAAGTCCACTGATAATAATATTCTTTGTTTTTGCATGATTTGCCAAATTATTCTTACCTTGTTCATCCGCGGTTGATTTAAATCCATTTTGAACAGTGTCCCATACTTCGTAACCTTGTGCCAAGAGATAGACCTCCATTCTTCCTTTCCAGAGTGCATAATTATTTTCATTGAATAGAGGTACACCATTCTTGGTATGCTCCATGACCTCCTTCCAGCTGTTAAATTTCTATTGAAGGAACCAATCTCTGATACCAATTGTTGGAAATACTAAGAGGGGGGGTGAATTAGTATTCCTTTTAATTAGAGCATTAGTTAATCTTCAATTATTATCATTGCTTGTACAATGATAGCAGTAAACAAAAGGAACATAAATGCACACAATTTTTAAGGTGGAAACCCACTTCAGGACAAAAACCACCTAATGCTTTTCTAATAATTCTTTAATATTCAACTCCAATTGAAAATAAAGCTCCAACTTCCTAGAATCTAGAAATGCATTCTTCTCCAGCTCCCACTGGATGGATTCTCCAACACCCGATATTCTTTAGTATTCAACTGAACGGATGCTTGAGCTACAACTCACCCTAGCACCACCCTACCACCCTATAGAAGAATAAAACAAGAATGGACTCCCGTACCAGGGAAAATGGTCCACTTTACAATGATATAGAATGAAGTAGAAGGATAAGAAAGCCTAGACGATAACCCCAACTATGACACAACCATCTAATGATGATCCTATACCTCTCGACACTGCCTCTTCAACTATTGGCAGATAGGCACTTGTAAAATTTTTACAATCATGAATTTACAATGACTTAGTACAATGATACCTTTACAATGACTGTATGCAGTGCTGCCCACTTGAAGACTTCATGTGGTGAAATTCTTGTTGTTGTTCTGCACCTTGGTTGCTACTCTTGTCATGCTACCCTCTGCTTCACCTTGATTTTCTTTGCTGCCCTAGAAAGTCTGGTCCTTTGCAGCCCTTGACAACACATGATCTATATTTTTCTTGCCTTCTAGAGCTCGATATTTAATCTGATGTATCTCTGTTATTTAACATCCCCAACATGTGATTTTCAGCCCTGTAGTATTCCTCTAAGTATTCTTTCCAATGCCACAAGTCTGACCCAATTTTGATTCTTCAAGGGAGAGTTATGCCCAATCTCTCACAATGCCCTAATTATGGTTTGTTTCAGTAGAGCGAACTTGTACGACATGCCACGTGTCACTATTTCTTCATTAGGCTCTGAAATTGATATAGAGAAAAATAAAACCTATGCAATATCTGCCACATTTTATAGAATTCCAATCTGATACTCAAAGAGAGAGTTATGATGATTCTTCCAAGGTCACTTCTTTGAGATAAATTTCAAGAGCGTGCAAAAACATTGACTTCCACAAATCATATCTCCAAAAATATTGCGCACCTTGATCTGAAAGTTTTACAGGAGATTCCTAAGGATTTTGGTTTCGCCTCATAAAAATTTAAGCTTTTAAACCTTCGTAGAAAAAAAGTTGGAGCAAACATTCCATGATGACCTATTTCAGATAGGGAAATCCTTACATAAGGAGGATATGAGGATCACAATTTATATAAATGCTTAGGTTGATATGGGCTTCAACAAGTGAATGTGGGAGGGATTTTAGGAGCTTAAAAAATATTAATTATGCTTTTCAATGACCCATGCCACAACCCCATGGGGTTTTAGCCCACTAATTGGGGTTACAAAATTCAAACCTAAATATCTCTCAAACCGTGAATAATTATGTGGCGTGCCATATATTAACGAAAACATCTCGACAAGTAGAAACCATCAAAAGAATTCTTGACCCAAAATATAGTAATTTGGTAGGTCAAAATTCCCATGAAATATTGGGGTAGCCCCTGGTGCTTCTTGGGTTGACATCAATGACACCCGCTGATCAACAATCTCCCCCTTTGGCATTGATGGAAACACAAGTACTCCCCCTGCGATCATGACACCTATTCCTACAACATTCTCTCCCCTCTTTGAAATCAATGGCAAAGGGTAACTCCCCATAACACACAACCATCTTTTAGACCTATACACACTTCCACTCCCCCTGACACACAACCATCCTGCGGACCTGTACACACTTCCACTCCGCCTTTATATTCCAAATAAGGAAAATATAATGAGAACTTGGGAGAATCCCAAGCTTCTGGAGAAGATATTCCAATGCTTCACGAGTACTCTCATGATCATCAATGCTTCCTGCCCAATCTACATCTGTAAAGGCATGAATAATGAGATTGTTACCCTTGGGATACCACAAGCCATATTCTGTTGTTCCCTTTAGATATCAAAGAATTATTTTTATGGCAATAATATGTGATTATTTTGGTGCTGCTTGGAATCTTGATACTTGTCCAACTGCTTGCATAACATCTGGCGAGGAGGCTATTACATATAGAATAATTCTAATAATAGATATGTACAACCTTTGATCCACATCCTTAGATGAGTCGTCTATGCTCAATTTGCAACTTGTTACCATCAGAGTAAGGATGGGTTTGAAATCTTCCATTTTGAATTTCTTGAGCATTTCCTTGATGTACTTGGCTTGACATATAAATATTCCTTTCTCTTGTTGAGATATTTGAAGCCCTAAGAAGTATGTTAGCTAACCAAGTGTAGACATCTCGAAATCACTTTGCATCTTTGTAGCAAACTTCTTACTTAGTCGATCATCATTGCTACCAAATATTATATCATCCTCTTTAGTTATTAGACGTGCTTTAGTTGCTTCATCCAGAACATATATGTTGTTTGGAGCTCGACTTGGTATAGCCACAATTTCACCATACCTGCCTTTCTTGATTTCACATTTTTTGGAATTGAATAGTATTGTGTGTCCTTGATCACAGATTTGTCCAACACTGAGCAGATTGTGATTCATTTTTTCAACCAATAGAACATTCTTGGCTAGAGTATCTTTGCTTCTGAGAATGATGGTACCTGATCCTATAACATTTGAAGATCCATCATTTCCAAAGGACACGGTTCCATCCTTCTAATCTTTCAGATATACAAATTTCTTTCTATCTCCAGTCATATGCGTTAAGCGACTGCTATCAACATACCACACATATTTGTTGTTTTGAGCCTTGAGAGCGAGAGCACAATTATCAGTCTTTTTCTTATTCCATGTTCGTTCGTTCTGTGGCTTCTAATATTCTTCTGGAGGATTTTCAAGTCTCCAGTCTCTGGCTATGTGTCCAAAGTTTTGACATTTTTAACATTCAATATTATTTCTTAAATGTTCAAATCTATCGATGTTTCGCTGAGCCCTAGGAGGTTCATATTTGACAGATCTCCTGGAATTGTATTGGTTCCTAGGGTACGTGCGACATTCTACAACTTTATGACCAAATTTTCCACATGAATAACAATAGCCATAAAAAATATGTTGGTACCTGGATGGAAATCTTCGTCGAGGAATTGTCTTCCAAGGCTGTTCTTGTGAATCTTGTCCAATGAAGTATACATGCATGTCAGATCTCATAGGTTCATTGTATTTTGTTGTAGAAGATCCTGCTTCTTCTTCTTTATAACTGAGGCCAGTTCTGTCATTGTAATATCGTTGATTGTTGATGAGTTCTTCCAATGCCCTTGATCTATTGGCATAGTTTTGGATAGTTTTTACCTTCTTCAGTTCCTTACGCAGCGAGACTACATCGGCTTCTAATTCTTCCCTTTCTTGGTTTCTTTCTTCCTAATTCTTTTGAAGTGACTCTTCAATGCATTTGTGTTCTTCAACTTCAATTTTGAGACCTTGAACTTGTTCTTCAAGAGTATTGGAACGGATCTTCTCAACCTTGAGCTCTTTTATAAGCTTTATTGCTTCCTTAGAAAATTATTCTAAGGTCAACCCTTCTTCTTTGTTGTTTTATACCTCTTGTTTATTGTGCTTGGCCATAAAAAATACTCTCTCATTGGCTTCTTCTTCACTGTCATTGTCTTCATCAGATGATAAGCTATCTTCTTTAGAGAGAAAGTTCCTTTTGGATCCTTTCTTGTTGAATTTATTAAAGCCTTTCTTTCCTTTTGAGTTACCATCACTTCTGTTAGGACATTTTGATGCGAAATTCCCAACCTCACTACAGCCTGAACATATCAATGGAAGTTTACCTTTGAATTTTCCCTTACCAATTTTTAGTTTTCTCGTAAAATAAGCATATTCTTCATATGAAAGACCTTCTTCATGATCTCCCTTTTCTTCACACTTGCAAGTGCATGTCTTTTCAATTGAAGGTTGTTTGTCCTTATTGGTTTTCTTAGATGCAACGAACGCAATTTCTAGATGCAAAATACCTCTTCTTCATCAAGTCTCATTTCATATGCTATGAGAACTCCATGTAATTCCTCTTTGCTGAGTTTGTCCAGATTTGCACTGTATTCTAAGACTGATACCTCTGGGTTGAATCTCCTTGGTAACATTCTAAGAATCTTTCATATAATATTCTTCTCGTCAAATGGCTCTCCCAATCCTTTGAGAGTATTGGTTATTTCATCAACGTATTGGAAGTATGCAACAATGTTGCAATATTCTTTCATTCTAAGTTGCTCAAATTTTTCTCTATAGATTTGAAGCTTTGCTTCTTTGACATTGGAGTCACCTGCATATATATTCTCAAGCTTGTCCCATACATTTCAAACCAACACCTTATGATAAGCAGATTCAATAAGTCCACTGATAATAATATTCTTTTCTTTTGCATAATTTTCCAAATTCATCTTACCTTGTTCATCCGCGGTTGATGTAAATCCATTTTGAACAGTGTCCCATACTTCATAACCTTGCGCCAAGAGATAGACCTCCATTATTCCTTTCCAGAGTGCATAATTATTTTAATTGAACAGAGGTACACCATTCTTGGTATGCTCCATGACCTCCTTCCAGTTGTTAAACTGTTATTGAAGGAACCAATCTATGATACCAATTGTTGGAAATACTGAGAGGGGGGGTGAATTAGTATTCCTTTCAATTAGAGAATTAGTTAATCTTAAATTATTATCATTGTTTTTACAATGATATCAGTAAACAAAAGGAACAAAAATGCACACATTTTTTAAGGTGGAAACCCACTCCGAGACAAAAACCACCTAATTATTTTCTAATAATTATTTAATATTCAACTCCAATTGAAAATAAAGCTCTAACTTCCTAGAATATAGAAAATCATTCTTCTTCAGCTCCCACTGGATGAATGCTCCAAAGCCTGAGATTCTTTAGTAGTCAACTGAACAGATTCCCCAACACCCAATGAACTACAACTCACCCTAGCACCACCCTACCACCCTATAAAAGAATAAAAAAAGAATGGACTCCCGTACTAGGGAAAATGGTCCACTTTACAATGATATAGAATGATGTAGAAGAAGAATAAATACTAGACCATAGCCCCAACTATGACACAACCACATAATGATGATCCTAGACCTCCCGACACTGCCTCCTCAACTCTTGGCAGATAGACACTTGTACAATTTTTACAATCATGCATTTACAATGAAATAGTACAATGATACCTTTACAATGACTATATGCAGTGCTGCCCACTTAAGAATTCATGTGGTGAACTTCTTGCTGCTGTTCTACACCTTGGTTGTTGCTCTTGTCATGCTACCCTCTGTTGCACCTTGTTTTACTTTGCTGCCCTAGAATTTCTGGTCCTTTGCAACCCTTGACAACATATGATCTAGCTTTTTCTTTCCTTCTAGGAGCTCGATATTGAATCTGGTGAATCTATGTTATTTAATATCCCCAATATGTGATTTTAGTCCCTATAGTAGTCCCCGAGTCTTATTTCCAATGCCACAGGTCTGACCCAATTTGGATTCTTCAAGAGAGAGTTATGCCCAATTTCTCACAATGCCCTAATTATGTACTTTTTTAGTAGAGAAAAATTGTAAGGCATACCACATATCATTGTTTCTTCATTAGGCTCTAAAATTGATACATAGAAAACTAAAGCCCGTGCAATATCTTCCATGTTTTACATAATTCCAATCTGATACTCAGAGAGAGAGTTATGATGATTTTCCCAAGGTCACTTCTTTGAGATGAATTTCAGGAGCCTGCAAAAACACTGACTTCCACAGATCATATATCCGAAAATGTTGCGTACCTTGATCTGAAAGTTTTACAGGAGCTTCCTCAGGATTTCGGCTTCGCCTCTTAAAAATTTCAGCTTCTGAACCTTTGTAGAAAAAAAAGTTAGAGCGAAAATTCCATGATGACTTGTTTTAGATAGCGAAATCACTACATAAGGAGGATATGAGGATCACAATTTATATAAATTCTTAGGTTGAGAGGGGCTTTAACAAGTGAATGTGGGAGGGATTTTAGGAGCTTAAAAAATATTAATTATGGATTTTCAATGACCTATTCCACAACCCCATGGGGTTTTAGCCCACTAACTGGGGTTACAAACTTCAAACATGAATATCTCTCAAACCGTGAAGAATTACGTGGCATTCCATATGTCAATGGAAACATCTCGACAAGTAGAAACCATCAAAAGAATTCTTGACCCAAAATATAGTATTTTTGTAGGTCAAAATTCCCATGCAATATTGGGGTAGCCCCTGGTGTTTCTTGGGTTGACATCAATGACAACCGCTAATCAAAAATCTCCCCCTTTGGCATTGATGGCAACACAAGTACTCCCCCTGCGATCATGACACCTCTTCCTACAAAATTCTCTCCCCCTTTGAGATCAATGGCAAAGAGTAACTCCCCCTAACACACAACCATCTTGTGGACCAGTACACACTTCCACTCCCCCTGACACACAATCATGCTGTGGACCCGTACACACTTCCACTCCTCCTTTATATTCTGAATAAGGAAAATCTAATGAGAACTTGGGAGGATCCCAAGCTTCTGGAGAAGATATTCCAATTCTTCACGAGTACTCTCACGATCATCAACGCTTCCTTCCTAATCTGCATTTGTAAAGGCATGAATAATGAGATTGTTACCCTTGGGATACCACAAGCCATATTATGTTGTTCCCTTTAGATATCGAAGAATTATTTTGATGGCAATGATATGTGATTCTTTTGGTGCTGCTTGGAATCTTGATACTTCTCCAACTGCTTGCATAACATCTGATCGGGAGGCTGTTACATATAGAAGACTACCAATCTTATATCTGTACAACCTTTGATCCACATCCTTAGATGTCAATTTGCAACCTGTTACCATCGGAGTGAGGATGGGTTTGAAATATTCCATTTTGAATTTCTTGAGCATTTCCTTGATGTACTTGGCTTGACATATAAATATTCATTTCTCTTGCTGAGATATTTGAAGCCCTAAGAAGTATGTCAGCTCACCAAGTAAAGACATCTCGAAATCACTTTGCATCTTTGTAGAAAAATTCTTACTTAGTCGATCATCATTGCTACCAAATATTATATCATCCTCTTTAGTTATTAGACGTGCTTTAGTTGCTTCATCCAGAACATATATGTCGTTTGGATCTCGACTTGCTGTAGCCACAATTTCACCATACATTCCTTTCCTGATTTCACATTTTGTGGTGTTGAATAGTATTGCGTGTCCTTGATCACACATTTTTCAAACACTAAGCAGATTGTGATTCATGTTTTCAACCAATAGAACATTCTTGGCTAGATCATCTTTGCTTCCGAGAGTGAAGATCCGTCATTTCCAAAGGACATGGTTCCGTCCTTCTTCTCTTTTAGAGATACAAATTTCTTTCTATCTCCAGTCATATGCATTGAGCAACCGCAATCAACATACCACACATATTTGTTGTTTTGAGCCTTGAGAGCGAAAGCACAATTATCAGTCTTCTTCTTCTTCCATTTTTGTTCGTTCTGTGGCTTCGAAGATTCTTCTGGAGTATTTTCAAGTCTGCAGTCTCTGGCTCTGTGTCCAAAGTTTCGACATTTGTAACATTCAATATTATTTCTTAAATGTTCAAATCTATTGATGTTTCGCTGAGCCCTGGGAGGTTCATATTTGACAGATCTCCTGGAATTGTATTGGTTCCTAGGGTATGTGTGACATTCTACAACTTTATGACCAAATTTTCCACATGAATAACAATAGCCATAAAAAATATGTTGGTACCCGGACAAAAATATTCGTCGAGGAATTGTTCCAAGGCTGTTCTTTCGAATCTTGTCCAATGAAGTATACATGCATGTCAGATCTCATAGGTTCATTGTATTTTGTTGTAGAAGATCATTCTTCTTCTTCTCTTTAACCGAGGCCAATTTTTTCATTGTAAGATTGTTGATTTTTTATGAGTTCTTCCAATACCCTTGAGCTATTGGCATAGTTTTGGATAGCTTTTCCCTTCTTCACTTCCTTACGCAGCGAGACTACTTCTGCTTCTAATTCTTCTCTTTCTTGGTTGCTTTCTTCCAACTTCTTTTGAAGTGACTCTTCAATGCATTTGTGTTCTTCAACTTCAATTTTGGGACCTTGAACTTGTTCTTCAAGAGTATTGGAATGGATCTTCTCAGCCTTGAGCTCTTTTATAAGCTTGATTGCTTCCTTAGAAAATTCTTCTAAGGTCAACCCTTCTTCTTTTTTGTTTGATACCTCTTGTTTATTGTGCTTGGCCATAATCAATACTCTTTCATTGGCTTCTTCTTCGCTGTAATTGTCTTCATTGAATGATGAGCTATCTTCTTTAGAGAGAAAGTTCCTTTTGGATCCTTGCTTGTTGAATTCATTAAAGCCTTTCTTTCCTTTTGAGTTGCCATCACTTCTATTCAGACATTTTGATGCGAAATTCCCAACCTCACCACAGCCAAAACATATCAATGGAAGTTTACATTTGAATTTTCCCTTACCAATTTTTAGTTTTCTCGTAAAGTAAGCATATTCTTCATCTGAAAGACCTTCTTCATCATCTCCCTTTTCTTCACACTTGTAGGTGCATTTATTTTCAATTGAAGGTTGTTTATCCTTATTGGTTTTCTTAGATGCAACTAACGCAGTTTCTAGATGTGAAGTACCCTCTTCTTCATCAACTCTCATTTCATATGCTATGATAACTCCATGTAATTCCTCTTTGCTGAGTTTGTCCAGATTTTCACTGTATTCTAAGACCAATACCTTTGGGTTGAATCTCCCTGGTAACGTTCTAAGAACCTTTCGTATAATATTCTTCCTGTCAACTATCTCTCCCAATCCTTCAACGGTATTGGTTATTTCATTAACGTATTGGAAGTATGCAACAATGCTGCAATATTCTTTCATTCTGAGCTGCTCAAATTTTTCTCTATAGATTTGAAGCTTTGCTTCTTTGACATTTGAGTCACCTGCATATATATTCTCAAGCTTGTCCCATACATTTTTGTCGGTTTTACAACCCAACAACTTATGATAAGCAGATTCAATAATTCCACTGATAATAATATTCTTTGCTTTTGCATCATTTGCCAAATTCTTCTTACCTTGTTCATCCGCAGTTGATGTAAATCCATTTTGAACAGTGTCCCATACTTCGTAACCTTGCGTCAAGAGATAGACCTCCATTATTCCTTTCCAGAGTGCATAATTATTTTCATTGAATAGAGGTACACCATTCTTGGTATGCTCCATGACCTCCTTCCAGCTGTTAAACTGCTATTGAAGATCTGATACCAATTGTTGGAAATACTGAGGGGGGTGGGGGGGTGAATCAATATTCCTTTCAATTAAAGAATTAGTTAATCTTCAATTATTATCAGTGTTTGTACAATGATAGAAATAAACAAAAGGAACAAAAATGCACACAATTTTTAAGGTGAAAAACCACTTCAGGACAAAAACCACCTAATTATTTTCTAATAATTCTTTAATATTCAAATCCAATTGACAATAAAGCTCCAACTTCCTAGAATCTAGAAAATCATTCTTCTCCAGCTCCCACTGGATGGATGCTCCAATGCCCAAGATTCTTCAGTAGTCAACTGAACGGATTCCCCAACACCCAATGAGCTACAACTCACCCTAGGACCACCCTACCACCCTATAGAAGAATAAAACAAGAATGGACTCCCGTACGAGGGAAAATGGTCCACTTTACAATGATATAGAATGATGTAGAAGAAGAATAAATACTAGACCATAACCCCAACTATGACACAACCACCTGATGATGATCCTAGACCTCCCGACACTACCTCTTCAACTCTTGGTAGATACACACTTGTACAATTTTAACAATGATGCATTTACAATGACTTAGTACAATGATACCTTTACAATGACTGTATGCAGTGCTACCCACTTGAAGACTTCATGTGGTGAACTTATTGCTGCTATTCTACACCTTGGTTGCTGCTCTTGTCATGCTACCATTTTCTACACCTTGCTTTGCTTTGCTGCCCTAGAAAGTCTGGTCCTCTGCAGCCCTTGATAACACATGATCTAACTTTTTCTTGCCTTCTAGGATATCAATATTGAATCTGGTGTATCTCTGTTATTTAATATCCCCAATATTTGATTTTCAGCCCTGTAGTAGTACTCTGAGTCTTCTTTCCAATTCCATAGGTATGACCCAATTTGGATTCTTCAAGGGAGAGTTATGCCCAATCTCTCACAATTCCCTAATTATGGAGGGTTTCAGTAGAGAAAACTTGTACGACATGACACATGTCACTGTTTCTTCATTAGGATTTGAAATTGATATAGAAAAAACTAAAGTCTGTGCACTATCTTCCACATTTAAAATAATTCCAATCTGATACTCAGAGAGATATTTATAACGATTTTCCCAAGGTCACTTCTTTGAGATGAATTTCAGGAGCCTGCAAAAACACTGACTTCCATAGATCATATCTCTGATGATATTTCGCATCTTGATCTGAAATTTTTACAGGCACTTCCTGGGAATTTTTGCTTCACCTCATAAAAATTTCAGCTTCTTAAACTTCGTAGAAAATAATTTATAGTGAAAATTCCATGGTGACCTGTTTTAGGTAGCGAAATCCCTGCATAAGGAGGATATGAGGATCACAATTTATATAAATTCTTAGGTCGAGAGGGGCTTCAACAAGTGAATGTGGGAGGCATTTTAGGAGCTTAAAAAATATTAGTTATGACTTTTCAATGACCCATGCCACAACCCCATGGGGTTTTAGCCCACTAACTGGGGTTACAAACTTCAAACATGAATATTTCTCAAACCGTGAAGAATTACGTGGAGTGCCATATATCAACGGAAACATCTCGACAAGTAGAAACCATCAAAAGCATTCTTGACCCAAAATATAGTAATTTTTTAGGTCAAAACTCCTATGCAATATTGGGGTAGCCACTGGTGCTGCTTGGGTTGACATCAATGGCAACTGTTGATCAACTATTGGTTTTTCTCTTTCACACTTGACGTATTATTTTAAGTATTGGATATTGGAATTATCATTTAAGTTTACATGATGTTGGCTTCAAATATTGTGTAATGGGACACTACCCATTTGTACAATAAACTAAATGTTGTTAATTCCACTTGGTTTCCAAACCATTTTGATACATTGGTACAAAAAATTTCTCATGATTTATGGAGTAACATAATAGACCTGTGGCACATTTCCTTTGAAATGGTTGAATACATGCAATATTTTGTTTATTAACACAACAACCACCGATCACATGAATCTATATAGAATGATATCTTAAGGGTAGAAATTGAAAGATATTTTAGGGTTTATTCGATTTCATATTTTGAAAATTAAATGTTAAATAACTTCCTTAAATGCAAGTAACCCAACCCTAGAATGGTATTAAACATAGAAGGATTATCTGCTAATTTCACATTGCATGTGAAGATTCAAGAATTGATGGATGTTACGACACGACATGTGTTGTCCTAATTGATGTGATGATATTGCAGGTGCTAGGATTTTTGGCCTTAATAAGAAGGAAAAACCTTTTTGAAGTGTTTTAACAACTAATTTAAGGTGATTTTGGTAGTCTCAATGAAGAGGCTGACTTTCACGGATAATATATTGAGTTCTAAAACTTGAAATTGCAATATGATAGTGATTACTACTGTGAATTCCTCTCTTTGAAGGAAAACTTATGTATATATTATTTTAATTGTGTTATATATATAACAAAAATCCTATGATATGTGAACAGGTACAAGACAATACGTTTGAGTTCACTTGGTAAGATGACCACTAGTTAATTATTTTTTTATTTTCATTATGAACTAATAATTGAATGTGTGTGGCAGAATATGGGACGACTCAATGTCTGAGACAAGGAAAATAGGACTAGTGGTACACGACATGAATGAAAGAGGGAAAAATCCTCTAGAAGAGTAAAATACTGAAAGGCTCAACTTAGGGAATTATAAACTGAGCTCGAGATCTGCAAGGTAGAGATAAAGGAACTTGCCAGGAAACAACAAGAGCTGACATGTTGTAACTATGAACTACAAAAGAACTTGCAAGAATTAACATATCATGTTCAACCCTTGGAAAAGGGAAGTGATGATGGCAAGAAAAGGCCCCAAGAGACTGAGATGGGAATGAAACCCATCTTGTGTTGGTCATGTGGGGAAGAGAACTTAAAACGGGATTATCCCCACAAGTTGAAAAAAAAGGGAAACTAATTTTGTCACACATTTTGTATGTATGGTTGGTGGCCGATAGTGCCATGAGTATTGGACTTTGGGCATTGAGTCAATTTTGACTACTTGTTGATATTTTTATGCTATTATTTTAAAATTTAAGCTTGTGATTGGATTTTAAATGTTTTTTGAATATGCATGGCCATGTTATCTTGTTTTCGGTTTATGTTATGATTGTGATAATGGATTTTAATTCCTTTGCGATGTTGCTCTTATTTTTTCCTCTTGCATTATCTATTGAATTTATAATTTTCATTTATTATACATACTTGCGACCTTGAGAAAGTTTGTGAATGTGGCAGGGAATCCATGTATTTCGAAGAAAGGGGCAACACATTTACTACATGAAAAGTATGAACATGATAACAAGCACAATAAAAACATAAGTGATTGGAAAAATTATCACAGGACAACAATGTGACAGTCGAGTAGGCTAGTTGAACCCATGGAAATGATGGAAAATAAAAAGGAAGTTATCTTAACCCTGACTTTATTGTGCATATATATATATATATATATATATATATATATATATATATATATATTTGTGTGTGTGTGTGTGAAAATTATGTTATGTATGACATGGTTTTCGAGGATCATTTGAATGGAAATATGACTGCTTGTGAATGGTATAAAAAGAGGAATCTATTGACAAAAAAGAGTTTTTATTGAACATGACTCTTAATTGGTGAACATGGAAAAAAAAAATAGGCAGTATGGCCTAGTTCACATGAATAGAGATAGTATGGTCTTTGGACTCAATGTGATAATGTGTAATTTGTTGAGTCATATGTATACATGGATGTGTGGTACAAGTGTATATGTCGTATTGTGCCATGTGTATTTTGTATTGTGATATGTTTTTGTGTTATTTTTTTATGTTCACATTGTATTGTGCCATTCATATGTGTATGTTTTATGTAATGTGTTAGGATGGGCTTATTTTTTTTAGGACGGAAATATATGGGACTGTCTGGGCCTATGAGGTGTGGAATACACATGTTTTTTGTTGACATAAGACTACCTAGTTTGCTAGGTCCCGTATTTGCGGGGTAGCGAATGGGATTATAAATATCCCATGTATCCACCACTGGTATATGGTCAAAGAGAAGGCATTGGGTGCTTGCTAGGATAGGCAATTGACCGCGTGTTTACGAAAAAATCATTAGAGGAAACTATGGCCTAAAATTTCCCATGAATTTTTCACGTAATTTCCAAGTCATAATATGCAAACCAATCAAAATCGTTTAAATTTAAAAAGACGCACATGTAAAAAATTTGGAGGGAAAAGAAGAAAAACTAATTTTTATTGTATTTTTGGATTATCGCCTTATAGGTTTACTCAAATTTGAAGTGTAGACACTCATTGGATTCGGAATTAAATTACTCATCCAACTAGTACCCATCATGCATACTTTTGAGAAGACCCACATTGATAAAAATTGAAGATACATTAAAAAATAGTGTTCAACACATTTTCAATGTATCTTCAATTTTTATCAATGTGGGTCTTTTAAAAAGTATGCATGATGGGTACTAGTTGGATGCGGAATTTAATTTTGCATCCAACGAGTGTATACACTTGAAATTTGAGTAAAACTCTAAGGAGATAAGCCAAAAATACAATTAAAAAAGTAGTTTTTTTTCTTTTCCCTCCAAAATTCATAACAATTATTTTATTATTTTAACTATTATTTTATTATTTTCCTTAGGAGGCCACTTTTAGGCTAAAATTTCCTCTAATGAGAAAGCCATCAAATCAAGATAAGTACCAATACTTTATTGATTTCTGAATTTTGATTATGAACCTGATATAGTACTCATATTTGTGATAATTTGGGTTTTGAGATAACCTAACGTGATGATTTGGTTGATGAACTAACCTGAGTTTGTTGTATGAATTATGGAAAATTCCAAGTTCACTGCAAACATAAATTTTTAATGAGGCATATTTTACATTCATTACATTTTATTTATGATGAGTTTCTTGGAATTTGTGTGTCTATGATGTGAGAATAGACATGAGACTGCTCAGCTCTAATGAACAAAGCTAACCACAAAGTGGAACAACAGTCATGTGCAAAATTAAAGGATTTCAGGATAGGGTCATTGTGGGACACTAGCATCAGTGGTTCCAAATTATTTACGTAAGCATGCTATGACTAGTATAATAGTATGGAGGCAGGGATATGCCTTGGTTTTGAGACCCTTCTGATGCGAGGAATCCTTGCCAAGAAATGGATCTCCCGAGGGACTGGGAAGCAAAGAATGGGATGCCTAGAATTGGAAGGTGAGTGACTGCATGAAATGGGGGCTGAACATATTGTTTGAGAGGCTGGGAGGTAGGAAAGGGGAGGCCGAAAAATAAAACAAATTATTTTTTGGTCATGACCACAGTTTATTGGAATCATAAGAGCAATGGGGTTGTGCCTAGAAACAATGAGTTGGCAAATATTTTCTAAAGTAATAAGGAGTGCAAGGATAACATTGTTAAACATTGGAGGTAGGCAACACTCCAAAGAAAGGGAATGAATCCAAGATGGATTGTGTTAAGTCCCTATATTAATAGTGTAGTCCCTTATTATGTTAGTGTAGCCCCCTTTATTGTTATTTTTGTACCCCTGTAACCCCCATAGTGTTATTATTGTGCCCTTACATTATTGTTGTTAGGTCGGCTAGGATTACATTGTGGCCCCACTAGGATTACATTATGGCCCCATGGACTCCTATATATAGAAAGGAGGTTTTTTCATTTGTATCATACAAGAATTGTTCATTCATGTAATGTATTGGAGGTTGCCCCCTAGAAGTGGCTCATTTATAAGGCATTGATATCTCTTTTCTTCTATTTTTGGAGTTGGTTTCACAACATTTGCTATCAGAGCTTGGGATTCTAGGGTTTCACTGCTCCAAACAAGTCATCGTGGAATTTTCGCTATAACTTTTTTTCTACGAAGGTTCAGAAGCTGAAATTTTTAGAGTGTGAAGTTGAAATCCTGAGGAACAATGTCGCAAAATTTCAGAGCTTGGTTTGAAATATTTTCGGAGATATGATCTGTGGAAGTTAGGTCTTTTTGCAGGCTCCTGAATTTCACTTAAAAAGGTCATCGCGGCATTTTTACTATAAATTTTTTTCTACGAAGGTTCAGAAGTTGAAATGTTTAGAGCGCGAAGCTAAACTTCTGAGGAACATCATTACAAAATTTCAGAGATTGGTTCACAATATTTTGGGGGAGATGATCTGTGGAATTTAGGTCTTTTTCAGGCTCCCAAATTTCATCTCAAAGAGGTGATCGTGGGAAAATATTCATAACTCTCTCTCTGAGCATCAGATTGAAATTATATAAAGAGTGACTGGAATTAAACAGAATTTAGTTTCTTTTCTATAAATTTCAGAGCCAAAGGAGTAAACAGTGACACATGGCAAGTCGTACAAGTTTTCTCTACTGAACCAATCCATAATTAGGTCATTGTGGGAGATTGGACATAACGTTGCCTTGAAGAATCCAAATCAGGTCAGACCTGTGGCATTAGAAAGAAGATTCAGAGGGCTAATTCAAGGCCAAATGTTAGCTATTGAGGATTTGAAAGTATAGAGATAAGTTAATTTCAATATCGAGCTCATCAAAAGCAAGTAAAAGGTGTGTATTTTTTTCGAATTACATAAGTCTTGTTTGGAAAAAAAAACAGTTCGAAGTGATTCCAAGGGCATATTTTAGAATTTTTATAAGTATTGGGTTCTATAATTCCTCCAAAAAATAATTCCATACCCATTAAGCCCTCAAAAAATCTATATATGACGCATGAAGAGGAAGAATTGCAGTATGAGATATCAAAACTACGGTACCAAGTGCAACAAATTTCGATCTTACGAAGAGCAACCAAAGATGGCATAGATGTTGTAAAAGAAGAAATGGAGACTAATTTGGATGGTTTGAAGGATCAAATAATAGCTAATATGGATGATAAATTAGTGGAAGATCACATCGAGCATCAACAACAAGTTCTCCAACTCTCAAAGGATAACCTAACTTTGGTGCAGAATCTAATGAAACAACAGGAAGATCAACATCACATCGAAAGAAGTTTTGAAGTAGTCACAGAAACAAGAACTCGACAAGTATGATCAATTTTAGAATATCTCAGTAAGTGGAAGAACTTTCCTACAGAATATTCCACATGGGAGGATTAGAATTTTATACAGAAGCATCAAGAAATAATCAAGCGTTGAGGACAAAAATTGTTTGAAGGAGAGGGGCATGTTAAGTCCCTAAATTAATAGTGTAGTCCCTTATTATGTTAGTGTAGCCCCCCTTATTTTTATTTTTGTACTGCTATAACCCCCATATTGTTATTATTGTTCCCTTACATTATTGTTGTTAGGTCGGCTAGGATTACATTGTGGCCCCACTAGGATTACATTATGGCCCCATGGACTCTTATATAGAGAAAGGAGGTTTTGTCATTTGTATCATCCAATAATTGTTCATTCATGTAATGTATTGGAGGTTTCCCCCTCGAAGTGGCTCATTTCTAAGGCGTTGATATCTCTTTTCTTCTATTTTTGGAGCTGGTTTCACAACAGATTGAATACATAAAGAACCAAAATAATGCAAAAAGTGTCATTCGTAGTGACTAAATTTATAAAGTAATGGTACCAAGTGGTTGGGTGAGCCACTGTGCATATAAATTCTATTGTAAATATAAATCTCCATATAATTTGTATTATGTCTTTTAAGAAGTTAATTTTTATATTGTATATGGTCATTTTGCACCGAGGAAAGTGTTACCCCAAGGGGGAGGGTTTTTTGATAGCCCCAGTCACTTTTCACCTTTGAAGAGGTTGTAAATATTTTGAAACAAAAATATAGGCACATGGGTTAAGTCATAGCAACATTAATTCTAGGGAAGAGGAGGATTTTTTCTTGAGACATATTTTGGGTTTTAATTACATCCATAAAGGTTTGCAAAAGGAAAGTAAGGGGGAAGTTGGTTGTATGGTTATTGGCCTATAATACTTGGCCAACATACATAAAAACAAATTAAGGATGACAAAGAAAACCAATAGAAAATTAGGGCACAACAGACATATGGAGAAGTGTTGATTCGTAAAAAGGAATCAAGAAAAGCTAGAAATTAACCACATAAAAGTGAATCGAGGAACAAAAAGGTAGCAGTGTAGTCAAGGAATGGGGGAAGAAAAGTAGCAAAGTCAATGGACTGGATGAAGGAAGTTAAAGAGAAGCACAGTTAAGGAGCATCAACAAAAATCCGTAACTGAGAATCCAACTACATCTGACATTGTTGATGCATGTTGAAATTTTGGGATTCACCCCTATATCCATCCCAAGGCAATGAAATCGGTAAATAGAGTTGAGGGAAATAATATTATGCAGGAAATAAGGGGGTTATATTTGTAGCACTGGATTCATCCTTCGAGCAACCCTCTTCAATTCTGGAATCTGGCTCGGGGGTGATAGATGCACGAGAGACCGATTGCATCTCGTATGTGGTTGGGAGGAGAGTTAATGTCCTTAAAGTAGTTTCCCATCCTCATTTTAGATAAGTAATTTTCAATCTAATCGTACAGTGAATGGTTGGTGTGATCAATTAATTTTTTCGATATTACTAATGTGATGAATATATGAATGTGTCATGGCTACTCATGTATATTCAAAATGTGATTATAGATTTAAATGATGTTTTGTTTATATATTACTATGTAACGTTCATATTATATTTTATGTGGGTTATGTTATGAAATTTCCACATTGTACTATGTATATCTCCATAACAATGTGTGTATACATAATGTATTAATGTGTGTGCATGTATGGAACTTATGGAATGGTCCTAATATAATTTGTATGGCTTCAAGCTATGCAATATGGAGTGGATAGTATATAGAGAACGTAGGCCTTATAACTAACCTTAGCCCTGCCCCATAGAATTCCTTCGCCAAATTCTAGAATCCATCTAGTAGAAGACATCGCTGAGAGTATATAAAAGAGCATGCAAAATTATGTTACAAATTATATGGGCTCTTGAAAATTGGAGATTCAAAACTAGGAAAGAACCTATAGCGCTCAATATAGTATATAGTATCAAGAATTTCCTATAGTACAATGTGTTCTCAAGTGTTTCTTACTGCCCTTGAGAAATTGACTAAATCCAATCTACCTTTAGTTAGATAAGAACAATGATATGCACATATAATGATACTTGTAATCTAAACCTAACTAAAAGGATTGGCCCCAGAAATTGGATTCTAACCTGAAGGTAACACACCAACATAACTCACTGAGTACTAATGTAAGATGCTAAACTGGGCATATTCCATGTCGATTAACTATTATGCCCCCAACTATATACATACTCCTGCAATTGAAAATACTTAATGTAGGTCTTAGACTTAACTACTAAATCTCATAGGACCTATTATGTGATGAGGGGAACTATTATAACTTCTAGAAAACAAAGTCTTTGTATCTACATATTTCTCATGTCTTTAAAATCCACTAGATTTGAACTACCAGTTTGATTAATATTCCTCCTTATGTGACTGGATGAAATAAATAATTTCCTCATGTTTTATCTATTGGCTAGGGAAAAAAATATCTCCTTCTCTGCCAATTTTATCTTAATTCACCCTATCTCATATACCTCTAAAATCATTATCTCTACTTAATCTCTCCCTTGTGATATCCTCCTGCACTCTAGACTCTCATATCCATGTGCATATGACGCCAAACTATATTTCCTTGCACCTTTACGTTGATGAATTGAAATCAACATAATATATTGGATTGCATATAAATCAACAACAAAAGAAATATAAAGTGTAAAATTTAAATAACATGTATGTACATTTATATATGTGTGTATTGTATATATGGCATGCATGCATATACTATATGTTGTGCATACTCTTGTTGCATGGCATACCTATGAGTGTAATATCCTGATTTCGACCCCTAATTTGTAGTGGCATAAAATTATGTAATTTCAAAATGATGTGGTTATTTGGATGGGTGTCAATCTAGGTGTTTTGAGGTCCTCATACATGGAAAACATATAATGTGTAAACTTTTGGAAAAAAATCTACTTCTTCCATTATCATTTTACTCTTCCTCAAGATGAAATAATAGGGTGTGGTTTTCCTTGTATGGCATTTCCTACGATCGACACTAGTAACTTGTGAGTTTAAGTGTTGTGTAAGCCTAGAGGAAGGCCAACGTAGTTTGATGGTGTTGGGGCCCTTGTTTTGAAAAACCTTGTTTTGAACGTTTTGAATTGAAACAACGGCCAGATTTTGGGGTTGCGTAATGAGGGCACATGGCAGCCACAACAAAGTCGCAACCACATCAAACGGCGGAGCTACCAAGGTTGCGAAGGAAAAAGCACATAGCGGAGGAAACTAGACGCATAAGTATAGATAAGGAGAAGATACAACAGAAGAACACAAGCAGAACACACAGATAATCAGAGAAAATCCAAAAGTAGCTGAAGAAGGACATAAGAAGAACTAACAGTCGCGACAACGGGTGAATAAATAGCCGTCACCCGGAAGAAAGCAAGGAGAAGAGAGCGACTGAAGGAGAAGAAACGCATGCTGCAGCAGGAACCCAGATTATGGATGAGGTCTCTATAGTTCCTAGGGTTCTATTGATGTACATCTCTGTTCCGCAAGGAATATGTATCAGATTTGTAAGCCCATTGCAAGGCTATGTAACTGGGGATTCGGCCAAGAGCTTAATATAATTGCAGGTTACTGTCTATTTGTGTGATTCACATGCATGTGTGTTGGTTGAGATGCTTTAAAAATTTCATTTGTCTAATATCTGTATGCTCTCTGAATGCTGTTGCGTCTGTGATTCTATTTATGCAATCTAATCACTGATAAGAATGAATTGCGGATCCGTTCCTTGCCATTGGTCTATTCCCCTCCTGCATGTGGTTGCGACATGCCTCAGGTGAGACTCTCTACTCTCCAGAGTAGGGTGATAATGCCGACGTGATCCTAGACTACAGCGGATTCCTGTGTTGGCCACAACTCCTGAACCTGGGTCTTGCCTGCGAGACCTGATCACTCGCCAACAGATGGCTATCAGAAGATCAATTAGGTTCACTTTAGGTAAAATAAATATTTGTAGAGTGATAAGAGATACCCTACCATTTGTAATCCTTAGTTACCAAAATTGTAGCTTAAATTGTGATGTTCTAATTTTGAAATGGATTGGCCTCCAAATGTTGATTTAAAGCGGGTTGAGTCAAATTTTCATTTAATGAGTTTGACTTGGTTTGGTGTGAGTCATATTACTACAAAAAATAGCAACGAAAATAATTTCCATGGTCATGGTGGAGAGTATGGAGAAATTCTATTTTTGAGGCAAATTAAGGTAGCTTGCTTAAGTGCCTACTGCTACTAAGAGTTGTAGAAATTATATTTATGAAGAGAGTAGTGAGTTGAAAAAAATGGTGGAGGAGGAGAGAAAACAACAAAAAATCATGTATGCTTGTTTGAAAGGAGGTATCATAGGTCTTGAGTGATGATATGTGTCTAGATTTGGGTAAACTATCCACATGCAAAGAAGGTCACATCTCCTTGGGTTTGGGTGCACCTCTCTCTCTCTCTCTCTCTCTCTCTCTCTATATATATATATATATATATATATATATATATATCTGTGTGTGTGTGTGTATCCATTCACCCAATTGTCATGTGTTATGCCCATAGAAGTCCCAAGATTAAATTATTGGAGGTGTTGTAGTTGTTTTTAATGGCCATTTATTTAAAAATAATATGTTAAGATGAATTTAGTTGTGTTTCTCAAGTCTAGTATATTGCATGGGTATTATATCACCCAATTTGGTTTATAAATGTTGTTTTATCTTTTTTTGACAAATATAATTCTTATAAGGGAAATATGTATTCTCACCTTTGTCTAGGAGGTCTATAATTGCAACTTATCAATATTTTATATTCATATTGTGGCTACTTATGACTTTTCTCATAGCCACCCTAGTGAACTAATGTGTTCTAAATTATCCTTCCAATCCATCCTTCCTAGAAATATGGAAAAAATCAACTCCAAGGAGGAAGATGAAAGTCGTAAAATCCTATTAGTGCACTTTTGAATGCCTTACAAAGTGTATGACTAAAAATCTGTTGTGTTATGCCTATGTCAACTCTTGATCTTGAGAATGAATCATTTTTGTTATGCCTAGGTCAACCCTTAATCCGAAGATTGAATCGATTGAGATGTTAGCATTGATAGAAGAAATATGATCTATAGGTTGGGTGGGACTGGAGGGACCCATCAATGCATCATGTGTTGAATACAAATGGTATTAGGTCATTGAATATGGGCACTAGCATGGATCTATCTAAAATTGGCTTGAATTCCATCTCAATGTTGCAAAGCTCGAAGAGACACACCTCAAGTTTAGGAAAATAATATATTTGTTCATGGTGTCTATAAGTCAGTGGTATCGAGTGGTGTTAGGGTAATATGCCACGTGGCACCACCTGGAGTCCTTGTGGTTTCCATGTGTCATGATAAAGGGCTCTAGTATAGAAAATTATGAAAACATTGAGACATAACTTTCATTTTTGAAATCTGAATAGGAAAAAAATATGTCACCAGAAAGTCTCGACGAGACGAATATCATGGGTGGGGTAGTTTTCGTGACCAAAAAAAAAAAAACCCCATTCTCATAATCACACACTGAGAATCAGTTTAGCATAGTAATCGCCTTTGGTTGCACTAAGAGGCACTCTACAACCCAATATAGAGGTAGATGTGCAGGTGTAAATGTTTAACATTTAACATTTATATGTTGACTTAATTAAAAATTAATAAAAGGTTAAAAGTAATATATTGTAATTTTTTTTTGGAGGGAAGTTTAGTCCCTCCAACTCAAGTTAGAAAGTATGCTCTAGGAAAAATTGCATTAATAATTATAAGTTACATTGGTAAATGCTAAAATTAATAATGGTTCGTATAAAAATCATTCTATAGTCTTTCTTTGGCAAGAACTGACAAATTGAGATGTGAAGTGGATAAGTAAATCGCTTGCTCAAGCAAAATAACTTGGATAAATTTTGATGGGTAGTAACCACTAGTAAGTCTACACATTTAAAATTTTACTCTTACATAAGTGCTAAAGAAAACATAAATAATGGTGGGAATTAACTCTTGTAAGTATTTTTTTTACAACTTATTCCTATCCATTTTTATGCAAAGAGTTGCTTAAATTATGGTGGGAAGTAATTGGTGGTAAATATTTTATTTACTTGAGTATAAGTTATTTTCAAATATTTTATTTCTATTATAATCTATTTTCAAATATTTTATTTGCAAAGCTTAGGAATAAAAAATAGCTACGCAAATATCTAAAAACCATGCATACATATTGTAACCATATCCATAAATTATGGCATAAAATATGTAAGGAAATTATCCACATGACATTATATTGTGCGAAGGCTGCAATAAGACCTTCAAGTTATGGCCCAATCAAATGATTGAATTTTTTTTTTAATAATATTGCAAAATAAATATTTATTTTCAAGGTTAAAAATTATAATTTTCATTTTTCAATGCGAAACTAATAGTGATTAATTGACAAATTCTTGGAAGATACTAATAATGACTCCATAACCATATTTAAATTTAGGTAATAAGCACATAAAAAAATAATACTTACAATAAATTTAAAAATAGCAAGTTTCTTAACCATGGATATCCGCCCCCACTTTACCATGGATATTATTAACTTGTAGATAGGTTTTGTTACAATACCATGGGCCAACACCATGGCTTATCAATACCACATTTCTATAACCATAACTCATTTCTCAATAAAAAAATATGTATTATAAATTACATATATCATTGATTACATAGAGTGACAATTCTAGATCATATGGAGAGAGAGAGAGAGGGAGGAAGGGAAGAACAAGGACATAAAGAGATAGAGGTAAAGAGAGAGGGAGTGACCATTATAATTTTAATTAAACTATTAATAATACGATGTAAATAACATGCCTATAGGTTTCTATGTAATTCATAAAATAGCCAGCCTATATCCATCTTAACCTCGAATCTATGAAATGTCAAGAGAGATCAAATATTTCAAGGTGCAACCTTTCCTCAAGTTTTGCACTCAAAAAATAGGTTTGCACCTCAAGAGATTTGATCCCTCTCAGCGCCTAATAGATCCAAGGTTAGATGGATCTAGGTTGTTTAGATAAGGGGGTGTGTTACAAACTCTAAGCACAAGAAAAGGAGTTTTATTGGAAAATCTATCAAATAAATAGCAAAGAGGATTAGATGATTATAGAATTAAATCAAGAAGCATATGAATCCAAGCAGGATACAAAAAATACAACTATTCTTTCATAACTAAACAAAGGCTTGAAGAAATAAAATTAATGTAAACTCTATGTACAAATAAGGGAATATATTAATTTAAGGGGTGGAGGCGGTCAAACAGGAAGCCTATCATCACTTCAACAGGCTCGTGAAAACAGATCCCGAGCCTGATGATTCTGAGGAAATTCTTAGTCCAATCCCAAAAAAAGTAACAGTAGAGAAAAAATATATTTTAACCAAGCTGGTAACAAAAGAATAATTTCAACACACAATTTGGGGCCAATACCCTGATAAACAACCAAGACTTGACAATTTTTCCATCTCATTTTGTAGATCCTATTGGGGGCTCATCAAAAAATATCTTCTCATAATGAATCATTGGGCACAGAAGAAATTAAAAATTGGGGGAATACCAACTCAACTTTCTAGCTTTGATCCCCAAATAAACCAGACCTTCCCCCATGATCCAAGATCTTTTAACTTCAAGGATGCATTCATAATTGCATATAATATATCATATTAACCAAGTAACTTAAACCACATGAAAAGAAGCAGTAAAACATAAGAAAACATGATATCAAAGACACAATGATTTGATTACGGAATTCACCCAATGTGGGCTACATCTCTGGGTCCTGCTCAACAGTGGGGAGGCCTTCTTTCATTAAGTGGCATCGAATAAATCAGTTACAAGAAACTTCGACAAAAATGACCCTTATACCTCAAATTTGAATGATGGCCTGAAAATGGAGAGCTCAGTTGGAGAAACATACATCACAACTGGATTCTTGTTGCGAAATCATGCAAAATCAATTATAAATTTTTCCATTTCTGACTCTGGCACCTATATCACTCTAAGGGATTCTTTTCATCATATTATTGATACCCTCACTCATGGTTTCACACCCATAGGTCGCTCAGGGTTTCGCCATTCCTCCATTGCTCTACCCCTACAGAATGCATTTGAGTGGCTCATTAATAATTTTTCGAGCGGACAATACAAGGTGGGTCGTTTGGCGTATTGGTAAAAGCGCCTAGGTTGGGGTGGGGAGGTTAGGGGTTCCAACCCCACCAACCCCCCATATGGATGGTGCATTAGTTTTGAAGTTTTGCATTGTGGTAATTTTCAATTCTTTTTAGTTTTGGGGTCGCCCGAGAGGTGGGCCAGCTAGGCTAGTCAGGCATGTTCAAGCCTTTTCAGCCTCGGTATGTTAACATGTGGCATAACGGGGTGTGGCAGGTCCACCTTTGGCGACCCACCCACATTATATATAATATGTATCTGTTGTGGGGTGTGGCTTCCTACCACCCCAATTTGAATTTTTATTTGATATATATATATATAATAATAATAATAACAACATGGATAAAAAAAATTGCACCGGAAAATAACGGTCACTGGGCAAACTAAGTAGGCAAAAAATTCACTTATTTTGGTGCCTGGATTCCATACGTTGGGTCACTGAAAAATTGATTCCTCGTTAAGGCTGCCATTTTGCCAAGTTTGACAAAAACTTTAACCAACTATAACTTGAGCATACGAATTCATATTTGAGTGTCATTTGCACCATTGGAATCAGGGAGACGAGCACTAAAATATCGTCCTAGTATCACTTCCATATGATGACTTTTATTTTGAGCTATTTTCAAGGCCACTTGTATTTTTGGATCCTCCCAGATCATTCCTCCCCACTGAGGATATTTTGGTCCTCCAAAAGCATGAACACGTGGCTCTCTGGTGCCTAAATAATGTTCAAATTTTAGGTCCAAATAATAATAATGAAGGACACAAATAACTATGCAAAGAGTCAATATATTTCATCAACTTCTCGGAGAGTCTAGTGGAACATTCAATGCTAGTGCTTGTTTCCTCAACTCTTCTGTAAAATTCTGAACATTTTTACCTTTACTTGATTTCAAATGTTTCCATTCCATCATGGATTTTTTCATGTAACCCAATGCATAAAACTGTCCTCTTAAGAAGAAATGAACTTAGACCAAGATGAAAGAACTTTATGACTATTCTTTCCACCTTGCTACATTTTTCCTTCCAACCAGATGAGAATAGTGGCACTCAATCCAAGGGATGCCAGCTAGATGTTGGCTTCAACCTCTATGATTTTTCGTGTGTGGAAATACACTTCAACCTGTATTATCCAGTTATATATATTTTCTGCAGTAGATTCTCCACCAAATACATGTAAATCAAATTTGACATCCAACTTGAAAAAGGACTTTTTAGATGCATTCCTCTGATTCCTGTTAGAATGATGAGAAGAGGAAGAATAATAAATTTCATTGGAGGATGGAGAGGCAGGAGGATATCCTCATCCACCCTCATGGTGTATTAATGCATGGTCCTCAAGCTCTTTCTACTCATGATTGATTGTCTTCTCATATTTTTCAAATTTCTTGTCAACTTTGTAAGCCATGTTAAGAATATCTTGTGTAAATTTTGCTCTTCTTCATCTTGTGCATCAACGTCTTCCATGTTCCGTATTCGTGGTACATGCCCCGCTTTGGGATCAAAGGATTTGAGTTTTCATTCACCTTTTTGGTGCTTTTTCCTTGTTATTATATACTCATGCAACTCACATCAAGAAGACCTGCTCTGATACCAAAATTGACCCAAGATCTTTTAACTTAAAGGATGCATTTAGAATTGCATATAGAAAATCATATTAACCAAGTAACTTAAACCACATGAAAAGAAGCCGAAAAACATAAGAAAACATGAGATCAAAGACATAATGATTTGATTATAGAGTTCACCCAATGTCGGCTACGTCTTCGGGCCCTGCTCAACAATGGTGAGGCTTTCTTTCATTAAGTGGCATCAAAGAAATCAATTACAAAAAACTTTTACAAAAATGACCCTTATACCTCCAATTCGGATGATGGTCTGAAAATAGAGAGCTTGACTAGAGAAACGAACATCACCACCAGATTCATGTCGCTGAATCGTGAAAAATCGACAATAAATTTATCCAATTCTAACTCTAGCACATTTGGCCCTCTAAGGGAATATTTTCAACACCTTATTGATACCCTCGCTTAGGGTTCCACACCCCTGGGTCTCTTAGGGTTTTTCCACTCCTCCACCACTCTACATTCGCCAAATGCATTTGAGTGGCTCATTAATAATTTTTCAGGAAAAAAATACAATGTGGGTCGTTTGGCTCATTGGTAAAAGCACCCAAGTTGGAGAGGGGAGGTTGAGGGTTCCAACCCCACTGGACCCCCATATGGATGGTGCATTAGTTTTGAAGTTTGGCGTCGTGGCAATTTTTAATGCTTTTCAGTTTTGGGGTCGCTTGGGAGGTGAGCCGACTAGGCTGGTTGAGCGGGTTTAAGCCCTGCCGGCCCCGGTGTGTTAACATGTGGTGTAATGTGGCGTGGAGGGTGTGCCTTTGGCGGCCCGCCCACATTATATATAATATATGTTTGTTGTGGGGTGAGGGAAAGGGTGGCGGACCGCAACCCCGATATATATATATCTATATATATATATATATATATATATATATATATATATATATATATATATAACAATAGGGATAAAACATTTTGCACTAGAAAATAAGGGTCACTGGGAAAACTAAGTAGGTGAAAAATTCTCCCATTCTGGTGACCGAATTCCATGTGCTTGGTCGTTGCCAAATTGTTGCCTCGTTAAGACTGCCACTTGGTTAAGTTTGACCAGTTATAACTTGACCATACAAACTTGGATTGGAGTGTCGTTCGCATCGTTGAAATCAGGGTGATGAGCACTAGGTCCTGGTTTCACTTCCATCCAATGACTTTGTTTTTTGAGCTATTTTGAAGGCCACTTGTAGTTTTGGATCTTCCTTGATCACTCCTTTAACCAATTTTTACCAATATGTTTATGCAACTCCTATAAAATCTTCACCAAAATCCTAGCAAAGGATTAAACACCCTCCTCCCTTACCTGATATCCAAAAACCAGGGTGGCTTTATCCATCAAAGATAGATAGCGGACAATATCCTTCTAGTCCAGGAAGCAATCCATTCAAATCTCTCTAGAGAATAACAAGGCTTTGTCTCAAGCTAGATATGGAAAACACCTTCAACAAGGTAAGAAATTCCTTCCTTCTTGTTGTTTTAAAAATATTATGGCTTTGTTATTGAATTTATTGACTTGATGAAATCTTGTATTAGTAATTCGTGGGTTGCAACATTAGTAAACAAAACACCGAGAAAATTATTCCAAAGAAAAATGGGGATAAGGCAAGAGTGTTGATGTTGGCCTAACCACTTATTGGTGGTAATCCAGGTTCTTATTTCCCAAGTTTGCTTTAATTATGCTTAGGTGCTTCCTTCTACTTCCTTCTATCCCATGGTGTGCTTCAAGGTCCATTTCCAACAGTTTTTGACCCATTTAGACATCAAACCCAAATGTTTGTTTTAAATTCCAAATTTATGTGTTGTTCCAAGCCAAGTTGTCGACTCGTTAATGAGGTGGTTTATTTCATTCCCAATCTCAGAACAAGCTCAGACCCTTTCCTTATTCCTTAAACTAGAACCGCCACAACCCAAACATTATTATCATAACCACAACAACCTAGCTTCATTTAATAGCCATTGAGACCAATCACACACATATATTAGCTCTTGACACATTTAACTTCCCTTCCACTTCACGCAATATGACCACACTACAAGACTTGGTCTCATTCCTTTTTTTTTTCTACTTGTACACATCATATGAGGCTTACATCACCCCTGTTTTTCCAAAGTTCACTCAAAGGGAAACCTATTGGATACAGACTCCAGGATTTTCTTGTCAAGTGTTGATCCTGACCTCCATTAGATTTTTTCTCTTGGACCTTTCCAAAATGTGAAAGAACTGACCATCAGTAGATTCAGTAGTACTAGAAAGTCCCCTTTGTTAGTCTCATCCCTTAATAAAAGTGCTCAACATCACCCTAAATTCCTCCACGTTAATTAGTCTCCACATCATCCTAGATCCTTTTAAAATCTGCAAGCCTTTTTATGTTTCGAGAGGAGTTAGCAATGCTGACAGACCCACTTTACTATTTCTATTCTACGCAACATGCTTCCACATCATCAAGGCATTCTCCATCTTGGCCAACCTTCACACATCATCCCAGTGCCTAGTCAACCTGGCTACTCCCTTATGCGCTCCTCTCTTGACCTCCCGAGATGGAATCTCCACCTATACACTCTGACTCAGATTTGGTTATTACTGTCACCTCTCCTCTGCCATTCTAGGAATTCTAACTTGTGTAGGCTTGCCAACTCTAACTCTGATCAACCTTTGTCTTCATATTTAATGGAATTAATAAATATTATGCGCGGTGCAAACATCTACACCTCTGGTCTACGACTTCCACTTTCCTCTGTAATGATTGTCACCTTACTCTGCTCTATTCTATAGGTCTTAATAAATTATCATGCAAAGGATCATTGACCGATGCTTATGCACATTCTGTCATGAAGGAAGGGTCTGAATTTTCTGTATTACTTGCACTCTAGGAACATTTTCCCTCTTGATATTTCATATCAATACTATCTCTATCCTTCCTGAGATTTAGTAGATTCCCTTGTTGTCTCTATTGGTCTGCAACAAGTCTTGTGCATGATCTTTCCTGAGCTTAACCACACTTGCATCAACGATATTTAATGTTGAAAAGGATTAATTTATCAATAACGAGAGTAGGAATCACACACACTACAAAATTCATAATTCACAAATAGAGGACAAATTAAAACAAAATGCCTCCATGATTAAAACATATAGAAATATGTACAACATAGTTTAGGCCTGATAATACATTTATTTTCCCTCCTTTTCTAGCCCTCAATCGACCTACTCCTCTCAATTCTCTCAAATGTTGTAGAGACTTCTCCTATTTAAAATATTCATCACTTATATACATTTTCTCATGAAAACATAGGAAAACACAATTAAATAATTAATTATGGAACCAACTCCCTTCATAAATGAAAGACCCCTATCTCTAGTCAAAATGTATTTTGACTTGGAGGTAATAGTCTCCTTCATCAAGTTCCCTCTATTGCCCTTCCTATATGCTCTTATGATGGATGCCCTTAGTATAAAGCTAGAGAAAGACATACAAACAGGGTTGATCACTGGTATCCACTTTAGTAGAGGAACAAAAAGTTTAAACCTCTCACAATTCATAGAAGACACACTTATAATTAGAGGAGCCTAAAAAACAGTGGAAAAAATAATCAAAACGAATATTGATCTCTTCTTCGAAGCATCAGGAGGACTACGTAACAAAATCAAGAGTAACATATAATGATGGAAAACATCCCCTAAAATCCTAAGAAGAATCTCTCGAATTTTTTAAACTCCTCACAAATCAAATTGGAATCATTTCAAGTATTTAGGAATGCCAATATTCAAGAAAGTTGTGAAGACAGAGGTACAGGTAGAGATAATGGACAAGATGAGAAAGAAATTGAAATATTGGGGAACACAATGGCTAAATATTGCATGCCTCACCATCTCAATAAAATATATATTATCAACTCTACACATATACCAATATGAAACCTTACAAGCACCAACTAGAATTTAAAAGAAAAATGAAATCATCCTAAGGAAATTTTATGGCAGGGGGGAAAGTCAGACACAAAAAAACTCCACCTCATCAACTCGAAAAATTTTACATCTCCCTGTAAAATAAGGGAGATCGATATTAGGAAACCTAATCTTATGAACATAGATTGGGAGTGAAAATACCCTAGAGATTCATCACAAAGGGACCAACATGGTGGAAACAGATCATGGAAGGAAAATACTAGACCAACTCCCGATATCAACTTCTTAAATCCCTTATTCCTCTTCGAACTTTCTCTCCATTCTGTAAATTATGCAAGAAGGATCTCCCTCTTATTAAGCTTCACACATCCAAAATATTTGTGAATGGAAGTGAGATCGATTTTTGGGAAGAAAGTATCCTTGGAAATCAAATCTTATCCAACCTGCCCGATATTTAACCTCTAATAAATTGGTGTGCAAATAGAGGTATCTCCCATTTGGTGTAAATATCCTTTTGGGAGCAAAATGAATAGGCTTGGAAGGCCTGGAAACCTTTTCTTGTCCCAATCAAAATATCTCATCTCTGGAGTTTACTTATAGTAAATTTAAAAGGTAATGCCTCAAATCTAAACACTTATAAGAATGGTTTCAAATGGAATTTATCAGAAATACCACACATTCAAAAGTGGATACAAGGTGATTTAAGAAGAGCAAATCCAACAACCTGTCTAGCCATACTAGAAATCGTCTAGAAATTTAAAAGCATGCATAAGATAAAATTCTTCACTTAGACTCATCTTAGGGGGGAGATATTGACAATATAAAACTTAAGGAATCACAATATTGAGGGACTTTCTAGGTGCCACCTTTGCATGAATTTATAAGAGACAATACACCATTTGTTCCTCTTATGTCCTTTTTCTCAAGCATGTTGGAAACCCTTGCTCCATCCCCTCATGGCCAAATTTTGGGGCTTAAAAACTGTAGTTATTTTATCAAAAGGGAATAATAAGTTGGATCCTAAATTTTTTTTGGAATCAGAGTCACAATGGTTCCATTTTTTCCTTAGAAAATTTGATCAAAATGTCCACAACCCTCTAAAGGAACCACCTAATTTTCAAAATTGGAAAATAAGGATGAAAGAACAAGACTTCCCGACTTGGATTAAAGTAAAAAATAGATCTCTTTTTTTTTCTTTTTTTTTCTATGGAGCTTCCAAAAACAACCTAGGGAAGGCTGGAGTAGGGGGAGCATCATCACTCCTAAACAAGAAGAAGGAACCACTTTTAAACGGGGCATGGGAAATAAATATAACAACTGAGTGGAGGCTTATGTCATTATTTTGAGTGTTACAATCCTCCTTGAGCTACAATTATAATTCCCATAATTCTATGTGATTCAACATTGCTCATAAGCCAATTAGTCAAAGGCTCAAGCCCCAACAACATAGAGATATTGAAAATCCTAATTCGCATTCAAAATCATCTAGCACACCTGGAAGGGGTTTTCTTTTATCATATCTTGAGGGGAAATAACAAGGAAGTTGATCAACAAGAAAACAAAGCTTGCCAAATACACCAAGGTGGAGAAAGTTTCAAAATCGAAATACAAAACATCCATATTCCATGAACGTGGAAGACAACATAAGCATTTATTTGGAACTTGCCCCACCTACGATAAGTTCCAAGTCTGTAATCACCCCCAAAATCTGTAAATAGAAGAGATCACACTCATGAAAGGACGCATTGGGGTTCAAACCCCCCCCCCCCCCTCTCAAAAGATTCCCCACTTTTCAAAGGACAATCCACTCTATCCAAATACTCTATAATATCTATCTCTCTAACTCATGCTCCACACATCACATGCACAAACAAGCTTGACTAAATTACAAATACCCCCTTCCATGTCCATCTTCCCTCACTTGTATTGTGCCTTAGAATCTTCCCCCTACGTCCCTCAATTCCCTTATACTTGTATCCTTCCTGCAATGGATCCCTCAAGAACTTCTGAATCTCCCTGAAAATATTGCGAAAGCCTCAAGATGGAACTGGATCAGACTAGAGAACTCTAGCATCGATGGAACAAACAGTGCAAACAAGTTTTCAACACTAAGAACGAGATTCTGAAAGCAGAGGCATCATCACTCAGAGTGGCACTCAACCGAGAAAATCAACACTGCAAATAGATTGAAAAGGTGCTCACCTATTTGCAAGAAAGCATCACCATTCAACACCATCAGAACTCTTCCTTGGAATAAATAATATCTTTAATAGGATGGAAATATTCATAAGCATCTAATTCAAACAACAGAGACCAACATCGAACCATGGAAGAAGACAAGTCCATCAACCAGGCCAATAAGGGATGAACAAATAGAAGCTAAGAAGATGCCCCATCAATACTTAAAATATTTTTGTATCTAAATATGAAGTGAAACTATGTGTCTTTGTACAGCGCTATACAAACAATGCAATAGAAATAGGCGAAAATTCACTCTTAGTAGCAAAGTGGAAACACTCTCTTCCAAATCTCTTCCATGTTTTTTAACTATGTACTCTGGCATCCAAAAAATTATATACTACTATGTAATATTGAACTTTATTAACCATATATTAATATTCTATTATTATATAATATAATATAGCATAAGATTATATTAATATTATATAATAATTGTTGACTAATTTAAGATAACCACTAATATAATTTATATTATAATAATAATATAACAACTAATTCTATATTATATTAAACTTAGTATTATAATATTAAACATAATATTATAATGTTTAAAAATAAAATATTATGCCCACAGAGCATAGAATAGATGGTGACAGGGAGTTTTGTTAAGGCCCTTCATGTTGAAAAGGTCACCAGTTCGAAACCTCATGGGAAAAACTCCAAGCCCTAAGGGTTAAATCAATTGGTCGATTCCTCATCATTAAAGTGTCTTTGTGATTGAGAGTCATAGGTTCAATTCTTTCAATACTCTCATGGTTAGGCTTCGTGGTTGAGTCAACAGGAAGTGATCCCTTCGAGTGGATCTACTACCAGTCATTGTTAGAGATATGATCGAAAGTACATAAATTAATATTTAATTATTTAAAGACTTCTTAGAATATGTATTTAATTATTTAGATTCATAAAGTCTTCTTAAAATATTTATTTGTTATAAGAGATTTGACATCTAGAAAAGTGTCATTATTTTGTGTGTAAGGTCTTGCATATTATGTATTTTTTTTCTTTATTAATACCAGCTTAGATCCATCTTAATTTAAGATCTACAAAGGGTCGAGAGGGATCAAATCTCTTGAGATGCAAAGCTCTAGGCGTTTGATAGATCCAGAGTTAAGTTGGATCTAAGTTGGATTTTTAATAATTATAATTATTAATTTTATGTTTTTTATTTTATTTTTAATTTTATGTTTATTTATTTATTTTTAGTTTTATGTAATTTGACCAATTAAAAATGTTTACGAGACATTACAACATATTTCCTGTACTTTTTTGCTTTTAGATTTACTTTTAAAATTGTTATAAAATTAAATTAAAATAAAATATTTTGTTTGTGAAATGAGTTATGGATTTTGGGCATGTGGTATATGGCCCATGGTATTCTAACAAAGTCTATTTACAAGTTAATAATATGATGGTAAAATGGTGGTGAACCTTGTTATATTGTAAGTTTAATGTAAATATTAATTTTTTATGTACTTATTAATTAAATTTAAATATGATTATGGAATTATTATTTTATACTACGATATTTCCCCATACCTTTTTTATTTTATATTCAATTTAAAAACATTATTATGAAATTAAAATAAAATAAAATATTTATAAAACGTTGACATACATTTTTTTTCTACACATCTCTTTTATACTAGGTTGTAGACATCTTTCAACGAAAAAAATTGTGTTTAAGGACACTTATGTTATTATTATTGTATCTGAACAATAATGTTTTCCCAAATGGCATGTCTCAGTTGCAGGGTCGTTACAATTTCATTGTAACATTCCGAGACAAGGAAAGGAACTTGGGAACTTTGATTGACACACAACATTGATTTTAAAATAACGCATACAATTTCTTTTCCAAAGGTATTCAGCTGTAGCAAAGAGTTTAATGGTGGTCCATTCATTGGATTTTGGGTGGTGTTTGATAACGCGTTGTCTAAAAAACCCACAAAATAACCCATAAATTCCTACAAGATTATGAAAATTTCCAGCAAATTTTTTTGAAAATCTGGGTTACAGTTGTCAAACTTCAGTATTTTGGGTGCCACGAGGGTTTTTGATGGTGCTGAATCCATTTCCACCATCAAAAAAACTACCTGAATTTTTGAAGAAAAAAAAATTACCAAATTCTGGAAAAAAAATTGCCGTCTTGCTATTTTGTTGCGTCGGTAGACAATGCCATTTGATAATGCGAACTAGGATTTCTAATTGCACGCTAATATCACAAGACTCTCGGTGTATGGAACTCATGGTTGACCTTTGGAGATATTTTTAATGGTATTTTCAATGCAATTTATTCTCCAAGATATGGTTCTACTCCTTTGTTAGTTTGATGGTGTTTCCTATAATTAAGTGGTTGGTGTTGCTTAGAAACAAATTTTTTGAGATAAATGTTTATTTTGGGTTCAAAATATGCTAAGTAAGCCATTATTCTATAAAACAAAAGAGGAAGAGTATGTTTTTTATTTTTTTTAAAGGAGAACAATGTTGTAATTTTTTACTCATAAGGGGGTTAAAGTACAAAGAAGTCAAAATAGCAAGAGTATTATAAAAGAATTTTCCTCTGTATTTATGAAGAAATAACACTGATCCAGAATCAAATTTTGAAACTTTCGTTGTTAAAATCCCAAAATTTTTACTAAAGCCAAGTACAAATCTCACTAAATTTTTATTTTTCAAATGACTATATGAGGGTCAAGGCCAAGCCTCGATAGATCCCTCTTTTTTCCTGTTGTGGTGTGTGATGTGTTGTTTCATCTTCTTTTTTTCTTAGTGCATGATCTATCTTGTTGCATACATTTATCTTTGGAATGTCCAAGTTCATAAATTTATTTTTCAAATCTGACAAACTTGAAAGTTCAAATAACTATAAGGCATGGAAAAGGCATATAAAAAGCACTTTGATCTATAATGAACTTTGGAAATATGTCTATGATATTGATGTTAAACCAAAAAATACAACAAATATAGTATCACTAACCAAATGAGAGATTAGATATGCAAAGGAATTATCTTTAATTAAAACTTTAGTTAATGACCAAATGTATATTCATATAGAAAATCAAACGATTTTCCTAAAAAATATTTAAAGATATATTTGATACAAAAACCAAATATAGAGAGTTGATCTTAAATTTAAGTTGCTTCAACAAAAACTAATAGAAAGGGGACATGTACTTGAGTAAAACATCAAGCAAGAAATATTAAAGGTCAAATTTCAAGCTATAGAAGATAGCTTCATGACTACTATTTTGATTTTTGGTTTTCCTTCTTCATATACAAATTTCTTGGAAACTTTATAGTTGACTAGAAATCTAGAGAAATTAAACTCTTATGAGTTAAGTGAAATGTTAGCTCAACATGATAAAATTTTTGGAAAGACAAAATAGGTTGGAGAAGTTGTTTTTTTTTTTAACAAAAACTAGTACTAGTAAATATTCAACTAAAATTTCTAGAGGGAGGCGAAGTCAAATGAATAATAGATGGCACAACAATCAAAATCAAGGAGCATACAAAAGACAATGTCACGGTCACAGTTGAGGTAGAGGAAACAATCAAGGCAAAGGAAAAAGTTAAAGAAAAGGTACATGAAAACTATAGGAAAAAATAAAGACATCAATCAAGTTGTTTATAAATGATGCAACAAAGTTGGTCATTATGTTGAAAATTGTTGAACTCCTATTGAAAAAATCCCAAAGTTTCAACAACAATTGGCAAAATTTTCTAATGGTCAAGACAATGAAGCTTAAAAATGTGTATTCACTACACTTCAAAGTTCAGAATCAACAACCTTACAAGTCTCCACATATTCTTTTAAAAGTGATTATGAAGATGCTTGGATCTTATGTATAGGGGCTACACAAGATATGCTTTTTCCACATGAATTTTCTTTGGACATTTCAATAGTGTCAACTCAATTCAATATTTCTAGCCAGGGAATATTTTAAGGATGGAAAATTATCTTGAAGTTTAAAAAATTGGTGAATCTCATTAGTCCCTAATATGCCAACTTTAAAATGTTTATTGATGTATTTGTAAAATTATTCAAATTTATAATGATTTTATATATACTCTCTATATAGTGTTGGAAACTTTTAATGTAACATACTTTTATATTATAAAATTTGGGCGAATCATTTTTATAAAAAATGGAAATTGGCGAACCTTTTTTTTGGAAAAATCATGTAAAATTAGCCCAAATGCGAATATTAGCCCCTAAAATTTTCCATGTTTCTAGCACAGGATACAACACACACTCCTTATGGAAAAGGTGTAGTAAAGGTTTCTCTTCCTACCATTGGAGAAAAATTAATTCTGAATGTTGGGTATGTACCAACATTCAAGAAGAATTTGTTATAATTATTCACGATTCTCCAAGTAGGACATCAAGTCATTATGGAACATGGCTTGATACAAATCAATTCCATCAAACATAATGTGAATTCAATCATGATCGGATATGAAGTTGAAAAAGCTCTAAGGATGAAAGGGGTAATCATTCCACGAAAGTATGATTTTATAGTAGTAAGTTCAAATATCTCACCTATAAGCTTGTGGAATGTTATATATGGGTATTTAAACTTTGAAAATCCCTCTCATATTCAAAATAAGGAAATGGTTAGAGGACTTCCAACTTTTAAGAAAGAAAAAGCAAGATGTGAAGCTTGGATTTATGGGAAACAAACTCGAGATACTTTTCCAACAAGTTCATGGAATGCGAACATGTGTTTTAAATTGGTTCACATTGATATTTTTGGACCTCTACAAGCTTACCTATGAGGTTGTAAATAATTTTTACTTTTCATTGATGATTTTAGTAGAATGACGGGTTTATTTTTTGAAAGAAAAGTCTGAAACTTTTGAAACATTCAAAACTTCTCGTCGACTAGTTAAAAACGAAGTTAAATCAAAAGTTTGAAATCTCGTGATAGATAATGGAAGGGAATTCACATTCAAGAAATTGAAAGTTTATTGTAGGGACCACGGTATCAAAAGACGGTTTACAATTTTCTACACTTCATAGAAGAATGGAGTATGAGAAAGAATTAACCACACCTTGTTAGGGATGGCGAGATCCATGTTAACATTAAAAAATTCGAGTCCTTTTTATTGGGCAGAAGTAATACATACAATAGTCTACTTAAGGAACAGATCACCCACTGCTTCTTTGGACAAAATTACACCATATGAAGCTTCGTTTGGTTTCAAAACTAGAGTAAAACATCTCAAAGTTTTTGGTTCACTATGTTATGCCTTAATTCCAAAGAAAAATGAACTAAGCTCGATTCATGAAGTTTAAAGTGTATTTTCGTTGGATATTTTGATGAAAATAAGTGATATCATATTCTATCTAATGGAAAGTGTATTGTCATTCAAGATGTTATATTTGCAGAAACAGAAAGCAAGAGTTCCTCAAAGATAGAAAAAATTCTACATAAATTGGAAATTTAGGATAATAAAAAGAAAAAAAGAATGCAAAGTCAACCAAGTACACAACATTGGTATGAGATTGAATGGAATTCTTTAGAAAATTATTCATCCAGTTCACTTGCTTCATCTAGATCTTCTAGAAATCATATGAATATTCTAGCAGCATTTCATTCAGTAGTGACTCTCCACCTCCTGAACCTTCATATGATCAAAGAACCTTCATTTATATCAATTCAATTTATAATGATGGTGATTATTCAGATCCACAAACACGTCAACATCAATTACCTATATGGTGTTGGAAAATCAAGTGAAATGTAAATGATAATTGATTCTCCTTCTTGATAATTACTTGTGAATTTGATTATGCTTCTTATTAATTAGAATGTCTTCTTCATCAAACATTTATACAAATATGTAGTTTTCCAAGATCACAAAGAATCTAGAGAAAAAAAAATTAGCCTCTAATCTAGGGCAAAACCCCATAAAGGGGAAAACCCAACAATCTTGTTCTTATAGAATCAAGTCAAAATGAGATATCCAACCCACGACCAATACTATCAAAAAATTCCAAGTCAGATCTCCTCTTAGTCTTCTTCAAAAGGTCAAAGTCAACAAAATTCAAAGGTGGTCAAATCTCTTGCAAAATAGTCAAATATTTTTCAAACTGGTCAAATCTTCGACCTTGCTGCAGATGCCAAATTTCGATTTGTGACTAACTCAAAAAATTCTAGAAATTTTCACGTGTGATAGGGACAGAGTAGAAAAGTACTTGATCTTCTCTTCTTCTCTTGAATTTCCTATCTCCTTTGAATTCAACTTGTTTTCTTCCTTCTTAGGTGTAGATATCGAATTATATTTTAATTGTTCTTCTTCCCTCCAAAGAGGTCAAGTAGCTTTCTTTATATGGTTTTCCATGAGGGTGTAAAACTACCACACAGTCCAAGTTGACCGAGAGGGTTAACTTGCACTTTTGAATGACTCTTTTTTACTAAAACAAAAATCCTATTTCTTTTTCTTTCAAATGTCGAATATGACATGACTTAAATACAAAATCCAGCTTCAACTCTTTTTGACTTATTGAGCATGAATAAAATGCTTTACGAAGAATAAAATAATAACAATAAATACATAATTATATACATTGTGAAGACAGACACTAGTTACATTTTCAATGCTCCCTCTTAACTAGGGAGGTATTCATAATGACTCAACGGGTCTATCTCGAGTTGAAATATTCATATAAGAATGTATATGGATTGATAAGGATAAATGATGATAGTATCATCATAACCATCATTATCACAATACCAATGCCTTGACAGGTACGTTCTATCTCTCCACAAGATCAAAGCACAATGTTTGGATTCATTCCATAGGACACAGTGACTACCTCTCCAAGGCACATACTCCACCTAGGATTACCGGATTATGTCCTCTTCCAGGAAATTTCCCTCAAGGAAATTTCTATCCACTAAACCATTCTTTATCCAAGTCTATGTACTTGACGTAGGATGTCAATCCTAATCTGTCATAGTACATAACTCAAGAATGTATGTCCAATATTCTTATCCAATCCATAAGTATCTTTATCCATGTCCATGTAATTGACTTAGGGTGTTAATCCTAATCAATCACAATACATGACACAAGGAGAACCACGTGTCCAATATTACTCCCTCTTAACAAGACGAGAACTCCATACTCACTCCCTCTCAAACAGGGAGGATATATCTACAAGAATAATCATGTGTCCGAAGTACTCATACTTCCCTTACATCAGTTACTTGTTTTACAATGGAGATATGATGTAGCTTTATATATGAATTCCTAAAGAAATCCTCTTATCACTGAGTTTTCCCCACTGCAACCCACTGAACTAGGGCACAAAACACTGCTTCCTAATAACCCATTGAAACCATCAACAAATAATTATACATAAGGTCTTCTAAGCATCCTCTATTCAACGTACTAGTTACTTCATAATTTTGTTCCTATATATGTCCTCATATAGTACATCGATTGATTGATTTGAGGCTTACATATGTTGCCTCCCCAATTATCACTATACTAGGGTTTGTAAACTTTTCCCTCTTGAATAATATTTAGACTCCTTCAAATACCAATCCTTATGGAATCCAATACTTATACCACTCCTAGCAACCTTTTTGTCCTTCACAGGTATTTCACTTAGGATTATATAGAAACCTTCTAACATCCCTCCAATAGTACTTAATATGCCTAATAATTATTACTCAAACCACCTATAGAACATCTCTACACTACCTTGCAAACATTGTCTAGGAAGGAAAATACATGCCTTAAGGACGTCCACTTCTATCCTTAAATTAATTGGACCTATGCTGCTCCAAAAACTGAATTTTTTGGCCCCTGTTTAGGGATGACTATGGCACTATAGGAAATTTGTAACGCTGCCTCAAATTTCTCCAAGAAATTCACTCCTTATCTCCTAATAGACCTCCCTCCTGCACTGCCTCTTTGTGACTGTTGGGACCTTGTTCTAGCTCAATTTTAGGCCTTCTGGCCCTCCCAAAATAGAGCTACAGGAGCTCGAACTCCCCAAAGTGCATAGGACCTAAGGCCTATTTTGCACAGAGAAATAGCCCATAAATCTAGCACAAACTACCTATAATTTTTCCTTATCATTTAGCTAGCACTTGCCTAATCTAGGCTGCCAAAAAACATAATAAGACTCACCAAATTAACCTCCCAGTGTGTACTTGAACCTCTCAGCCTCTCCCGCTCCATCAAAACCAGCTTCAAATCTCCTCTTCTAACTAAATAATCTCAACCCTATATTTAATATTTGGGCATAGAGTTTCGGTCCTCCTCTCTAGTGGTAAAACTTGGGTTAGATGCACATTAAATCCATTTCATAACTCCCCCATAATCTTGGTCAGTCCACCCCCTTTAACTTATACTAGAACATGAACACAAATACAAAGAAATGCACTTATTCTTGCTCTTTATTCAACTCAGATTCCTGAGGTATGCTAGGAATCCTTTAGTTTTCTCTTCGCTTGAGAATGGTGCTCTTGTTACTTAGCCTATTAATATTGTATTCTCCTTCTTCATTTCAGATTCTCCTACTCTTATATATGTTTTCAATATCTAAATGTTATTTGTCATTAATCAGTGTCTCTTTAATATGTAACTGATATCTACTTTTGTTGGGTTTATTTCAAAATATTCTCCTAAGGGAGTTCCACATATACTAACCTTCGATAGTGATTTTTATCTCCTATAAAAAACATACTTTAACTTCAAACCCGGTGTATGTGATGAGCCCCAATATTGTAACAAGAATGTTGTGACTCCCAAGGCTACCAACTTAAATTCTCAACCCGCGGTTCGTAAAAACTTCAGAGGTGTCGGAAATATATGTGCAACATACAATGTGTCCTTATTTTTTTGATCTCGTGTAATGGGGTGGATTCCATGAAATCAAATCCTGAAACTAATTACAGAAATAAAAATGTCACTTTATTTGCAAGAAATGGAAATGTCACTCTGCTTGCAAGAAATGGAAATGTTATTTGCTCAAATGTAAACACTAATCCTAAATGCAAGAAGGTAAAGGTTATTCCATTTGTAGGAATGAAAAGTACTTGTCTATTTTCATAATGTAAACCTTGTGTTACTTGCAACAATGTGAATCAATAATCTAATTGTAGAAAGTGAAAAGTTTCCTTGAAAAGAAACTAATCCTATGCAAGAACAACAATTTGTAATTGAAATCCTACGAGCATGAATTCAAAGAAATGAGTCTAAAATACTTTGTAAAAAGGAAAGTCTTAAGTGGTGTTTATTCTTCCCAAATCATGGATTTACATCGTAGGGGTCATTATTCAATCCTAAGAGACAAAAACCAAGCTTACATGTGTTACACGAGGAGATAACTTATCAAATGCTGAAGTTAATAAAATTAAAATGTGATATGAAAAAAATTGTTATTAATTAGGATGTCTTAGGACTCCATTACAAGTGGAATCACCCCAAAATACCCTTGTTAACATGTGCTAAAAAATAGCAGAAAATTACTACTATAAAAACTGGAAATTCAAGAATTAGTGAGCTAGTTAACCTATTGAATTCCTAACCTAATCAAGTGAAAATTATATGGGGTAAAATTTTTTATTAACTTGAATGTTTTTATGACCTAATACAAGTGGAACCAACTCAAATGAACCTCATTAACATGTTTTTAGAAAAAAGCAGAAAATTACTACTATTTTGTTACAAGGGATTTCCAGAAATTCTAGATTTGTGAACTAGAAGACCAATCCAAGTAGCTCAATGATGAATATGACTTTTCAAGATTGTTCTAAGGTTGCATCATGCCTGTGAATCTGTAAATAACCTACAAATAACTCACTTCAATAATTTAACCAATATAACCTACAACAAAATAGGCATGAATAGGAAATGTTGAAATAAGAAATGAAAGTGAAAAATACATTCAAAGGAAATAAATAAATTGTACAAGAAGGACCTTAGGCCCCTGGGATGGCCAATATCAAGGAAAATCATAGTCCTATTAAGGAAACCAACCTTCAGAAGCTAAAAATGGCACCAAACTTCATTATTTTAATCAATCCAAGTACATCCTTGCTAGAAATGAAAGTGGACCTACTAAAGAACAAGGTTTCTCCAAAAGAAGACTAAGAAGTACCTGCCTCTAGAGGCGAATTTGAATTGGTGCTTATACAAATTGATGGGGAATAATTTTCCTTGAAAGGAGGAATATTTCCCCTCCAAAATCCCTCAAATAGCGGATCTGGTTCCCAACACTAGGAATTTGCATTAAATGGAATGGAACACATTCCTATATTTTCTAAATCACTAGATCTCTAGAATTTGTGCAATAATTTCATAATATATTTTTAATTTATTATCCAATCTTGATCCTCCTGTAGTAGGGAGAAAGTTCCTAGATTATCTCATCCTCCAAATATTCATAATCTTCTCAATATTCTCACAATATTCTACAAAAATAAATAATATTAGGCACAAATATGAAATTATATCTAAACCTTCCTAATTAAAATATTAAATCTAAAAATATGTCATATAATTAAAAAAATAGAGGTTTAATGTGTTGAAGGATGGTCAAATGGGCCTTAATTTATGTCTAATTTGGAGGCCCGTCATATCCCCTACTAAAAGTGTTGCTCATCCTCTGCACAGCTTAGTGACCTAATTGTGCCTCATTCATGGCCCTGGTGGCCTCCTTAACATCCCAAGCTACCTCAGAAGGAATTTTGGAACAATTCTCTTGCTCCATCCTCTTCCTCTTCTTCTCCAGCTCCTTCTTCTATAGATTCATATTTTTCTCCAAGTTCTAATTAGGCTTGTGTTTTTTCCTTAATAAAAGTCTCCATGTTAATGTCCACAATGTTTTTCCATGATACAAGTTTTATAACATTCTTCATAGCATATGTGATAATTAGCATCATTGATGAGTTTGTGGACTCTCTTCAATTGAAACTACTCCCCACATGATTTTTAACTGTTATTTTCCAATGTTTTGCAAACCAATACTCCCAATCTACTACAAGGGTAAAAGAGCAGTTTTATCCATACTGGTTAGAGGAAGGAAAACTTCAGACTCAACTAAAAAAAAAATCATTTCCTTTGTTATCTTGCTTAACTCAAAATAAACATTCTCATTCAATTTTTTATTATCAAATTGCTATAATAATTTTGGTTGAAGGAATGAGAGGTTTTATGGATTTCTTGTCCACATATGGTAGAGAAAAATGTGTACTTACCCTTCTCTTAGATCTACCTCTTCAAATCTAGGGTAAAATTGCTCAAAATCATGAATTTTGCAGCTCTTTGGACTTTCATGTAGCAAATTTGTTTCTCATTAGCACACAGTTTGTCTCTCCTGTAGCAGTCATTTTTATCTTGTAGAAGCTATGCCCTATCCTATAACACCTTCAAATAAACTTTGTATCTCTTATGTAGAACCCTAGGTATCCCTTGGTAGAATCTAACTCGTCCTTTTGTACCTTGATGGGTTTCTCCAACTGTTTCTTGGGAATGAGTAACTATGCAAGTGAATTTGAGCCTCGTACTTTTATTCCTTTTTGTAGTAATGGCTTAGAGTGCTTCGTTGACTTGGCCTTTGCATTAATTTTATCTTTTAACCGTTTTCCCCACTCCTTGTAATCATCACCCATCTTAATTTCTATTTTCCATTTTTCATGAGTGACGAAGTTAGTTGCACTTAACTGATTGAGAGTGGTCGAGACTGCTGACTCATCCTTAGCTTATAAAACATAACTGGTTGAGGGTGTTCAAGACTGCTAACCCATCCTTAGCTTATAAAACCTCATCTCTCATGCATTGAACCAAATTTCTAACCATAATACACTTAAGATAAGAGGTGAAGAATATTTCATACATGTACCTACCTGATGGTTGTTGGAGAGGCATGCATGTTGCTACTGATTTGATGATCGATCCATGGTTCTCTGGAGGTGATAATTTCCTTGTGTTTATTGTGAATAGGTATTCACATGATGTAGTTGACTGATGGAACCTTTCTTACTTACAAGTATCTCTCCAGTTTTCAATTTGTTGTTGTTGGAGTGGACGGTTTACCTTACAAATTATTCTAAGGGATGGTTTGGCTTCCTCAAGCTTTAGGGGTGGAAAGATCTTCATTATGGAGTAATAAGAATCCTTGGATCATGTTTTTTGATGAATGTATGAAGGTTTCTACAAGATTGTTTTCCTCCTGTAGCAACCATTCAATTTCTTCTCATAATCTCACACTGCATTCAGTGACTTGGGAAAATTATAATGGGTTTTAGGGATAATAATAACATCTTCAGAAGGTGGTGAAATTTGTGGGAAAGGAAAAAAAAATATGAAGTCAGAGTCCTTTTTCTATGTTTTTTCATGTGTGGTTAGAGGTGTAATCTTGGTGATGGATTTGGCTGAATGAAGTGGTGATCGTAGTGAAGGAATTTGAGTGGACCTCTCCCAACATTTCCCAAGGAAAATAGGACCTTTTGGGCTCTTTTTTCAAGTTGGGCTCCTATAGCATTTCAAGACAATCTCCTATAGCAAAAAAAAATTATCCATATATCTCAAACAGTAGAATGGATTGACCTGAAATTTTTTGAGCATGTTTCCATTATCCTTTTGCATCTCCCAATAAAAAATATGACCGGTGGATACACGAATCTCAAGAAACATTAAAAATGGTTGTAAGTGATGGAGGCCAATTTCTTGAAAAGTGTGCATTGGAATTTGTTGAAATTCCTTGAGCATGTTATTGTCATCCATCTTCATATCCCCATGAAACATCTCGGGCAATGGATGCATGGTTTTCGAGATATGGTAAAAACAATTTATGCCCTGTGTATTTTGGCCTCCTATAGCAAATCAAACCTTCCTATAGCATTTTAAGACAATAAGAAAAATGAATGGGAAAGAATTGGAAATGATGGGTGGATGTTGGAAATGGATAAGGATGATGGATTTACATGGCATTGGTCCTGTTGGAGCATCTGGGAAAAGGAGGAAAAATCCCAAGTTTGACTTTCTTTGACTAGGTTTTTGATCAATTTTTTTCTTGTGGTGCTAAATTTTTCTTGTTGCTTGTAAAGTTTGGATAACACCTGCATTCATCAAAGAGAGATACATGAAACAAAGAATTTTTTTCTTTTCATTTCTTTTCTTAGGCCTAGGAGCTGCCTCAATGAGATTTAAGACTAATAGATATTCCTAGGTGCCTAAAAAGAGGTTTCCACCAAGGTTATTTTCTTTTTTTTTAATATTTTTTTCAACCCAATGACTGCCTCAAGGAGTTTTTCAATCAATGAGCCAATCTCAGGTGCCTCAAAGGAGGTTTTAACCTGAGATTTTATTTTTTTATTTTCTTTTCCTATTTTTCCTTCTTCTTTTTTTATCCTACTCCACTTGAAAAAACATAATCTCTTTCAAGTATAGGAATAATTCCAATGGATCCATGTGAAAATCAAGATGAAAGATAAAATCATGTGTATGCTTGGAATATATTCTTTGACATGTACTTGAATATGAGATACCAACTGCTTTCATTAATATGATATTAGGAATTGTTGAAGAAGAGTATGTTGTTGCAACTTATTGATTCTTTAGAGCCATAATTCAATATAGTTGTGATGCCCCTGGTCCACTTACACATTTGGATCTCTTTGTGTGTCCTCTTCTACCATGACATTCAAATCTTCCTCTTTTATTTTATTATTCTCTTGAATGCATGGAGGATCTGATGATAAACATGATGGAAATTTCTCAATCTCTGATTATGATGTCTGCTCTTCATCAATTTCAACCCATGATTCTTTGGTTTTCTCAATTGAATCTTCATTTTCTGAATTTTTTCCTTCAATGAAATCAAGAGAATCTATTTTTTTCCATAATCCATTGAGATAAGATGAATATCATTTAGATCAGGAAGAGTTGTTTGGAGGTATCATACCTCAGCATTGTAAGTGGGTTGAACTACTTCCTTGTGTAGGTTTGGATATGGTGGTATAGGTAGTTGAGTGGGAGTGGATCTTTAAGATGGATGTGGTTGAGGTTGAGGTTGTGGTGGAGGTGGATGGTAGGGATAACATGGATTTGGGTATGAAGGTGTTGTGTAAATCAAGAACCCCCATTATTTTAAGAAATAGTTAACTTAGAAAATAATGGGGACCCTTTTAATTTTTAGAGTTAAAGAAAATAAAACCCTTAGAGTATTTATTTTGAGAGAAATAGGGATAAAAAATGGAAGAAAACTTTAAAATTTGGCTTTTTAAGTACTTAAGCGGAGGTAAATCGCCTCATCGCAATCGCAAAATCATTGTAAATCGTATAGAATTCTTAAAAATTACTTGAAGTATTTTTGCGATCCAATGTATATAATCAAAACGTTTTTTTTTTAATGAAAAGGGCCATATTTTCAAGTAAAATTATATAAGTAATGCTCTTGGGACCTACTTCTACAAGTAAGCTATCGCATTTCGCAAATCGAATTTTTACTGATAAGTCTTATTGTTACCACTCATATTCCCTGATGTGATAAAGCATATCGCATCACGCTCTCGCAAAGCTTAATCATTCTTGTTGTTACCGATCATATTCACCGATGCGATTGTTTAGTCAATTTAGTGTCCTAAATTGCTTGCATAAATTATCAACCAAGGTTTGTATACTGATGAAGTGTAGGTTTATTATATGTACTTAGCTAACCTTTTTCTTACTTCGTTGTTTGTATTTTATGTTGTTTTTGGGGGGTTTCCTGTTCCTTAATGTCTAAGAATGTTAATATAAAACTATGGAAAGAAGAAAATGAATCTAATAAACTTTTAAGAAGAAAGAAAAGGAAGTGTTCCTAAATTAATCTAATTTTCATAAAAATAAATAAAAAACTATTGACTAGTTAAAAACCTAATTTGGAAAACAAAGCATCTAGTTGATCTTATTGTTAGTCCTATTCCATGGATTTAAGTCTAAGAATGAAATTGCAGTGCTTGAAAGTAAAGACATAAAATTAAATCAACTAATGTACTTCAAGTTACTCCAACATTCAATTATGAAGTCTGACCTTCTTGAAATGATGTATTAAGCAACTTTCTGTACTTTAACTCCTAATGTCCTAAAACAGCAAGCAGAGAAAAAAAGCTAATGTATCTTTAGTTACTCAAACATTCAATTTTGAAGTATGATCTTATTGAAATGGTGTCAAGCAACCAATTACACTTGATGATCTAGAAAATCAAATAAATCATGTAGAAGCTAAGTCATTAATTGCATTCATTAAACATTCAATCATCCAATTTATGAAGTATGACTAAATCAATCTCCTTGGAATGATCTTTAGGAATATCAGTGATGCAACTAAGTGAGGATATGAAAGCAAAATGTAAAAGCATCAACAACTAATGTATATTTGATTTTATTCAACATTCAATATGAACTATTACCCTCTTGAAGTGTTGTATAAGAATTCAATTACACTTTAGTTCTTAAGTTCCTAGAAAGTAAATAACAATGTGTTGAGTAAATTCAATTATTGTATGGATTAGATAGTTAACCATTCAATTTAGGATCATTATCATCTTGAAATGGTTTTTGAAAACATCCATGAACACAATTAATTGACAATCCTATTCTGATAAAATGAATGACAAACAGTAAGGAAAATAGGAAACTCTGTGTTCTTAATTCTTCAATATTGATTTGATTAGAAAACAGAGTTATCTATCTTCTCGAAATATCTTAGAAGAGAAAGGCTTCACAATTTTGATTTATCACTATGCTATTGCTCAAAAACTGAAATGAAGCATAAACCTAAATAGAGAACAGAATTGCTGAAAAACAGAGTAATGAAATTAAGCTAAAAACATAAATAAAAAACCTCCTTCAGATGCAGGGGCCCTCTGCAACTGATGTGGTTGAGCTGCTAACTGATTAAGGATGTAATCAAGCAATCATTGGCAACATGAACTTCATATTATGATAAAGTGAATTCAGAATACAGAGTATCAACAAAAATCCCAAGTTTAACACTTAATTTCTGAATTGTGTTCTCGGTTCTACGCAACCGATATTTAAAGGAAAATTACATAATTGTTTATGAGTAAAACTAGCTACAAGTGGCTACTTCAAATTATAATTTCAATAGGATTGTTGGACTCCTTGATTTGCTATGAAGAGAAAATAAAGAGTCCTACTGATTTCAGCTAACATCCTTTGACTCCATCTTCGACCGTGATTTTAGGCTCGCTTTTCTGTCGACCTGGAACGAGTGAATAGGATAGAATCCATGTAGAAATTATTCTAGAAACACCCATGTGGCCCAATTCTTCAGTTGACACATGGAACCTGCTAAACCATGAGAGTAGCTATGAAATCCACAGTTAGTTGGAGAACAGGCTGCATTCTGTAGCTAAATTGCAAAAATCTATCCAAATAGTAAGAGCATGAAAATATAATATGGAAATCATTTTAATGCATCCTTAAGACAAAACATAGCATTTATCATTGATTGGGATTTGTAATATTATGAGAAAGTGAGGGAAATAGGTGAGAAAAACTTTCAAAGAGAGCGCAATTCTGAGGTTCAACATACCCCCACTGCAAAATCATTACATGTCCTCATGAAATTTGTCAAAAATATGAGCTCTTCTTCCCTACTGCATTTGCCCAGACACCTCTGCTATCACATCTAATTTTCTTCTTTTGTTCCTCTTTGAAGTGACTGTCATTCTGGGCCTTCTCATAAGAAACTTGTACTTGAGGTTAATGACTGATCTATTCAATAACTTGTTCTTCCTCTTCAATTTCCTATTTTTCTTATACCACAGTCCTAGATGCAAAATAGTATTATCATGAATTGCCTTGTCCAATTTGTTTTTCTCCTTCAAGGTCTTATTCTCCTATTTGATATGTCTGTTCAATATCTCTAATTCATAAATATCCTGCTTAAGATCATCAATTAGAGGTTCTTGTGGATTGACAGGAGGTTATGGGTTCATTGAGGCACTTCTCCTCTCCAGTGATTCTACATAATCATATATCTTTCGTTGGACTGTGTCTATGCCAGGAGATCTTCTATTAGGGCCTTCTTCAAGATGATAACCAGGAGAATTCTGAGGATTGTGTGCAGGAGAGATGTTAACCGGTGATGCCATTGGGGTTTCCTCATCTATATTTATAAGCTTTGTCCCTTTTTATAATGTCTTCTTCATGGTACCTTGGATTCTAGAGCTCCTTCTCAGTTTTGGAGGACATTCATTCCCCTTATTTGTAACCTTACTCTCTTTTCTCTTCTTTCCTCTTGTTTTGATTTGTTTCCTGATTTCTGTCAAATCCTCAGAAATTAGTTTTTTATCATTCTTCTGTAATGAGGTTTCAGGTTTTTGTCTTCAACATTTATATCAGTCTTCTGTAATTAAGTTTCAGGTCTGTCTTCAACATTTTTATCAATTTTTTTTCTTCTGCTTCTCCTGACATTATCTTCCTTGGGTAGTGACTCTGGTGGTTCTTGAAAATGATTCCTAACAAGGAAATCCTCCCAAATATCTTCTATTCTTATTAAATGAAACTCAATCAATATCTTTACCAACCCATGGTGATGCATGGTGGTATCTATGAACTATATTCTCTTTTTCACATTTGAAGCCATCCTTCTTAAACTATTTAGCAGAAATAAAGGAAGATTGATTTCACCATTTTCTAGGAAAATCATCAGTAAACGGATATGGTAGACATACATGCAACCAAACCTTCCTTCACAAGTTATAAATTTCTGTAAAATCAAGAGTATATTCCTCCATTTACTCTTAAGAGTTGAACTTGGAATTCCTTTTCTAAAAACAGAGACATCCATACCTTGGCTTTTGAGTATTGCTTTCCATGATTCACTGTGGAACTCCTTGTTCTTGAACCATCTTTCACCATTCCTTGGAAGTTCTGTAGCATCGGCCACGAGTGACTCAGTCACCACAAACTTGATATTTCCAATTTCTACCTTGGTTTCATCAAAAGATTGAGCAAAGGATTTTGTAATTTCCTTATGAAAGCCATTAAATTTCTATATGAACCTTAGCAATCCAACTTTCTATAACAATTATTTAAGCTGTGGGTATCCTTCCATGTACTTTGCTCCAACTGGTTGTGATATGACAATGAACCCCATCTTTCTACTATGCATTTTTCTTCAACCTTCAGAATTACCCTTCTGTTTATGGAAATGAATTGGTTGCGGATCTGATGGATGGTTACGGAGGGTTTGTAGGAATAAATAGAAGGTAGGGTCTTGGAGAGACGTAGACAAGTATGTCACATCATAGATCATGACTAGTAGTCATTAACAAGGGAAGTAATGATGGACCGTTATGTAGCTTAATACAGAGGATGTGGCTGATATGTAGTATGATGGTGATTGCAATCAAATAAAATGATGAGTTGTCAAGGAAACATATGAATTTTCATATTATACATGTTTCATGTTTCAACCTTGCTATAAAAATAAATTTTTGCACTTTATCTTTAGAACTTAACATTTTTTCTTTGGTGTTGATCCTTAGGTACTCTTTGTAGCATGTTCGTCTTCAAAACATAATCCTTTAATTCCTCACAATCATCACATGTCAGAACTACTGAAGTGGCTGCAGAATCAAATTGGCTGCATAATGGAATCAGCTGCAGAATACACTGGGCTACAGAATGTGGAATACAGTGAGCTACAGGATAAAGTCAGCTGCAGAATGTACTCTGTAAAAATAATGAAGTATGGAACATTAATATGAAACGGAATGAATGAATTAAAAAGAAATATGATTTATGGAATGGAATGAGTGTGAAAAATGGAATGGAAATGGAGTGACTTATGGAATGAAACTGTAAAATTACATTGGAGTGTGATGAAACTGTAGAATGAAATGAATTTGCAGATTATGAACTGCAATGAATGTAGTTTTGTGTTACTACTTATTATAGAAAAGAAAATGGAAAATATAGGATGTCAGAAATCTCTGATTTTCACCCTGTATTTTCTGTATAAGTATGCCAATCACTGACTGGTTTTCGTACTTATACAATATATATATATATATATATATATATATATATATATATATATATATTATCATTTTTTAATGAATGTAAGAAAAACAAAAGATAAGTTAGTGAAGAATAAGGATTCTCCTCCACTAACTTCATATCAATGTTATTTTGAAATTTTTTGAAAAACTCTTCTTTTGAAATTGGTTTATGATATACTTTCAACCTATGAACATTCACAAGAAGAGGTGCCTTTTCTTCATCTATTGTCCTTATTTTCAGTGCTCCGTTATCAAAGAATTTTTCAATCTCATATGGCCCAACCCAATGAGTCTGAAACTTTCCTTGAAAATCCTTGAATTTTGAATCAAACAAAAGTGCCCAATCCCCTGCTTGAAGCTTCTTCTTCTTGAGACACTTATCATGCCATTTAGCCCTTTGCTGCTGGACTATACTAGTTCTTTGAACTGCATCTTTCCTGATTTCATCAAGCTCATTCATTTGCTCCAATCTATGTTTTTATGCTTTTGATAAATCAAGTCCCAATTAGACTTCCATCTTGAAGGTTTGGATCTAAAACTCTATAGGAAATATGACTTGCTTCCTATAACTAAGTTCAAAGAGAGTATTTTTTGTTGTGTTCCTCCATGTAGTTCTGTAGGCCCATAAGGATTTAGGAAGTATTTCTGCCCAATCTCTTTTGTGTAGATGTACAATCTTATTGAGAATTCCTTCAATCACCTTATTGGTAGATTCTACTTAACCATTTTCTTGTGGATATTAAGGAGTGGAATTTTTGTGTTTGATATTATAATCTTCCACGACCTTTTTCACCACCTTGGATGTAAACTGAGCTCCCTGATCTATCACAATTTCTCTTGGAACACCAAAATGAGTGAAGATATCCTTAAAGAGAAAATTAACTACAAATTTCTCATTAGCAAAAAGTAATGCTTTAGCCTCTACCCATTTAGTGACATAATCAGTTCATACCAAAATATACTTCTTTTGTTTAGATGGAAGATTGTTTGGTCTCACAATTCCAAAGCCCATTTTTCAAAAGGTTCAATGGGTACCTGAGTTTGTAATGGCATTTTATTTGAAAGAGCAGGTTTTCCTAACCTTTGGCAACTATCACACCTTTTGACATATTCTTTGGCATCTTTGAAGATGGATGGCCAATAATATCCTAAATGAAGGATTTTATAAGTTGTCCTCTTGCCAGAAAAGTGTCCTCCACAAGGTTCATCATGACATGCCTTAAGAATTTCAGGCATTTCATCTTCTTGAACACATCTCCTGATAACGAGGTCTGGACCTGTTTTATACAATTCATTGGTAATCCATGAGTATCTTGCACTTTCTTGAATGAGTTTTATTTTCTCTCTAGGAAACATATGTGAAGTTAATCTCCCTGTGACTAATTAATTAGAAATATCTACAAACCAAGGGGTCTGAGTAGTTACTGCAAAAATATATTCATCAGGAAATTTATCTTTAACTGGAGTATCATCTTTGATATTTTGAATTCTAGACAGGAAACCAGCAACTGTGTTTTGTTTTCCAGGTCTGTCTAGAACAGTGATGTTGAATTCTTGTAGGAGTAATAACCATCTTGTAACTCTGCCATTAGTAATAGATTTATTCATTAAGTACCTAATTGCATAGTGATCTGTATGGACAAAGGTTTCATAGCCTGCTATGTAATGTCTGAATTTGTTGGTAGCATGAACAATAGCTAAGAATTCCTTTTCAGTTACAGTGTAATTTAACTCTGTAGGAGTCAAATTCTTGCTTGTGTAATAGATGTCATAGGGGATCAAATCTTTTTTTCCTAATACAACTCCCAGAGCTATATCTGAAGCATTTGTTGAAATGTGAAAAGGTAGTTTCCAAATTCGACCTCTTAAGATGGGTGCTTCAGAATTTTTTTCTTTTAAGGTCTCAAATGCCAACTGGTAATCAGAATTCCAATTGAATTCACAATCTTCAGTGAGTAACTTGAAGAGTAGGGATGCTAGTTTAGTGAAATTTTCTATAAATCTTCTTTAGTATCTTGTGAATCCTAGAAAAATTCTAACATCCTTTTGACAACTTGGAATTGATAATTTAGAGATGACTTCAACTTTAGATTTATCAACTTTAATTCCATCTCTTGAAATGTGATGTCCTAAAACAATCCATTTTATAAACATCATAAAACATTTTTCATGGCTTAGTGAAAGGTTTGCTTCCTTACATCTTTTAAGAACTTTTTCCAAGTTTTCTAAAGACTCTTCAAATGTATTACTATAAACTGTAGAGTCATCCATATAAACCTCTACACAATCATGTATTAGATCAGAAAAAAATCCTAGTATTTCCCTTTGGAATGTTGCAGGTGCATTTCACAATCCAAAAGGATGTACTTGGTAGGCATAAGTGCCACATGGATAGGTCAATGTGGTTTTATCTTGATCTTCAGGGGATACCTGAATTTTATTGTAACCACTGAAACCATCCAAGAATGAGAAATACTTCTTACCTACTAATGTGTCTAACACTTGATCTATAAAGGGAAAAGGAAAATGATCTTTTAGGGTGGCTTTATTCAACTCTAGATAATCAATGCATACCCTCCATTTACCATTATTTTTACGTACAATCACTAAGGGGGAAACCCACTAGCTGTCTGAAATTGGGTAAATGAAGTTTACATTCAACAATTTTTGCAACTCCTCTTTCACAATTTCCATAATATTTGGATTCATCATTTTTTAAGGTTTTCTGATTGGTTTACAATATTCCTCAATGTAGATGTGATGTATACAAGTCTTAGGACCAATTCCTTTCATGTCATTATATTCCCATGCATCGGCAGAATAATGTTGTTGTAATGTTTTGGTTAGCTTTTCCTGTTGTAATTTTTCCAAGTTATTGTTTATGTTCAAGGTTTTCCCTGGAAATATTTCAACTGTAGAGCTACCAAATTCTTCCATAGAGTAAAGAGACATCTGCCTAGATGACAAATATTCAATAGTGGATTTTTCTTGAAATTGATCATGTTCATATTATGGAGATGATTCATAATTTTATACTGTATTTAAGATTTGACTATCTTCACTAATGGTTGAAATAGTAAAGAGAGGTTGCATATCATCTTCATCATCAATCCATTATTTGTCATCTATCTCTATGATTTTTCTTGCTGGAGGATATAGAGTGAATTTCTTGGTTGAATTACCATCAGAAATATACACGTCACCAAATCTACAGCTAATGAAAGCAACAGCTGTAGCCAACCAAGGTCTTCCTAATATGAGTGGGTGTCCTCCTAGATTATTCTTAAGAGTTAAGATCATAAAATCAACAGGGTACTCCCAAGATTCTAATGACACTGAAATATCTTCTAACACACCATCTGGTTTGATTACAGATCTAACTGCTAATTGCGGTAATGTAGGTGTATAAAGAAGATTAGAAAACTTGAGTTGTTTCATGGTTTGTTTGCTCATGATGTTTATTGCTGCTCCTAAATCAATCAATGTATTTGGAATTTCAACTCCATTGATATGTGTTTTTACAATTGGACTTCCTGGGTCTAAATATTTTTTAATGGCAATTTTTCCCATCATTATGTCTGTTATTTTTCCTACAAGCTAAATTCTTTTTATTTCTTTTATTTTTCTTCCCAGTTTCTTCATACTCAACTCCTTTATTGTTTTAGCTACAATTGGAATTTCCTTGACGGCTTGTAACAAAGGGATTTGATGCAAACATTTTTCAATTCATCTAGAAAATCATAATTAGGCAACATAATATTCTTTTCTACCCCTCTATCAACTTGTAATCTTTCAGGAAAAGGAGGTGTAGAAGTAGATATTGATGGTTGCTCTATGATAGGAGTTGAATTTATTGGTTCTTTTTGTTTTTCATTTTCAGAATTTTGGTTTTGAAGAGAGATTCCTTCTTCAAAAATTTTATTGGGTTGTAGAGACTCTTCCTTAGAATTTTCTTGTTCTTGAATGACTATAGAAGGCTTTTTCTTTTCTAATATCCTACCAGATATATGTTGGATATAATTAAGATATAGAGGAGTAATCATGTAAGTTGGAAATTTTTGTCCTTCTATCATATAGGTATTCTAAGGATTTTTATTGTTGGGGTTTGGTAATAGTTGGGCAGGTAACTAATTTGGTCTCTAAGGGAATGGTAGTGAGAGTTGTGGATTTTTGTTTTGGTTTTGGAGTTGGGGTTGTGGATTTTGTTGAGGAATTTGTTGGGGAGGATAATTTGGATATGATGGAGGATATTGATAGTATTAAGAGAATATTCCATAGGGATTTTGCATTCCTTGAGCCTAAGGTTGAGATTGAGGCCAAGGTTGCTGCCAAGAATTCCAGTTTGGTGGGGGCTGAGTATATATTTGGTTGTTAAACCCTTGATTTTGTGGCCCCTGCCATGGTCTTCTAGATACAAAACAAAGAGATTCTATTGAATTTGAAGTTGTTTCTTCTTGAAAAACAACCTTAAGACCAAGAATTGAAGGACAACTCTTACTCCCATGACTTTCTGAACAAATCATACATGTTTCTATGACTTTTGCATCAAGAGGACATTCTCTTAAAGCATGTTTTTTTTCTGCATTTGGGACAGAAATAGCTAAAGCATCAGTCTCGGTTTCTTCTTGCTGTGTAACTTAAGGGTGTCTATATATTCACTAAGATTCCATAAAATGTTTGTTTTGAATTCATTAAGCATATTTCCAATTTCTGCCCTAATCATTGTTCCAGTTGCAGATTTATTTACCCTAGAAAGAGCAGGATCTCATAGACCTTTCCCAGTTTTTGATTTTCCTCTTGAGAGATTAATACATAATTCCCCAATATCAGGTAATGGAACTTGAGAGATGTCCCCCTTCCCCATCATGTTAAGGATGTCTATCCACTCATCTCTAATGGTTTTCAACAAAAGAGATTTTAAAGTGTCTTGATCTAAATTTTCCATTTTTGCTCTTTTTATGTTATATTTGAATCTTTCGAGTAAATCCTCCAAATTTTCATCCTCTCTTTGCATCATTTTAAACACTTCCTCCTTGTGATTAATATGTATGCAATAATCCAAATACCTTTCTAGAAATTCTCTCTTCATATCATTCCATGTCCTAATAGACCTAGTGATTAGACTCATGAACCATTTTAGAGCTGCTCCTTTCAATGTTGAAGGAAACAGTTTGAGTTTTTAAGAGTCTTGTAAATAATCATAAGTTATGCACAAGACATCAAATTAAAACAAAAAAGTTTCTGGGTCTTCACTTTTCAATCCATGAAATTTTGGCAGAACAAAAGGTGAGATATTTTTCATGGTAGTATTTGTATCCTCATCAATTATAGGGAATGCAAAAGAACTCTCAATTCCTCTATTTCCTCTACCTCTTCCTCCTCCTGCATTTCCTCTAACTCTTCCTCTATCTCCTCCTCTACCTATTCCTCCTCCAAATAATACATTTTCTCCATTAAAAATCTCTCCTTCTCCCTCTCCTCCTTCTTCTGCTCTTCCTGCCATTATAGATTCTTCAGAGTTGATATAAAATTCAACTTGCAGGGTTAACTGCTCCTCTGGTTCCTCTATCAATGGTATGTTGAAGAAAGTTTCTTTTTCTTCCTCTCCAATAGGGATTTCTATCTCTTCAGCTAGAATATGTTCCCTTGTAGAAGTGAAAAAGGTTACTCCTTTTGTTGGAGACATAGGATCTTCTTCCTCTAAGATTGCCTCAGTGGATGAAGTAGGAGATCCTCTTAATTGAATTTTTGACCTTAAAACTTTAGGAAGTCTATGGCTAGTGAAATATGGAATATGGGTTTGAGATGTAGGTGTATCACTTCTTGGTCTTGGTGGAGTGAGTGGTGTTGTAGGGATTAAACTCCTGCCTCTAGCTATGAATATACCCCTACAATCTCTTTCTCTATGCATATCATTGTTTTTGGATGTAAGAAATGAGGTCACCTAATTACACTTCCCCAGCAGCGACACCAAATTTTTCAGTCAATTTAGTGTCCTAAATTTCTTTCATAAACTATCAACTAGGGTTTGTATACTGATGAAATGTAGGTGTACTATATGTACTTAGCCAACATTTTTCTTACTTCATTGTTTGTATTTTATGTATTTTTTGGGGGGTTTTCTATTCCTTAATGTCTAATAAAGTTAATCTAAAACTATGGAAAGAATAAAATGAATCTAATGAACTTTTAAGAAGAAAGAAAAGGAATTGTTCCTAAATTAATCTATTTTTCATAAAAATAAACCAAAAACTATTGACTAGTTAAAAACCTAATTTGGAAAACAAAGCATCTATTTGATCTTATTGTTAGTCCTATTCCATGGATTTAAGTCTAAGAATGAAATTGCAGTGCTTGAAAGCAAAGAAAGAAAATGAAATCAACTAATGTACTTCAAGTTACTCCAGCATTCAATTATGAAGTCTAACCTTCTTGAAATAATGTATTAAGCAACTTTCTGTACTTTAACTCCTAATGTCATAAAACAGTAAGCAGAGAAAAACATCTAATGTATCTTTAGTTACTCCAAAATTAAATTTTGAAGTACGATCTTCTTAAAATGGTGTCAAGCAACCAATTTCACTTGATGATCTAGAAAATCAAATCAATCATGCAGAAGGTAACTCATTAATTGCATTCATTAAACATTCAATCATCCAATTTATGAAGTATGACTAAATCAATCTCCTTGGAATGATCTTTAGGAATATCAATGATGCAACTAAGTGAGGATATGAAAGAAAAATGTAAAAGAATCAAAAATTAATTTATATTTGAATTTATTCAACATTCAATATGAAGTATTACCCTCTTGAAGTGTTGTATAAGAAGTTAATTACACTTTATTTCTTAAGTTCCTAGAAATTAAATAACAATGTGCTGAGTAAATTCAATTACTGTATGGATTAGATATTTAACCATCCAATTTAGGATCATTATCATCTTGAAATGGTTTTTGAAAACATCCATGAACACAGTTAATTGACAATCCTATTATGAGAAAATGAATGACAAACAGTAAGGAAACTAGGAAACTGTGTGTTCTTAATTCTTCAATATTGATTTTATTGGAAAATAGAGTTATCTATCTTCTCGAAATATCTTAGAAGAGAAAGGCTGCACAGTTGTGATTTATCACTATTTTATTGTTCAAAAACTAAAATGAAGCATAAACCTAATTAGAAAACAGAATTGCTAAAAAACAAAGTAATGAAATTAAGCTAAAAACATAAATGAAAAACCTCCTTCAGATGCAAGGGTCCTCTACAATTGATGTGGTTGAGATGCTAACTGATTAAGGATGTAATCAAGAAATCATTGGGAACATGAACTTCATATTATGATAAAGTGAATTTGGAATACAAAGTATCAGCAAAAAGCCTGAGTTTAACACTTACTTTATGAATTGTGTTCTCGGTTCTGTGCAACCGATATTTAAAGGAAAATTACATAACTGTTTATGAGTAAAACTAGATACAGGTGGTTACTTCAAATTGTAATTGCAATAGGACTGTTGGACTCCTTTATTTGCTACGAAGAGAAAATCAAGAGTCCTACTTATTTCAGCTAACATCCTTTGACTCCATCTTTGACCATGATTTTAGGCTCACTTTTCTGTCAACCTGGAACGAGTGAATAGGATAGAATCCATGTAGAAATGATTCTAGAAACATCCATGTGGCCCAATTCTTCATTTGACACCTAGAACCTGCTAAACCATGAGAGTAGCTACGGAATCCACAGTTAGCTGTAGAACAGGCTACATTCTATAGCTAAATTGCAAAAATCTATCCAAATAGCAAGAGAATGAAAATATAATATGGCAATCATTTTAATTCATCCTTAAGACAAAACATAGCATTTATCATTGATTGGGGTTTGTAATATTATGATAAAGTGAGGGAAAGAGGTGAGAAAAATTTTCAAAGAGAGGGAAATTATGAGATTCAACATACCCCCACTGCAAAATCATTGCATGTCCTCATGCAATTTGTCAAAAATATGAGTTCTTCTTCCCTATTACATTTGCTCAGACACCTCTGCTAGCACATCTAATTTTCTTCTTTTGTTCCTCTTTGAAGTAACTGTCATTCTGGGCCTTCTCATAAGAAGCTTGTACTTGAGGTTAATGACTGCTCTGTTCAATAACTTGTTCTTCGTCTTCAACTTCCTATTTTTCTTATACCACGGTCCTAGATGCAGAACAATATTATCATGAATTTCCTTGTCCAATTTGTTTTGCTCCTTCAGGGTCTCATTCTCCTCATTGATATGTCTGTTCAATATATCTAATTCATAGATATCTTGCTTAAGAGCATCAATTAGAGGTTCTTGTGGATTGACAAGAGGTTCTGGGTTCATTGAGGCACTTCTCCTCTCCAGTGATTCTACATAATCATATATCTGTTGTTGGACTGGGTCTATGCCAGGAGATCTTCTGATGGGGCCTTCTTCAAGATGATAAACAAGAGAATTCTAAGGACTGTGTGCAGGAGATATGTTAACTGGTGATGGCATTGGGGTTTCCTCATCTATATTTATAAGCTTTTTCCCTTTTGATAATGTCTTCTTCATGGTACCTTGGAGTCTAGAGCTCCTTCTCAGTTTTGGAGTACTTTCATTCCCCTCATTTGTAACCTTACTCTCTTTTCTTTTCTTTCCTCTTTTTTTGATTTGTTTCCTGATTTCTGTGAGATCCTCAGAAATTATATTTTCATCATTCTTCTGTAATGAGGTTTCATGTTTATCTTCAACATTTATATCAGCCTTCTGTAATGAGGTTTCAGGTCTGTCTTCAACATTTTTATCAGTTTTCTTTCTTCTGCTTCTCCTGACATTATCTTCCTTGGGTGGTGACTCTGGTGGTTCTTGAAAATGATTCCTAACAAGGAAATCCTCCCAAGTATCTCCTATGCTTCTTAAATGAAACTCAATCAATATCTTTACCAACCCATGGTGATAAATGGTGGTATCTATGAACTGTATTCTCTTTTTCACATTTGAATCCATCCTTCTTAAACTATTTAGTAGAAATAAAGGAAGATTGATTTCACCATTTTCTAGGAAATTCATCAGTAAACGGATATGGTATACATAAATGCAACCAAAAATTCCTTCACAAGTTATAAATTTCTGTAAAATCAAGAGCATATTCCTCCATTTACTCTTAAGAGCTGAACTTGGAATTCCTTTTCTAAAAACGGAAACATCCACACCTGGGTTTTTGAGTATTACTTTCCATGATTCACTGTGGAACTCCTTGTTCTTGAACCATCTTTCTCCATTCCCTGGAAGTTCTATAGCCTCGACCACGAATGGCTCAGTCACTGCAAAATTGATGTCTCCAATTTCTACCTTGGTTTCATCAAAAGACCAAGCAAAGGATTTTGTAATTTCCTTATGAAAGCCATTAAATTTCTTTATGAACCTTAGCCACCCAGCTTTCTGTAACAATTATTTAAGCTGTGGGTATCCTTCCATGTACTTTTCTCCAACAGGTTATGATCTGAAAATGAATCCCATCCTTCTACTATGCAACGTTCTTCAACCTTCAGAATTACCCTTCTATTTATGGAAATGAATTGGTTGCGGATCTGATGGATGGTTATGGAGGGTTTGTAGGAATAAATAGACGGTAGGGTCTTGGAGAGATGTAGACAAGTATGTCACGTCATATATCATGACCCTTAGTCATTAACAAGGGAATTAATGATGGACCGTTATGTAGCTTAATACGGAGGATGTGGCTGATATGTAGTATGATGGTGATTGCAATCAAATCAAATGATGAGTTGTCAAGGAAACATATGAATGTTCATATTATACATATTTCATGTTTTAACCTTGCTATAAAAATAAATATTTGCACTTTACCTTTAGAACTTAACCTTTTTGCTTTGGTGTTGATCCTTAGGTACTATTTGTAGCATGCTGGTCTTCAAAACATAATCCTTCAATTCCTTGCAATCATCATGTGTCAGAACTACTGAAGTGGTTTCAGAATCAAATTGGTTGCAGAATGGAATCAGTTACAGAATAAAGTGGGCTGCAGAATGTGATCAACTGCAGAATACAGTGAGCTGCAAAATGTACTCTGTAAAAAGAATGAAGTATGGAACATGAATATGAAATGGAATGAACGAATGAAAGTGGAATATGATTTATGGAATGGAATGAGTGTGAAAAATGGAATGGAAATAGAGTGACTTATGGAATGAAACTGTAAAATTACAGTGGAGTGTGATGAAACTGTAGAATGAAATGAATTTGCAGATTATGAACTGTAATGAATGTAGTTTTGTGTCACTACTTATTACAAAAAAGAAAATGGAAAATATAGGATGTCAGAAATATCTGATTTTCACCCTGTATTTTCTGTATAAGTATGTCAATCATTGACTAGTTTTCATACTTAAGAAATGTATATATATATATATATATATATTTATATATTTATATATTTATAATTTTTTAATGAATGTAGGAAAAACAAAAGCTAAGTTAGTGAAGAAGAAGGATTCTTCTCAATTAACTTCGTATCAATGTTATTTTGAAATTTTTTGACAAACTCTTCTTTTGAAAGTGGTTTATGATATACTTTCAACCTATGACAATTCACAAGAAGAGTTACCTTTTCTTCAACTATTGTCCTTATTTTCGCTGCTCCATTATCAAAGACTTTTTCAATCTCATATGGCCCAAGCCAATGAGTCTGAAACTTTCCTTGAAAATCCTTGAATTTTTAATCAAAAAAAAGTTTCGAATCCCCTACTTGAAACTTCTTCTCCTTGATATACTTATCATGCCATTTAGCCCTTTGCTGTTGGACTATACTGGTTCTTTGAACTGCATCTTGCCATATTTCATCAAGATCATTCATTTGCTCCAATCTATGTTTCTGTGCTTCTGATAAATCAAGTCCCAAATGGACTGCCATCTTGAAGGTTTGGATCTGAAACTCTATAGGAAACAGAACTTGCTCCCCATAAACAAGTTCATAAGGAGTATGTTCTGTTGTGTTCCTCCATGTAGTTCTGTAGGCCCATAAGGCTTCAGGAATTCTTTCTTCCCAATCTCTTCTGTGTAGATGTACAGTCTTAGTGAGAATTTCTTCAATCACCTTATTGGTAGTTTCTACTTGACCATTTTCTTGTGGATGGTAAGGATTATTCTTTCTGTGTTTGATCTTATAATCTTCCACGAGCTTTTTCACCACCTTGGATGTAAATTGAGCTCCCTCATCTGTCACAATTTCTCTTGGAACACCAAAACGAGTGAATATATCCTTAAAGAGAAAATTAACTACAAATTTCTCATTAGCAAACAGTAATGCTTTACCCTCTACCCATTTAGTGACATAATCAGTGCATACCAAAATATACTTCTTTTGTTTAGATGGAGGATTAATTGGTCCCACAAAATCCAAAGCCCATTTTTCAAAAGTTTCAATGAGTACCTGAGTTTGTAATGGCATTTCATTTGAAGGAGCAGGTTTTCCTACCCTTTGGCATCTATCACACCTTTTGACATATTCTTTGGCATCTTTGAAGATGGATGGTCAATAATATCCTAAATTAAGGATTTTATAGGCTATCCTCTTGTCATCAAAGTGTCCTCCAAAAGTTTCATCATGACATGCCTTAAGAATTTCAGGCATTTCATCTTCTCGAACACATCTCCTGATAATAAGATCTGGACCTGTTTTATACAATTCATTAGTAACCCATGAGTATCTTTCACTTGCTTGAATGATTCTTCTTTTCTCTCTAGGAAAAATATGTGAAATTAATCTCCTTGTGACTAAGTAATAATCAATATCTGCAAACCAAGGGGTCTCAATAGTTACTGCAAAAATATATTCATCAAGAAATTTATCTTCAACTGGAGTATCATCTTTGATATTTTGAATTCTAGATAGGAAATCAGCAACTATGTTTTGTTTTCCAGTTCTGTCTAGAATAGTGATGTTGAATTAGTAATAACCATCTCGTAACTCTGCCATTAGTAATAGATTTATTCATTAAGTACCTAATTGCAGAGTGATTTGTATGGACAAAGGTTTCATAGCCTGTTATGTAATGTCTGAATTTGTTGATAGCATGAACAACAGCTAAGAATTCCTTTTTAGTTACAGTGAAATTTAACTCTGTAGGAGTCAAATTCTTGCTTGTGTAATAGATGTCATAGGGGATCAAATATTTTTGTCCTAATACAACTCTTAGAACTATATCTGAAGCATCTGTTGAAATTTGAAAAGGTAGTTTCCAATTTCGACCTCTTAAGATGGGTGCTTCAAATTTTTTTACTTTTAAGGTCTCAAATTCCAACTGGCAATCAGAATTCCAGTTGAATTCACAATATTTGGTGAGTAATTTGAAGAGTGGGGATGCTAGTTTAGTGAAATTTTCTACAAATCTTCTATAGTATCCTATGAATCCTAGAAAACTTCTAACATCATTTTGACAACTTGGAATTGATAATTTAGAGATGACTTCAACTTTAGATTTATCAACTTTAATTCCATCTCCTGAAATGTGATGTCTTAAAAAAATACCTTCTGTAAACATCATAAAACATTTTTCATGGCTTAGTGAAAGGTTTGCTTCCTTACATATTTTAAGAACTTTTTCCAAGTTTTCTAAAGTCTCTTCAAATTTATTACCATAAACTGTAAAGTCATCCATATAAACCTCTACACAATTATGTATTAGATCAGAAAAAAAAAATCCTAGTACTGCCCTTTGGAATGTTGCAAGTGCATTGCACAATCCAAAAGGGAGTACTCGGCAGGCATAAGTCCTCCATGGACAGGTGAATGTGGTTTTATCTTGATCTTCAAGTGCTACCTGAATTTTATTGTAACCATTGAAACCATCCATCAATTTTTCCCATCATTATGTCTATTATTTTTCCTACAAGCTAAATTATTTTTATTTCTTTTATTTTTCTTCCTGGTTTCTTCATACTCAACTCCTTTATTGTTTTAGCTAAAATTGGAATTTCCTTGATGGCTTGTAACAAATGGGTTTTGATGCAAACATTTTTCAATTCATCAAGAAAATCATAATTAGGCAACATAATATACTTTTCTACCCCTCTATCAACTTGTAATATTTCAGGAAAAGGAGGTGTAGAAGTAGATACTGATGGTTGCTCTATGATAGGAATTAAATTTATTGGTTCTTTTTTTTTTCATTTTCAGAATTTTGGTTTTGAAGAGACATTCCTTCTTCAAAACTTTTATTGGGTTGTAGAGAATCTTCCTCATAATTTTCTTGTTCTTGAATGACTACAGAAGGCTTTTTCTTTTCTAATATCCTACCAGATATAAGTTGGACATCATTAAGATCTAGAGGAGTAATCATGTAAGTTGGAAATTGTTGTCCTTCTATCATATAGGTATTCTGAGGATTTTTATTGTTGGGGTTTGGTAATGGTTGGGGAAGTAACTGATTTTGTCTTTGGGGGAATGGTAATGAGAGTTGTGGATTTTGGTTTTGTTTTTGGAGTTGAGGTTGTTGATTTTGTTGAGGAATTTGTTGGGGAGTATAATTTGGATATGATGGAGGATATTGATAGTACTAAGAGAATTTTCCATAGGGATTTTTCATTCCTTGAGCCCAAGGTTGAGATTCAAGCCAAGGTTGCTGCCAAAAATTCTAGTTTGGTGGGGGCTGAGTATACATTTGGTTGTAAACCCTTGAGTTTTTTGTCCCTGCCATGGTATTCTAGAGACAAAAAAAATATATTATGTTGGATTTGATGTTGTTTCTTCTTGAAAAACAACCTTAAGACCAGGAATTGAAGGACAACTCTTAGGCTCATGACTTTATGAACAAATCATACAGGTTTCTATGACTTTTGCATCAAGATCACATTCCCTTAAAGCATGCTTCTTTCTACATTTAGGACAGAAAATAGCTAAAGCATCAGTCTCAGCTTTCTGCTTGTTTTGTAACTTAAGGGTGTCTATCTATTCAATAAGACTCCCTAAAATGTCTGTGTCTGTTTTAAATTCATCAAGCATATTTCCAAATTCTTCCCTACTCACAATTCTAGTTGCAGATTTATTTACCCTAGAAAGAGCAGGATCTCTTGGACCTTTCCCAGCTTTTGATTTTCCTCTTGAGAGATTAATACATAATTCCCCAATATCAAGTAATGGAAGTTTAGATATTTCCCCCTTCCCCATCATGTTAATGATGTCTATCCACTCATCTCTAATGGTTTTCAACAAAAGAGCTTTTAAAATGTCTTGATCTAAATTTTCCATTTTTTCTCTTTTTATGTTATATTTGAATCTTTCGAGTAAATCCTCCAAATTTTCATCCTCTCTTTGCATCATTTTAAAAACTTCATCCTTGTGATTAATAGGTATGAAATAATCCAAATACCTTTCTAGAAATTCTCTCTTCATACCATTCCATGTCCTAATAAACCTAGTGATTAGACTCATGAACCATTTTAGAGCTACTCCTTTCAATGTTGATGGAAACAGTTTTAGTTTTTGAGAGTCTTGTAAATAATCATAAGTTATGCACAAGACTTCAAATTCAAACAAAAAAGTTTCAGGGTCTTCACTTTTCAATCCATGAAAGTTTGGGAGAACAGAAGGTGAGATATTTTTCATGGTAGCATTTGTATCCTCATCAATTATAGGGAATCCAAAAGAATTCTCAATTCCTCTATTTCCTCTACCTCTTCCTCCTTCTGCATTTCCTCTACCTCTTCCTCTATCTCCTCCTCTACCTATATCTCCTCCAAATAGTACATTTTCTCCATTAAAAATCTCTCCTTCTCCCTCTCCTCCTTCTTCTCCTCTTCCTTCCATTATAGATTCTTCAGAGCTGATATAAGATTCAACCTGCAGGGTTAACTGCTCCTTTGGTTCCTCTATCAATGGTATGTTGAAGAAAGGTTCTTCTTCTTCCTCTCCACTAGGGATTTCTAACTCTTCAGCTAGAATACATTCCCCTCTAGAAGTGAAAAAGGTTACTCCTTCTGTTGGAGACCTAGGATCTTCTTACTCTAAAATTGTCTCAATGGATGAAGTAGGAGATCCTCCTAATTGAATTTCTGACCATAAAACTTTAGGAAGCCTATGGCTAGTGAAATTGGAATATGGTTTTGAGATGGTGGTGTATCACTTCTTGGTCTTGGTGGAGTGAGTGGTGTTGTAGGGATTAAACTCCTGCCTCTAGCTATGAATCTACTCCTACAGTCTCCTTCTCTATGCATATCATTGTTTTTGGATGTAAGAAATGAGGTCACCTAATTACACTTCCCTGGAAATGGAACCAAAATTTTTACTCAATTTAGTGTCATAAATTTCTTGCATAAATTATCAACTAGGTTTTGTATACTGATGAAGTGTAGGTGTACTATATGTACTTAGCTAACCTTTTTCTTACTTTGTTGTTTGTATTTTATGTTGTTTTGGGGGGGTTTTCTGTTCCTTGATGTCTAAAAATGTTAATATAAAACTATGGAAAGAATAAAATGAATCTAATAAAATTTTAAGAAGAAATAAAAGGAAGTGTTCCTAAATTAATCTAATTTTCATAAAAATAAACCAAAAACTATTGACTAGTTAAAAACCTAATTTGGAAAATAAAGATCTAGTTGATCTTATTGTTAGTCCTATTCCATGGATTTAAGTCTAAGAATGAAATTGCAGTGCTTGAAAGTAAAGACAGAAAATGAAATCAACTAATGTACTTCAAGTTACTCCAGCATTCAATTATGAAGTCTGACCTTTTTGAAATGATGTATTAAGCAACTTTCTATACTTTAACTCCTAATGTCCTAAAATAGTAAGTAGAGAAAAAAATCTAATGTATCTTTAGTTACTACAACATTCAATTTTGAAGTATGATCTTCTTGAAATGGTGTCAAGCAAACAATTACACTTGATGATCTAGAAAATTAGATAAATCATGCAGAAGGTAACTCATTAATTGCATTCATTAAACATTCAATCATCCAAATTATGAAGTATGACTGAATCAATCTCCTTGGAATGATCTTTAGGAATATCAGTGATGCAACTAAGTGAGGATCTGAAAGAAAAATGTAAAAGCATCAACAACTAATGTATATTTGAGTTTCTTCAACATTCAATATGAACTATTACCCTCCTAAAGTGTTGTATAAGAAGTCAATTACACTTTAGTTCTTAAGTTTTTAGAAAGTAAATAACAATGTGCTGAGTAAATTCAATTATTGTATGGATTATATATTTAACCATTCAATTTAGGATCATTATCATCTTGAAATTGTTTTTGAAAACATCCATGAACACATTTAATTGAAAATCATATTCTGAGAAAATAAATGACAAACAGTAAGGAAACTAGGAAATTGTGTGTTCTTAATTCTTCAATATTGATTCGATTGGAAAACAGATTTATCTATCTTCTCGAAATATCTTAGAAGACAAAGGCTGCACAGTTGTGATTTATCACTATGCTATTGCTCAAAAACTTAAATGAAGCATAAACCTAATTAGAAAACATAATTGCTAAAAAAAAGAATAATGAAATTAAGCTAAAAACATAAATGAAAAACCTCCTTCAGATGCAGGGGCCCTCTGCAACTGATGTGGTTGAGTTACTAACTGATTAAGGATGTAATCAAGAAATTATTGGCAACATGAACTTCATATTATGATAAAGTGAATTCGGAATATAGAGTATCAGCAAAAAGCCTGAGTTTAACACTTAATTTCTAAACTGTGTTCTCGGTTCTATGCAACTGATATTTAAAGGAAAATTACATTACTGTTTATGAGTCTAACTAGCTACAGGTGGCTACTTCGAATTATAATTGCAATAGGACTGTTGGACTCCTTGATTTGCTACGAAGAGAAAATAAAGAGTCCTACTGATTTCAGCTAACGACCTTTGACTCCATCTTTAACCATGATTTTAGGCTCGCTTTTCTGTTGACCTAGAACGAGTGAATTGGATAGAATCCATGTAGAAATGATTCTAGAAACACCATGTGGCCCAATTCTTCAGTTGACACCTGGAACCTTCTAAACCATGAAAGTAGCTACAGAATCCACAGTTAGTTGCAGAACAGGCTGCATTTTGTAGCTAAATTGCAAAAATCTATCCAAATAGAAATATCATGAAAATATAATATGGTAATCATTTTAATGCATCCTTAAGACAAAACATAGCATTTATCATTGATTGGGGTTTGTAATATTATGAGAAAGTGAGGGAAAGAGGTGAGAAAAACTGTCAAAGAGAGGGAAATTCTGAGGTTCAACAAAATAAAGCATATCGCACATCGCACTCTTGTTAACTCATGCATATTTCACACTGCCAACTTTCACTGATATTGCAATTGCAATATCACAATCGACAGAAAAGATAAGCTCATTAGTATTTAATGAATATATTGTACACGACCCATGATGTAACGTGATGGATTTGGTTTTAATTCAAAAATGATTATATAGGCACGATAACCCATGTCAATTATTAATGTCATAAATTAACGACTTTCTCGCCCATACCTCCATAATCATTTTCCTACAACTAGCATTAAATTCATATCACATCAGCATGTGAAGTCTCATCTATTTGAAAATTTTCTATTACTACGGTATCTTTGTGTATTATAAAACTAAAAGGTTCCCTCTTTCCATTTATTCTTTCTTATTTACAGTCAAGTCCGAGTAAGAAAAATTCTCCGGAAATGTCTAAGGCACTGAAGAAATCAAAGAAGCATATGGCTCATGTTAACCCTGCGCCTACTACATCCGAGAGAACAGAGATGTTTCCTCTATTTACAGATATGACTTGTGGACCTGAAAGTGGATCCTCTTTATGAGAATATATGTATAAGCTACTTGAAGACAAAAAGCCTCACAAAATTCAAAGAAAAGCAACTGTTGATGCCCCAAATTCTTCTGAAGCTACAATTGGAGATATAGCTAATTCTTTTCTTCACCAAATTGCAACACGACCCAAAATATTACCATATACTAATATGGTAAGGTGGATTATAGACAATCTTAATATCGGGGATAGGACATTCCTTACCAGCATAGGAACAATGATTGGTTCCATTAAAGTTGAAGACACGAAGTAGATGTACCATATTCTAGACCCTAATAAGATCTATGATAAAGAATTCATTGCACAATTCGCCAAAGAAAATGAACTCAAATCAATGTTGATAAAGCAATGGAGGAGCAATCCTAACAAGCACAAGAATAACAAAAAGGGTATGTATTCTACTGAATCTCTTGCAAGTCCCTATTTCTATGTCTATGCTATGATGTCTAGACTTTTTGGTCAACCGGATACAACTCGATTTTCACTAGAATGGGTTCCCCTTATGGAAGTGGAGACAGATGCTTATGTTATGGATTGGGGAAATATTCTACCAAATAATAATGCCACTCAAATTTTAGAATATAGAAAGAATCGTTCTATCTCTTCTAAAAAATTTCCCCCATTCTATATGAGTGGCTATATTCTGAATGTTGTATGTTTTACTATAGATTTTCTAGCCATGGGTTGGAAATGGACTACCCAAGATCATGTTCCCATTCATATATTTCATAGTATTCTGTGGGAATCTAAATGTGAAAATAATTTTTACAAAATTTTCCATGGAGTTATTCTTCCCCTTTTTCAAGATTTTTTTAATCAGAAAGCCCCCAAACTTTTGAAAGAGGCCCAAGCCGACTTTTCTTCTATAGGAAAATGGTTTGGTGAAGATTCATTAACCTACATACGATTATTTTGGAGCTTAGCCTGACCACATGTCTTACCCCTTTATGTTCCTGACAAACTTCTCGCGAGAGAAGTTTCATATCAAACTATTGGAAATGGCCTAACCAGATTTTTGAAAGATGCCAAGAAATAATTATGGCCTTATTTTCCAATTAGTTGCAGTGTTTATGTACTGGACAACTATAAACATGCTATTGTGGATATTGGTCAGATTGAGTGTTTGAAATTATTTACAATTCCAAACAGGTAGCGTGATCCACTTAAATTCGCTAATAATTTCACTACACAAGTGAAAATCAGACCCTTTGTGCATGAAGGTGATGATTTTGACGACTTATTTGATTCTGTCGACATCTATGTTGCAGTTAAAAAGTTGGAAACTTTACGCCTCCACCCACAATAATTACTAAAATTTTGGCAATGCAGAAATAAGAGACTAGAGACAGTTCCACCCAAAATTTTGGATGTTTCTCAAACCATAGCTCAGAAAGAAAGTGAGTCAACAATTAAGGATACTAAAGTCCTTAATACAATAGATCAGGATAAATCAGCTGAAGTTCAAACAATAGATGTGGATTTTCCCGTAAATCTAAAGGAAGTTTGGAAGGAGTTTGACCTCAAACTCCAGTAAGAGGAAAGAGCTATGATTATTGACCAATAGAAAACTGTACAAAATCCTCCTACTATAAGTCAAGACTCATTTAATGATGGGCCCTCTGACAAAGTAATAAGCACTGAAAGAATATAATTCATCCCAGCCTTCCCAACCTCTAAGATCATTCTTAATATTCAAGGGATTCCTTCCTTGGACATTTTTTATAGTCCTAAGCATAAGGCAGTTGTTAGCAGATAGAAGAAAATAAGAAGAACAGAGCAATCCAAAACTCTTATTCAAGAATATATGTCAATGGACATTGTGTGGAAATACGCACAGCCATATCCTTCACAGGATCTATCTCACCTATCACAGTTCACAACAGCTTATGCTTCTGCAACCATTAAAAAATCATCATAAATTCATCAACTGATGAAACAAAAGTATGAGAATATCATCCAACTTGAATTAGAGTTACAAGTAGAAAAGCAAAGTATTAGTCAACAATTACAGGTACAAGTCGCATAGCTTTAGGAGAGCATGGACCAACTGAAAATTCAGCATCAAAGTGAAAATAATTCTAAGGATACTATAGTTCATCAATTACAACTTTCTATTTAGCAAATGAAAGATAACCCAAAGATTGATGAGTTGAGGAAAGAATCCTAAGAATTAAATACTTTACTGGCACAACAATAGGTTGTCTTTTGTCAAAAATTAACAATAATCCTTGAATTATGTGAACAAAGTGATTCACTTGTGAATCACATTGCTGATATGAGGTTTAGTTTTGATGACATAATTGATAAAGTATCCCAGTTTGTCACTTGGTAGGATTCTACTAATGGATGAAAGGCAAACCTGCCTAGAATTGAAGATTCAAAGAAAGAGATATTATTCACAGACTGGGATATACAATTGAAGAATGCAGAAAGAGAAATTTGCAGAGTGAAGGACATTTCCACAAACATTGTGGAAACTGTCAGCCATTATCTTATTGTAGATAAAATTATTGACATATGTCATCCTGGTGCATTGCCTTTAATAAAATACTTAATAATACAGTTGCAGGAAGTGTCAAAAGTAAAAGAGGAGCATATTATGAAGATTGAAAATCTATATTCAAAAAAATACTGGAGATATTTAGTAAAGCCTCACAGCCAATGGCTTATGCTTTGTTGTCTTACAGACACGTCCTCATACATGCTACCTCCACTATCTGATGTTGTTTTCACTGGACACCTATGCATTAGGCCAGGCCAACCTCCAGAGGTTAAGCCTATGCTTAATATTCTTAAACTCAAGGAGAAAATGGAAGAAGTGACAACAGGACAGCCCTCCAACAAATGACCCCTTTAATTTTACTTACTTTAAGGAAGGTTTTTTGAAACCTCCTCAATGTTTATTGTAATGAATATTTGAAGACTTATTATTTCTATATTTAAACCCCTTCATGTCTTTTAAGAAGGGGTCCTGAAATCTTGAAAAGAAGACTTTACTGATGTTGCACTTTTGTACTCTTAAATTTTTCTGAATAAAAAATGATGGACCAAGTGTTATTTCTCAGATGAGCAGAGTGAACATATATATGGTACTTTTATCTTATGTGTTTTATTCGAGTTTCAAATGAGGAATAGTTCATTTATCTTATGATGTTTTGTCTTATATATTTGTTTGAATACAATTTGACATCAATTCACTTCTGAACATGTTATGTTGTTATCATTTATTTATATATGCAATACAGGAATTTTTAAAAGCTGCGATATAAGTTTTATTAAATTGATTTAATTTAATTAATTATCTCAAATTTTTTCACATCTCTAATTTAATGTATGATCTTTATTTGCATCCACTGAAATATTATTTTGTAGATCGCACAGAGAATAGATTTCATCCAGGGATATATAGATAGATAGATTGATTGATTGATTGATTGATTTATAAATTGATTTATTGTTTATTGCAAGCTTGCCTATATTTCCATCTACCAAGTTCCACTTAAAGATGAAATCATCCATTCACCCCAACTATATCAAAGTGGGAAACTAGTCCGACAAATCAAGTCGTAGCCACCATTCCAAACGGAAAATGGACATTTTTTAAGTCCCCGACCAGGTGGTTTTCCCCAATGTTGTTGCACCAATTTTCGAGACCTAAACATAAGGATATTGAGGAAAATATTATGTATTTCTCCCATAAGGTCCTTCCAAACCTTGTTTCCAAGATTGGTTTTGGGGTTGAGAGGGTCAAGGTTGCTAAGGAAAGGGTGTGTTCCAATTACTTTGAGATGGATGTGCATAACCTTGAAATTGTGAATTGGATTATTGTATCATACTAGGTTGAATAGGATTCCATGGTATTCTTGGAGCTACATAATATAGTTTCTTTGGTGACTGACTTTCTCCATTTTCCTCTTGGTAAAATTCCTTGAACCTCAGTAATGATGGGAAATATTTGATAGCATGTGATTTTGCATGGACAATACAAATATCAGCATCTTCTTTTTTTTCATCTTGCATTCTTAACATTTCTACTTGTTCACTTAGATTACTAAGAATTTATGTTTTAAAATTATCAAGAAAATTTCCAAGTTCAACTTGACTTACCAATCTTGATGTTGATTTACCTACTCTTTTCCTTCCTCTTGATATGTGTTTGCATGTTTCACAAATTTCTTCAAATGATAATTGGTATAAATCACCTCTACTCATGAGATCAATGAGATCAATCCACTCATGCCTAATTGTTTTAAGTAAGATGGTTTTTAGTGTGACAAATCTTAAATGATGTAATTTTACCTTCTTAACATTATAAATGAATCTCTCTATTATATCCTCAAGGATTTCATCTTCTTTTGAGTCATTCTAAAGATTTATTCTTTAAGATCATGATCTTTAAATTTTTCTAGAAATATATTTTTCATATCTTTCCATGATCTTATTGAATTAGTCCCTAAAATCATGAACCATTTAATAGCTCTATCCTTCATTGCTTTTGGAAACAATCTCAATTTTTGAGTTTTCAATAAGTAACCATAAGATATACAAAGAATTTCAAATTCAAAGAGAAATGTTTCCTCATACCATGGAAGTTGGGAAGGAAAGATGGAGGGATGTTATTCATATGCACACTGACATGAGTATCTTGAATGGGAAATCAAAGAGAATATTCTCCATTGTCATCATCTCCATCCATTTCTTCTACGTTCTTTTCCACCTCTTCTTCTTCTACTTGGAAAAGTGGATGGTGATGTGGTTCTTATTGCACCACATGATCAAATGGGAGGGGGGTTGGTGTTAGAGTAGTATATATATATATATATATATATATATATATATATTGTAATTTAATGTAATGTAATTTTTTACTTTTGAAATAAACTATGCCTAATGCAAAATTTGTTTTAAATAAAATAAGAGAAATGAATCAAATAGGGAAGAAAACAATGCATACTTTGACACATGTCCGGAAATGGCGCTAAAAAGTGATGAACCCCAGTATTTCAACAAGAATGCTACAACTCCCATGGCTACCAACTTAAATTATCAACCCGGGGTTCGTACAAACTTAAGAGGTGTCAACACGATTTGTTCAACATAAAGTGTGTCATTAATTCGTTGATCTGATGTGATGGAGTGAATGTCATGAAATCAAAGCCTAAACTAACTGCACAAATGGAAATGTTACTTACTCAAATGTAAACACTAATCCTAATTGAAAGATGGTAAAGGTTATTCCATTTGCAGGAATGGAAACTAATTTTCTATTTTCAGAATGTAAACCTTGTGCTACTTGCATCAATGTGAATCATTAGTCTAATTGCAGAATGTGAAAATTTTCCTTGGAAAGAAACGAATCCTATGCAAGAACAACAAGTTGTAATTGAAATCCTAAGAGCATGAATTCAATGAAATAGGCATAATATACTTTGTAAAAATGAAAGTCATAAGTGGCTTTTATTCTTTCCCAATCATGGATTTATAGCCTAGTGGTCATTATTCAAGCCTAAGAGACAAAAACAAAGCTTTTGGAGAAAATATGGTCAATTTTACACATGCTACAGGAGTGCTACAAGAGGTGCTACAGGAGGAGATAACTTGTTGAATGTCCAAGTAAATAAAATGAAAATGGAAATGGAAAAAAAAAATTGTATTAATTAGGATGTCTTAGGACCTCATTACAAGTGGAATTGCTCCAAAATACCCTTGTTAACACATGCTAAAAAATAACAGAAAATTACTACTCTAAAAACTAGAAATTCAAGAACTAGTGAAATAGTTAACCTACTAAATGACTACCTAATCAAGTGAAAATGATATGGGGTAAATTTAATTATAAACTTGAATTTTTTTATTACCCAATACAAGTGGAATCAACTCACGTGAATCTCATTAACACGCTCTAAAAAATATCAAAAAATTACAACTATTCTACTATAAGGGATTTTCAGAAATCCTAGATTTGTGAACTAGTAGACCAATCCAAGTAGCTCAATGATGAATATGAATTTTCAAAGTTTTTCTAATGATGCATCATGTATGTGACTTTGTAAAGAAAATAAAAAATAATTCACTTCAATAATTTAACCAATGTAACCTACAACAAAAGAGGCATGAATAGTAAATGCAGAAATAAGAGACGCAAGTGATAAATACATTCAAAGGAAATAAAGAAATTGTACAAGAGGGCTTTGAGGCTCCTAGGATGTCCAAGCCCCAGGAAACTCAGATTCATATGAAGGAAACCAAGCTTTAGAAGCTAAAAATGGTACCAAACTTCATTATTTTAATCAATCCAAGTACATCCCTGCTAGAAATGAAAGTGGAGTTGCTAAATAACGAGATTTCTCCACAAGAATACCAATAAATATCTACCTCTAGAGGATAATTGAACTGGTACTTATGTAAAATTATGGGGAAGAATTATCATTGAAATAAGGAAGTTTTCCCCCCAAAAATCACTCAAATAATGGGTTTGGTTCTCAACACTAGGAATTTGCATTAAATGACAGGGAACACATTCCTAGGTTTTCTCAATCATTGGAGCTCCAGAATTTGTGCAATAATTTCATAATATATTGTTTATTTATTATCCAATATTGATCCTCCATTAGCGGGGAGCAAGTCCCTAGATTATCTCATCCTCCAAATCTTCATAATATGCCCAATATTCTCACAATATTCTACAAAAATAATTATTATTAGACACAAATATGCAATTATCTCTAAACCTTCATAATGAACTTATTAAAGCTAAAAATATGTCATCTAATGCAAAAAACAGAGGTTTAATGTGTTGAAGGATGACCATATGGGCCTTAATTTATGCCTAATTTGGAGGCCCATCAGTATTTTACACCAGTCATGATTCTCTTAATCTTTTAGTAGTAAAGATATTTGGGATCTCCCTTCTGCTTCTTTGGAGCTTCCTCATCTTCAACTGCTAACGCTTCATAAATTTCCTTCCTTTTTTTGTTCTTAGGATTTTTAGGACAATCTGTCTTGTTGATCTAGGTGGATATTGGTGGCCTCCCACATATTCCACCTAGACCTTCAGTCGGTTTCATCAGTTTCCTTATTTATAGCAGAATCTACTATTTTCAACATTTTTTTGGGTCCTGAACTTCCAGAGTAGCTTTGACCCCCTAAACGGAATTTTTTTAAGTTCTTCAGTAGGCCCGTAGCCATTACAGGGGGTCTATGGAAAATATTTTAGTACTCAGAGAGATATTTACAATGAGGTATCGTATGTGCCACATGGAGATAATGTGGCCAAGTTATGACCCCAAGAAGTTGGCTTCCCAACTAACCCCAACGAGGCCCTCAAAATCTTGGTGTTCCATCTCTTGGGGTTAGGGTTTCAGTTGTTTATGCTTTTCCCTTGTCATTCAATAATAAAAAATCTCTTAAGCCTCATTGTAACATAGTTTATAGGCATGCAGCCACCACATATCTTCTCAGAGATAAGCTAGCATCATCTAAGTTAGTTTATTTCCATTATGTATGTAAGCATATTTTATTTCTTTGATATTAATGAAATGAAGAGTTATTTTTTGTTGCATTTATGTATTTATGGTTATATTTTTATTCTGTTGTGTTCCTATTTAAGTTCAGATCAGTGGTATCAGAGTGGTCTGCTCTTTATCTATTTTTCTTTGCATCTCCCCAATGAGGTCAGGGTATAAGGAGTTAGGCCTCGAACTGGTTGAACTTTTGCAAGACTATCCTCACAAACCCTTATGGCCTCCCATGGCGAAAGAAAAGAAATATGAGGGAGTAGGACATACTTTCAAAATATTTCTCAAAGAAGCCCTCGAGCGACAGAGGAACTCGATGATGGACAACTTTGCCCAGATCCTTCGACGACTACCGACAAGTGATTCATCTTCTTTCGACAACCACTCTGGAAGCGCCACTCCCTTTAAAGTACAAGTTAAATTTTACATCATTATATTAGAAGGTTAGATATATGTGGATTCCATAGATAAATGGTTAAATATTCTAGAAGGATATTTTTCATTTCATGATTTTTCCATCTGAGAAAATATTACTTTTGCACTCCTCAAAGATGCCCCCCATGTCAAATACTGGTGGGAAACCTACTTTAAACAAAAGTACGAGGGGGAATCCTCACTTTTTTCAGTCACACCCACTTGGAATTATTTTTTATATGCCATCAAGGAACAATATACCCTATTGGGAGAATATAAATACATAAAGTGGACCATGTTGTGGCAGGGAAGGGACCAAGATATGTCATATTTCACAAATAATTATCATACATGTCTCACGAAAGGTATCAAGGATTTTGAGTGGGATTTAGTGCTCAAGTTCGACGGTTTTCTACACAAGTACATCTAGGACGAGATGGTTTTCATGGACCAAGATATGTCGGAGTTCACAAATAATTATCATACTCGTCTCACGAAGCTAGGTATCAAGGATTCTGAGTGGGATTTGGTACTCAAGTTCAGCGGTTTTCTACACAAGTACATCCAGGCGAGTTGGTTTTCATGGACATATCCTCACTTGACCCCGCCTATCGATACATGGTCAATATTGAGTACAAATTTAAACAGAAGAAGCAATACCTTGGATCACGAATATGAAGCAAGGTAAGGGCGCCTCCAAGTCGTAAAACAAAGGACAAAGCCAAGGTAGGGAAACCTAGGATAACCTTTCGAAACCACAAGAAAATAAAAACATCACAAATACAAATAAGGACACGAGAAAATGGTGTGACTTCCATAAGAGCCCCACTCACAACACAAGTGAGTTTCGGGCCAAGTAGTCATTGGTGGGCGAGCTAAAGGCTTCTAAATCATATGCATGTTCCAACTTTGAGTCAGAACCCAACAAGGGGAATGAAAAAGTGAAGCTGATTATCGATGAAGAGCATAGTGCGACCATTGCCACCATCAAGATCCATAAGAATTAGCCTGGAGATCTAGAGGAGGGTGAGTGCCTCTTCCACTCATATATGTGGGTGAAGGGTTCTCCATTATATTTCATTTTCAATAACGGGAGCCAAAAGAACCTTATTTCAGCATAGGTCATGAAGCGACTGGGCTTATCGAATGCACCACACCCATAGTTGTACACCATCGGGTGGCTTCACTAAGGACGAGATCTTTGTGTCAGCCAGCGGTTTCGCCTTCCCTATAGCATCAAGCCTTTCACAGATGAAATATTGTGTAATGTTTCTCCTCTGAAAATTTTGTGATGTATTATTAGGCCAACCATACTTGTGGAAGCAACATGTTGTGTATGAGTCTAGGCCTCGCACTGTCATTATTACTTTGGGAAATAAGTTATACAGGATACAGAGGTAGAACTACCTACCACCATCTCTTTGATCATTGTGAAGGAATGTAGTAAGATCATTTCCCATACTGGGAAAAAAAAAATTCCTTATGATTCACCATCAGGACAAGAATAATATTGTGGACACTGCCTTTATAAAAGGCTCATCCACACAACAGAAGCAGACGGACAAGATTGTGGAGGAGTACATGGACATCTTCACCTCACCCATAATGTACCCATACACTTTCAGGTAAAGCACTCCATTGATATGACCCCAGGTGCACCGCTAACCAATGGATCGATCTATCAACACTTTTTTCGGAGAACAATGAAATCAAGAGGTAGATTCATGAGTTGTTGTAGAAATGGTACATCATGCCAATTTCATCACCCTATGGGAGCCTGGTCATGTTGGTAAAGAAGAAGGATGGGACTGTGAGACTCTATATTGACTATCGGGTGTTGAACGAGATCATTCTCTCGAAGAGGTATCCAATCCCACAGATTGTTGAATTTTTTGGCCAGTTCAAGGGGGCCAAATATTGCAACAAGATTGATTTAAATTCCGGTTATCACGAGGTACCAATAGAACCCTCTAATGTGGAATATTTCCTTCAAATACAAGGAGGTCATGTTCGAATGATTGGTCATGTATTTCGGGTTGATGAATTACCCCTACAACCTTCATGAGGTTGATGGATGACATCTTGCGACCCTTCACCAACTCATTCGTAGTGGTGTATTTGGATGACATCCTGATCTTCAACCATAGTTTTTAATACCACCTCCACCATATTCAATAGGTCCTCCAAACCCCGCGAAAACACAAGTTGTGTGCCAATTTGGAGAAGCACACTTTTGGTATGAACCAAGTGAAATATATGGGGTACATCATTGTTGAGTGGAGTGTGCATGTGGATCCAGAAAAGATACAATTCATTCAAGATTGGACAGCATCAACCACCCTAACATAGCTCTAAATTTTTCAGGGTCTTACTAACTTCTACCGTAGGTTCATGTTTGGTTTCTCTCATATCACTTAGCCTTTGAGTCAAGTCACCAAGGGAGGAGCGAAATAAAATTTCTTTTGGTTTGAATCCAAAAGGAATTCGTTTTCTGAGTTGAAGCATAACCTCTTATCTACACCAGTTCTCATATTACCAGACCTGCAGAAACCATTTGAGATTGAGATAGATGCCTCCAACTATGTTATTAGTGTTGTTCTTACTCAGTAGGGGCATCCACTGGCATATCACAGTGAGACACTTTCAAACACAGTATGAAAGTATCCCACCTGTTATCACTCAGATTTTCCTTGAAGTTGTTGAAAGAGGAAAGGGGTCCGAGGTAACCACAAACCAATCTTTTAGGTACAGAATCTAGCCAATCTGTACCCAGAGAGGGCTCTCTCTGTAAAATTTAGCTTTGTTTTTGAAGATATTAGGCTAGTTAGAAAGTTCAATGGTTTTGTTTGAATTTGGGTGGTGGAATTCGATAGTTGAGGGAAATATTGAGTAGTTCAGGCCATTGGCCTATGGAGTCAAAAAGATGGCTTGACTGGATTAAGTTTCTAGACAAAATATGGTTTCACAAGGCAAGATAATCAAACAGAGAACAATTTTAAATCTAAAGTGAATGGAATGGATTTAAAATGGATGAAAGGAAATTAAGAATATTTCAACACATTCATAAGAGGGAAAATTGAGTGATTATTAACAAAGATAAATTAATAATTCTTTATTAAATAACTAAAATGTTTAAACTAGAAAAATAGGAGCAATTAAGAATTCACTGTTTAAAACCAGTTTAGAAGAAAACATTTAGAATAACAATGATTGAAATCAGATTACACTTAAGTACCTTCTGATTTATTCCTTTTCATTAGTCATTCAGAAATGAAACACAATGATATAATAAACAAATATAAAGACTTTAAAACACAAGGGAAAGATGACTTATTGATCCGTAGTCTGACACATGAATCCTGTAAAAAGTCTTTCGCTTCAATTCATCATCCAGCTTAGCCACAAAAAATTTCTCCAATAGCACTTTATTCCAAATAGTCAATGTTACAACAAAGTCTAAAAAATCCCCCAAAAATACTTCCAAGAGTGAAGTATTTATACAAATTCTAAACTAAAATATCTTGAAAAAATATCAAGATTAGTTCACAAATCTCTCCAACTATTTTACATAAATAGAACTTAAGTAAAAGACACTCAAACTAATGCATATATTTGGAACTATTTCTTATGGATAGGTGACAACAAAGAGGAGAATTCTAATTTGATTCAACTCTTAGTTGATGATGAGGCATCCAAGTCACTAACTGCTTCCTTTCTTTGTGCATTCTGCTCCAACAATTCTGCAAACTTGGGGTCCAATGATATCTTTGTATTTCTCAATCCGTAATAGATATGTAAAAAGTGAAAGATTTTATTGTGGATTAATATGTTGGTGAGATAAACCTCTTTCAATGTCCTAAAATTTTTCTCCAGCTGTGCACAATAGGCTCTGCAAAAAGATGTGAAAAACAGAGTTTTACAGAATCTGAAAAATAGCCTGTAAATATGTGCATGTATCTTTGATTCTGAAATCACTGTGAAAAAAGTGAGATAGGTTTTTGTAGATGGTTCTCTTAGGAACAAAATTCTCCTTCAGTTTTGTATGATATATTTCGGATTGGCCACAATCTTCTCTGCAAAATGATGACTTAACTGGAAGTTTTTGCAAAAAGTGCTATCCAACATTGTTTAATATTTCCAAAACCATAATAGATGTTAGAAAAGTGAGAGAGGTTTTCGTAGATGGTCCTCTTAAGAACATAAACCTCCTTTAGTTTTTCAAAATTAATCTTGGATTGATCACAATAGTTTCTGAAAAACTATGACTTAAACAGGAAATTTCTGAAGAATGTACCATTTTTGCTCTAATTTCATCTTTTAACCTTAAACTTCTTTTGACTGTTTTTCACTTTTACTTTGGATAAAATTCATTGTGGCTAGTGAAAGTGTTTTCATATTTGTTTAACCCTTAATATATTCATGTTTACTTTCACTGTTTACTGTTTAATTTTTACTTTTTACCGCTCTATTTTTTATCTGTCTTCACTTTGTCATGAACTTGTATGTTCTATTTTGTAACTTTCTTCCCTGTTGTTTATCTTCATGCTAGCTGATTTACTTGACTTGGTTTTCAATCTGATACTCTTTAACTGTTCTTTACTATTTCCTTTTACCTTCAATGTGTAGTTTAGGTTTTTATTGTCTGTTTCAACAGTAAATCGTTTAATATCTTGTTTCCTTTGCTTGTCTTTCAACTGTATGTTTTATCTTCCATCTCTGTTTGAATAGATTTGATAACACTCTTGGAGTAAACAAGTCTTATGACTAGTATTAAGACTGTTTATCCAAGGATGTGGTCTTCTGATCACCTGTAAAACAAAACAAATTGTTAAGAAAGAATTGGTTTGCAGGGGAGGTCAAAAAGGTTTCATTTGATTTTGAGAGGTCTGTGGAGTGAATCTAGAATGATTTTTGGGAGGTAAACCATGCTCGAATTGGTTAACAGAGGCTTCAGGTGGTGCAGCTGGGTTACAAAGGGTTTTATTGGACAATCAGGTGAAAATGAGCAACACTAGGGTGTTTGTGTTTAAACGGGTAAACGGTTGATATTGGCGGGTAAGCTTTGAATGAACAGTGGACAGATGGCGCTGACTTGACGATGTGAAGTTTTGTCGTTAGTGGGAGGCGGTAGGAAAATATTTTTTAGAGGTGAATGAATGTTATGATAAATGATTTTAAGTATTTAGGCTTTTCCAATTATTGGGTCGAGGGTCCGGTCCCTCCAAAAGTCAAGGAAATGCCTTGAGCCCCTTTAATCTTCAAATACCTTAGTACTTAGGGGAAGTTAGTGAAATGTTTAGGGAAAAATGAGAAGGGAAGTTAATAATCTGACTTTTCATTTCTTGAAATTCTTCAATGTATTGTCTGCCTATGCACTTGTGATGAAAGTAAAAATATTTACCACATCTAAAGCCATCATTCATCACATGTAATTCTGCAACACCATCTACCTACCCTCCCTACTTTAACCTAGCATTTTTTCCTTCTTTATTTGGGTGCACTTAGACTGGAAAACCCTTATCAATCTTATTTTTCTTTTACATGGAAAACCTACCTAAGTCTACACTTATTACATCTAAGGGCTCAGATTAAACTGTTGAGCTCCTTTTTATTTACTCTACCTATCTAATTATCTGCCAAGATTAAACTATTTGGCCAGATATTTATTCTCTATTCTACAACATGAAATTGAAAAATGAATGAGTCAAGTTTAAACAGTTTGACAAAAGTTTAAATAGTTTGGAAAAAGTTTAACAAGCTGCACACAATTGCTTATTACAGAAAATGAAATAGTAGTGGGATTTAGAATTGCACACTTTCCTGGTCTATTTTTGTTTGGGGTTCATTTCTTTCACTTTTTTGACCATTTTATTCTTTTCATCCTTTGATTTTTCTTTTAGGGTATACCCTCTTTACATTTTTTAAATTTTTTGATTTTTTGAGAATATGGAAAACCTTTGCAACAAGAAAAGGTATGAACATATTGCATAGCCCATCAAGTCAATCATGAAATATGACACCTATTGGTATAGGATTCTAACACCACCTATGACAAAGATATGTATTCCATTGTGAAGGCATGTCGAAAATGGAAGAATTACATTCCGGGGAAGGAAACGGTCATCCACATAGAGAATTGGACCCTCTAATTCATAAAGACACAAGGGAAGTTGCAGAATGATCACCATCAGAAATGGTCCACATATCTAAAACAATTCAATTTGAACATTAAGTACAAGAAGGGAAGCACCAACAACATTGCAAGTTGCCTCAACTAACCATCGGTCATGGTGTTGACCACAATTCTCGACTCTTGTGGGCACGAGACTTCACGGTGGCCGCATATTTACAAGAGCAATCCAAAATTTGGCAACACATACCAGATGCTCCTGGAAGGCAATCAAGTTCCAAATTTTCACCTCCAGGATGCACTGTTATGCCACCTGGGACACCTTTTTATCCCTTCAAGTGAGTGTGCCAAGACTATTTTGGAGGCACACTACAGTTAGATCATTGGACATTTTGAGGTTGAAAAAAAATGGTAGTGTTGTAGAAGTATTTTTATTGGCCGGATCTTCAACAGGATGTTGGGAATTACATGAGATCCTGCACCGCCTGTGCCATTTCCAAATCGACCATCAAGAATAAAGGAATATATAATCCTTTGCCTACTCCTAGTCGGCCTTGGGAGTCCTTATCCATGGATTACAAGTCGATCCTTCCTTTTAATAAGCAAGGTGATGATTTTATTTCAGTGGTTATCGACAGATTCTCTGATATGGTCATTCTGGCAGCCTGCAAGAAGAGTATTAGAGCATAAGCCATTGGTAAGCTCTTCTTTGAACAAGTGTCGGGCACTTTGGGATCCCATAGTCCATCATCTCAAATTGGGAAAAAAGGTTCCTAAGTACATTTTGTTCAAGTCTTTGGTCGATGTTGGATACCAATCTCACTAATTCCACTGCTTTCCACCCCCAAACTGATGGCCAAACATAGGTCATCAACGGAATTATTGCACGCATTATGTGCTTGTAAAACTCAAAGCATCCATGCACATGGGATGAAATCCTCCCCTATGTCCAACATAGCTACAACAGATCTCTCCATAACTCAAATGGCCACGTCCCATTTTAGGTGGGGTTGGGATTCCAGCCACTATGTCCCATTGATGTAGCCATAATTCGCAGCTACTCAGGAAAATTCGACTCATGTCAAGTCTGAAGCTGACAGGGCTAATAAATTCATTCAACACATTCAACACATTTGCGAGAAGGTCCATGACATATTGGACACATTTAATGCTAAGAACAATAAATTACATGATAAGCATCGAATGCCACATAAGTTCCAAGTGGGCGACACAGTTTGGCTACATTGGCAGAAGGAGCAACTTGCGGGACCCCACCGTAAGATTTGCCCACTATGATATGGGTCATACAAAGCCACCAAGGATTTAGGGGAAAATTCCTTCAATATCAAAATTACATTATTCCTTGGCTTACACCCAATGTTCAATGTGGACCACCTTCAACCATACTTTCCACCATTAATTGACACATTTGATATTGCAAAACAACTCAAACTAATAGATTTAAACCTAAGTTGCATGGAGAAGGAAAAAATTAGTCGGATCATGGACACACAGATCAAGAAAAATCACCAATATAGGATCCATATATATCTAGTTGTCAAATCAAGCCAACTCATTCACCAGGGCAAGTGGTTCACTAGGGACCAGGTTCAACAGAAATTTCCTCACCTCATGGAGGCTCTACACACGATGGGAGCCATTTCTTCTTAAGGATATATGATTGATCCATGTGGATATTGGTCGCCACTAGCATATTCCACCTAGAACTCTAGTCAGTTTCATCACTTTCCTTGCTTATAGCAGCATTTACTATTTTTAACATTTTTACGGGCCCTCAACTTCCAGAGCAGTTTTGACCCCCTAAACAAATTTTTTATAGGTCTATAGCAGGCTCAAAATTATAGGTAGAAGCCTAAAAAAAATCTTTTAGTACTCAGATAGATATTTCCAATGAGGTATTGTATGTGCCAAACAGAGATAATATTACCAAGTTACAACCCTGGTAAGTTGGCTGCCAAACTAACTCCAATGGGGCCCACAAAATCTTAGTGTTCCATCTCATGGGTTTTATGTTTTGGTTGTTTAGGGACTTCCTTTGTTATTCAATAATAATAATTCCCTTGAGCCTCATTGTAACACACTTCAGAAGCATGTAGTTGCCACATCTCTTCTCAGAGATAAGCTACCATTGCCCGACCTAATTTATTTCCATTTTATATGTAAGATTATTTTAGTTCTTTGATATTAATGAAATGAAGTGTTATTTATGTTGAATATATGTATTTATGGTTATATCTGTATTATGTCGTATTCTTTCTTAATTTTGGATCAATGGTATCAGAGAAATTTTTTCTTTCTCTGTTTTTCTTTGCATGTCCCCAATGAGGTCAAAGTATAAGTAGTTAGGGCTCGAATTGGTTGAACATTTGCAAGGTCAGCCTCGCAAACCCTAAAAAAATCTCATGGATGAATAAAATAAATATGAGGGAGTAGTAGATCCTTTCAAAATATTTCTCAAATAATACCTCAAGTGACAAAGGAACGTGATGATGGACAACATTTCCCAGATCCTTCAGCGGCTACCCACAGGCGACGCATCTTCTTCCAAAAGCCACAATTGAAGCGCCACTCCCTTTAAGGTAAAAGTTAACTTTGAAATCCCTATATTTGAAGTTCAAATATATGGGGATGCCATATATAAATGGTTAAATCTGCTAGAAGGATATTTTTTGGTTCACGATTTTTCCAAGTAGGAAAATATTAAATTTTACACTCCTCAAAGTCGCCCCCCATGTCAAGGACTAGTGGGAAACCTACTGTGAAAAAAATGATGACGAGGAATTATTTTCGAGACACCATAAAGGAACAATATTACCCCTTCGCTAGCTATGGAGATAAATACATAACATGGACCACACTGGGGCAAGGAAGTGTTACACTAAAATTTGTCACCGTGACATTTAGCTATCTATATGGGTTCATCATTACCTATTTATTGCTCCCTTAGAGGTCCAAAATCATAAAGTTCCTAAATCAAGTCTTGGAATTGGGAAAAAGCTTATTAAAACCCTAAAAATCCTAATTGTGCACTTTTCCTAGTCATTTCCTGTGGTATCGTGATTTATTGCTATAAAACCTGTGGTACATCCCGCATGTTCTTCTCATTAAAACTGTAGACCCCTGTAAAAGGTAAAATAAAAAGAAAAGTAAGTTTTAGAAGCCCAGCTGGTTGAATATTCTCCCAGCTGGGGTCTTCTAGAAGCGCTATCTGGTCGAGCTTTGCCCCTTCCATTCATGAACCTTTATCCCTTCATAAACGGAGCTATCCCTTGGTTTTTGGAGCTAAAATCCCATTATGAGAGGGCTTTATCCCTTCCTTATTGGAGCTTAAACTCCCTCCCTTCTACTATAAATTGAGACCATGTTTCAGTCTCAAGGGTATTTCTTAGCTTGTAGAAGAGAATTGCTGAAGAAATTATACTCTGCACATTTGGCATCATTGGCATGAGAGAGATTACATACTCATAGCCATAGTCTTATGTTGATTCAGAGAGTTGGAGTCTTGTCAAATTGAGGAAAATGGTTGTTCAGGACCTTGGAAGAACCTGTAAAAACATCAAGGTGTCAAGGTTGTAAGGTTTCTTCTTTTTATTCAAAGTTAATACAAATTGATTCTAATTTATAATTGAGTTGTTTATCTATCTTTTGAATAATTTAATTCTTGGATTCCTTGATCACTAAGATAGATTATCGCTTTTGAATTATCATATCTTGCATATGCTTTTGATATTCTTTTCTTGTCTTTGATTGCAGATCTTATATGCTGGATCAATACCTTCTAGAACGACTGGATTGAAGACCGAGTAAGCATTGGACTTCAGGTAGGAGAATCTCTCCATAGTTAATTAGTGATTCTTAAGCAAAATAGTCTAGAGAAAATGGTCTACATTTGTTTATTTTTTTCTAGATATCCTTAGGATACTAGGGAGATCGCTCTTGTCCACAAGAGGGATTTTCATTGGGTATTCTGATTCACTCCAACATATTTTCGTTGGTTAGAGAACCAAATCTTTGCTATTGAGGATTTCCCGTATCCAGGCATCGAATTTCGAGGAGACCCCGAGAGGTTCTTACCTCCAAGGACACAATGGGATGAATCGGGAACATGAATTGTTTGGATGTGTTTAAACTCTAATTTTTATTTTTTTTTCAATCGTCTAATAGTAATAAGAAAAATTTCAAATGTAGATGTTGGTCCACGAAGACCCACCAATCTCCGCCGCTTCGAGAGGAAGCCAACAGAGCCTGTCGCACAGTCACAGAACCAGGCAGCAGAGATTCTTACCGACTTAGAGCACAACCTAGAAATGTTGACTAGAGACATCCCAGAGACAACGATGGATGATATTCCTCTTCGTCTCTAGAGGCACGTCGCTGGTGTTCCTGGCCAGTTTCAGAGATACCTGTGTAGGGTGGCGCAGGAAACAGTTTATTATCATGATCATCACCACGGATAGTGGATGATCATCGCAAACTAATGTATTTTTGTTTTTTGTATCACTATATTTCAGATCATAAGGTGTTTTAAACCTATGGTGCTAGACGATGTAATATTTTTTGAAACACAAACTCTATCTATGATATGCCTACTTTTTCCGGTTATATTTTTCAACACATATCGAATGTCGTTTTAGGAAATGAACAGTCGTCCCTTCAGTATAAGTTTACCCCTTTTCCAGACTGAAATGGAAAATTTACGAAAAAGATATATGTTGCCTAATCATGGTCAATAGAGTTCTCTCTTGCATTATTTTATCCTTTTTTCGGGCTTGAGAGACTAAATTTACGAAAAAGAACACCCACAGAGTTTTCTTAAGTTTTTCTTCTGACTCCCTAAAACTAAAAAACACCGATTTTCACCTATATTGGACTCACTAAAACTTAACAATAAAGGACCTGCCAATTATAAACAGGAATGAACCACTCCTTCTTAGGATCCGATTTTAATACTAAGTTGGAATCATCCAAAGGATGAGTTTATATAACAAGATAATGTTATCCTCCTCAAGCTTGTAAAAAATAAAGAGGTACTTGCCAGAAATGGTGGGGGGAAAAGAGAGAAGATGAATCCAATTGTCACACTTTGTTCCAAAAAGTAGTATATCACTCTTTAACACGACACTTTTTTCACATTCATATTTGGGTTGGGAAAATCCTTTGGCCAAACAGTTAATCAAACCACATTGAAAGTCTTCAACCGGTTTTTGGGTATTAGCTTTAGGTCAATTGTCACCATCTGCAGTGTCATTATGTGTTCAAGAGATCAGTTAAATAAACCATTCATTACAAAAATTTGTCTCCATTCACATTGACCATCCCTGAATCAGTCCTTGCAAATATTTCTTCAAAACTTGATCTAATGGTTTCGTGTCGTGGGCTTTCCTACAACAGGTCACTTTCTATCAACGACAGCTCATCATCTAGAAAGTTGATCTAGAATCCTATCAATACCTTGGGATTTGCATGCCCTAATGGTAGGTTTCTCGCCTTCGATGACAGGTTGCATCATTGACCTTCAATCGAATGACTCTGTGAAATGTTCGACTTCAGATCACAAATTCACATTTCATAGATTGTACTGAGTACTTTGAAAGCCATTGTCATTATTGGCGGTTTCTCTCACACTTGTTAACAGATCACATCATTGACTAGTAATCAAGTGTTTTCTACCATGTTCGACTTCAACACAATCAATCGCATGGATAGAATTGTATTAATTCGAGAAGTAGAAATCAAAAACCTGATCTAGTTTCCACCATCCAGATGCGAGGATTTTATATCATACAGTAGACTACTCATGACAGATGGTTGCGTCCATACTGTGTCTACTATTAATGTAATTCTAAAAACATTTTTGTATCAGAAAATGTAGTTAGTTTTGATCTGAGTATGGGAATGCCTACCTCAGCGATGATATACATATATATATGCTTGCATTGAATTATTTTTCCAGGTTTCAACTGATGTGCCGCAGCACGATCCTCGAAATGATAAAGCACTTCACTCTTCAGAATCCTTCATAACTCTTCAGACTTCACACTTTAGGGGGGAATCTGTTACACTAAAATTTGTCACCATGACATTTAGTTGTCTATATGGGTTCATCATTACCTATTTATTTCTCCCTTAGAGGTCCAAAATCATTAAGTTCCTAAATCAAGTCTTGGAATTGGGAAAAAACTTATTAAAATCCTAACTCTGCACTTTTCCTATTCATTTCCTGTGGTACTACAGTTTAGTGCTATAAAACCTGTGGTACATCCCACACGTTCTGCTCATTAAAACTGTGGACCCCCGTAAAAGGTAAAATAAAAATAAAAGTAGTTATAGAAGCCCAGCTGATCGAATATTCTCCCAGCTGGGGTCTTCTAGAAGCGCTATCTGGTCGAGCTTTGCCCCTTCCATTCATGAACCTTTATCCCTTCATAAATGGAGCTATCCCTTGGTTTTTGGAGCTAAAATCCCATGATGAGAGGGCTTTATCCCTTCCTTATTGGAGCTGAAACTACCTCCCTTCTGCTATAAATTGAGACCATGTTTTAGTCTCAAGGGTACTTCTTAGCTTGTAGAAGAGAATTGTTGAAGAAATTATACTCTCCACATTTGGCATCATTGGCATGAGAGTGATTACATACTCATAGCCATAGTCTTATGCTGATTCAGAGAGTTGGAGTCTTGTCAAACTGAGATAAATGGTTGTTCGAGACCCCGAAAGAACCTGTACAAACATCAAGGCGTCAAGGTTGTAAGGTTTCTTCTTTTTATTCAAAGTTATTACAAATGGATTCTATTTTCTCATTGAGTTTTTCATCTATCTTTTGAATAATTTAATTCTTGGATCCTTGATCACTAAGATAGATTATTTCTTTTGAATTAACATATCTTGCAGATGCTTTTGATCTTGTTTGCTTGTCTTTGATTGCAGATATTATATGTTGGATCGATACCTTCTGGAATGACTGGATTGAAGACCGAGTAAGCATTTGACTTCAGGTAGGAGCATCTCTCCATAGTTAATTAGTGATTCTTAAGAAAAATGGTCTAAATTTGTCTATTTGTTTCTAGATATCCTTAGGATACTAGGGAGATTGCTCTTGTCCACAAGAGGGATTTGTCTGTCTAACAGGAAGGGACCAAGATGTGCCAAAGTTCACAAATAATTTTCATACCCTTCACATGAAGCTAGGTATCAAGGATTCTAAGTGGAATTTGGTACTCAATTTCCACGGATTTCTACACAAGTACATCCAGGAAGAGATGGAGTTCTTGGAAATATCCGCGCTTGGTGTTGCCTATCTATACGTGGTCAATATTGAGTATAATTTTAAACAGAATAAGCGAGACTTTGGATCTGTGAATCTGAAGCAAGGGAAGGGCACCCCCAAGCCACAAAAAAGAAGGACAAAGCCAAGGCAGGGACCCAAGAAAACCCGTTGAAAACATAAAAAAAATAACAACACCACGAATACAAAGAAGGAAATGGGAAAATGGTGTGAGTTCCATAAGAGCTCCACTCACAAAAAAAGTGAGTGTCAGGCCAAACAGTCACTGGAGGCTAAGTTAGAGGCTTCTAAATCATATGCATTTTCCAACTCCGAGTCAGAACTTGACAAGGGGAATGAAAAAGGGAATCAGAGTATTAGCACGGATCCCAGTGCCACTATTTCCATAACAAAGATCCAGAATATTGAGCCTGAAGATCTAGAGGAGGGGGAGCGCCTCTTCCATTCATAGATGTAGGTGAAGGGTTCTCCGCTGCAATTCATTTTCAATAGTGGGAGCCAAAAGAAACTTATTTTAGTAGAGGTAATGAAGCAGCTTGGCCTACCAACCATAGCACACCTGCAGTCATACACCATCGGGTGGCTTCACCAAGAACAATATCTTTGTGTCAGCCAGTTGAGCCACCTTCCTTACAACATCAAGAATTTCAGAGATGAGGTATTTTGTGACGTTTCTCCTCTTGAAGTTTTTGATGTATTACTAGGGAAACCATACTTGTGGAAGTGGCATGTTGTGTATGATTCTAGGCTTCACACTTTCATTATTACTTTGGGAAATAAGTTGTACAGGATACTGGAGGTAGCACCTCCTACCGCAGTAAGATCATTTACCAGACTAGGAATTTTTTTTTCCTTATGATTCACCCTCAGGAAAAGAAGGATATTGTGGCCACAACCTCTATACAGGGATCCTCCACACGGAAGCAACATATGGACAAGGTCGTGGAGGAGTACAAAGACATATTCACCTCACCCACAAGGGTACCCCTACACTGTCAAGTCAATCACTCCATCAAACCGATCTTAGGTATGTCGCTACCTAATGGAGCGATCTATCGACGCTATGTTCTATATAACAATGAAATCAAGAGATAAATTCAGGATCTGTTGTAGAAAGGGAACATCAGGACAATTTCATCACCCTATGGGAGCCCGATCGTGTTGGTATAGAAGAAGGATAGGACCTGGAGACTTTTTATTAACTATCGAACATTAAACAATATCATTTTCCAGAATATTTATCCAATCCCATGGATTGATGAACTTCGGGATATCAATCCAAGTTCCAATTGAACCCTCCAATGTGTGGAATACTACCTTGAAATCCAATGAGGGCCTTTTTTAATGGTTGGTCATGCCTTTTGGGTTGACGAATGCCCTTGTAACCTTCATGAGGCTGATGTATGACATCTTGTTACCCTTCACCAACTCATTCGTGGTAGTGTATTTGGATGACATCATGATCTTTAGCCAAAGTTGGGAAGATTGCCTCCACCATATTCGACATTTCCTCCAAACCTTACGGCAACACAATTTTTGTGCCAATTTAGAGAAATTAACTTTTGGTATGGCCCAAGTCCAATATAAGAGGTACATAATTAATGAGTGGGATGCACATGTGGACCCAACCAAGATACAAGTAATTTGGTATTGTTCATCCCCAACCACCCTAACATAGCCCTGCAACTTTCTGGGTCTTGCCAACATCTATCGCAGGTTCGTATTTTGGTTCTCTTATATCACTTGGCCTTTGAGTCAAGTCACCAAGGGAGGAGCAAAAAAAAAATTCTTTTGGTCTAAATCGGGCCAAAAAAAGGTGTTTACTGAGTTAAAGCATCGCCTCTGCTCTACACCAGTGCTCACATTACTAGACCTGAAGCAACCATTTTAGATTGAGACAGATGCCTCTGAATATGCTATTGGTGCAGTTCTTACTCAACAATGGCATGTAGTGACATATCACAGTGAGACACTTTCAAACACATTCTGAAACTGTCCCGCTTATTACAAAGAGATGTATTCCATTGTGCAGGCATGTCAACAAAGGAAGAATTACATTCTGGTGAAGGAAATGGAAATCCACACAGACCACCGACCCCTGAAATTCATACAAACATAAGAGAAGTTTCAGAATGATGCCATTAGAAATGGTCCACATACTTGCAACAATTCCATTTGGACATTAAGTACAAGAAAGGCAGCACAAAAAATGTTTCAGACTACCTAAGTCAACTTCTATTCATGGCGTTGACCACTTTTCTCGACTATTGTCTGCATGAGACTTCAGGGAGGGTGTATCTTTACAAGAGCGATTAAAAATTCGGCAACACATACCAGATGCTAATGAAAGGCAACCAAGTTCCAAATTTTCACCTCCAGGATGCATTGTTATGCCACTTGGTACATCTTTGTGTTCCTTCAAACAAGCATGACAAGATGATTTGGGAGGCGCGCTATAGTTAGGTCACTAGAAATTTTGGGGTTGAGAAAATAGTGGCAATGCTACAGAAGTATTTTTATTTACCTAACCTTCGACGGGATGTTGGAAAGTACATCAAATCATGCACCACCTGCATCATTTCCAAACCGACCATCAAGAAGCAAGGATTATATACTCCTCTTCCTACTCCTAGTCAACCTTGGGAGCCCATATCCATGGATTACATGTCGGGCCTTCCTTCTACTAAGCATGGAAACAACTATGTTTTTGTGGTTGTTGATATATTCTCTAAGATGGCCATTTATGCAGCCTACAAGAAGAGTATCACAGTAGAATTCGCTGCTAAGATATTTTTTGAGAGAGTTTGGGTGCACTTTGGGATCCCACATACCATCATCTCAGATCAAGATAGCAGGCTCCTAATTATATTTTGTTCAAGTCTTTGGTTGATGTTGGATACCAAGCTCACTATGTCCACAAATTTGCAACCCAAAATGATGGCCAAACAGAGGTCGTCAACATAATGATTGTACACATTTTGCGCATGTAAAACGTGAAGCATCCACTCCCATGGGGTGAAAGACTTCCCTATTTCCTGTTAGTGTCATTCTAGTCATACTGCCATCAGTGATCAAAACTGCTCTTTTTCATTTGCATATTAGGTGTCTCATACCGAATAAATTTCACCATTCTGCTAGGTCATGGATTCATTTGATGGTAGTATTGCTTTATCAGTTTTCCCTCATGAGATACTTGTTGATCTTCCTTTCTATGGTCTTTAGTTATTAGTCACTTTCATTCTCAAAATCATATCAGTAGGTCATAGGATGGGTCTCATTAGTCTCTAGGGTCTCACCATGGTCAAATTAATGAGTCAAATATCAATAATATTAGCAAGGTCATGAGGAAGTCAATAAACTCAAAATCGTAGCACTAGGAAGAATCAGAGAGACATTTTATTCAGTTTGATGTAATTTTCACCTCAAAACCATGTTTTGAGGTGAAAACATGGTAGTTTACCTTTATTATCATTCGTTATGTAATTTTATATCATCGTATGTAATAAGTCACAATTCAGAAGCTGTCATCTCCACAAAAGTAATGTTCCTGCCTTCAGAGAAGTTTTCTGCAGCATATTTAGTGCCAGATCATCTTCAAAGAAGATCCATCAGAAAGAGCCCAAAAAGAGCTTTCCAACGGTATACTACACTCTCAAAACTAACTTCTGAATTGAATCTTATGCTTAAGTGAAGTAAAAGCCCTCTATTCCCTAAAGTCCCCCCTATTTCCCCATTTTTCCCTTTAAACTTTGTGTTATTAAAGTTTAATATTCCTTTATAAATCCTTTTTCCCCCCCTCCAATTATGATATCGCATTATAAATCTTTTAAAAAAAATATATCGACCTTATTACCCAAACCACTTCCTCACTATGCATATAATAAAACTTTATAACGTAAAGTTTAAATTTTATTGTTATAAATCACAATTGCAATGTTTTCAAAATCGCAAACCCTTTGATCACACCATCGCAGATCGCAAAATTCTTTTGTATGCCCCGATGAGCCAATCGCAAATATCTCCGATGCAATCCGCCGATCGCAACTTTCCCTGATCCGATCGCATCGCAAATGTTATATATGCGACCCGATTGCACCCCCGATCTAATCCCTCCGATGCGATTGATCGCGCCCTTCTCCGATTGCAAGTATTTCCATCGCAAATCCCGATCACATCGCAAATTTTGTCCTCCCGATGCAATTACCCCTGCTCCCCTCCGATATTGCGATTGCGATTAACCCTTGGGACCCATCGTATGATACTCCACTCGTTTATAATATAAAGGGTTCTCTCCTTTGTAAACTCGAAATTTGTATTAATTTCGGTTTTATAAAGGTTTTCCCCATTCCCCTTTCCCAATCGCATTGAAAATTCTATATATGTCATTCTATTCCACTCCCGAGCCTAATTTGTGATTGCGATTATACCTCGGTCCCACCATTAAAATCCTCCGCCATTCATCATAAAACCCATTTCTCCTTTGTAAAGGCGAAAATTTCGCCGCTTTTTTTATTACAAAGGCTTTCTCCCCATCGCATCGCAATATTTGTAATGTACTACCCCGCTCTACCCCCGATTCCGATTGCGATTGCACTATGTTTTAAAATGATATCCCTCCACCATTTCATTCCAATTGCGATTACTGTTATATGATATCTCTTTGCTCTTGCTCCGACTCCGATTGCGATTTATATGCGGGTCCTGCCTCCATCTCCCTTCCTTTTTCCCATTTAAAAGTCATTTTACCCTTCACAAAGCATATAATTTCATTCAGTTCTATTTCTACGGCATTTTATTAAAGGTCAGAGAATAAAGAAATAAAGGAAAGCAAAGGAACAGTCCAAGGGCCGAGAGCTTAAAATAAAATGAAGATATCTACAAAATCAAAAAATAGGGAATATGTTCATCGGATTGCCTATTTTCATTTATACAGCCTAACAGCAAATCTCCAAAGCAGTCAATGTAATGTTGTCCCTCATTTTCAGGGGCAGATTGTTGTATTTCTTTACTATGATTGGATTTCAGTTCTTCAGCTGTTAGGACAACTCCCTTTTCTGTGTATTTATGTTCCCACATTTCAGATTTTTTATTTCATTGTAAAATCATTTGTAAGGAGGTCTGAGTAGGAGAAAGTAGGCGAATAGTGTGGAAGAACATCTCTATGCTACATTGTACAGTTTAACAAGAATTAATAAGAGATTCAGCTCTGATTTGTGGGATCCATGTGGTATGAGATTTAGCATTTGTTTTTCTCCTTTGTTTCATATGTGGATTTTTATGTGTTCCATTCATCCATAAACATTTTCCTTTGAATGATTTCAAGATAGAAAGGTAGAATCCATTTTATATGCTCTGTCTTGGGAAACCATTCATACTCTGTATTTTTCTTCTGTTTGAAAAGGATCCATTTATTGTGCCCTTTTCATCTCCTCACCTGTCTTTCCATCCCATCCTTATTAAATTTTATATGCTAATTTTCCTGCGTATATTGCCCCATGAAATACCCTGTGTCCTGATTTAATTCCCCATTTCAACTGTCCCTTTATATCCCACACATCCCTGAAAATTTATTCATTCATTCTATTAAACCTTTTCCATCATTTTATCTAGCCTAATATCAGTCCATTTATTGTGTTCAATTGAATATTCTTTTACGGAGAGAGCCCTCTCCTGTCCTTGTAGGGCTAGCTACAAGGCTGAGCATGGTTTAGTTTGTTACCCTTTTTTTCCTTTGCAACCTGAGGTCCAATTCAGGTGCTAACATTCTCTGGCGACCATACTGGAGACTATTCAAGATTGTTGTTTGTTAGTGTTATTTGTTTTATAAACTACAGACGGAGCCTGAAGTTATGCCAGGTAGCCTTCGAAATGCACATTACTTTGTGAGTGCATAAGTAGATAAATGTTGCTTTAGTCAATCTCCGGTCTAGTTTTGTAGACAATAAAATCTGGCTTGCAAGATTTGCCCCAGTACATCAAATAACTCCAAACTTTTGAAAGATGATGTTCAGATTTTTGCTAGGCTAAAAATAAGATTTTTTTAAAATAGACATTTCACCACACTGGCTTCAAGAATATACACCAGGGCTAATCCAGATCCAAATCCTCCCCCTGTTTTTGAAAATCGAAATCTTATCCCAAGAATTGTCAGAAGACAAGAAGGATCATTAAGCCCCAGACCCGTTTACAGATCCTATACCTGGCCTAGTGAATGGTTTTTTGTAGAAGATCTTTCCTTTGATGAAAATTTTGAGCTTTCTTTATTTAGGAATAAGTCTGAAAATGACATTGATGATATAGTTTTAGATCCTGACTTCCTTGTAGATATTGAAGTCCAAAGAGCAAATACCTCCATTGACGATTATATTTTGAATTCTCCTCAGTCCATAACTGTAAATAATATCCCTGAGCCTTCAGAATCATCAGGAACAACATTTCCCCCTCCCAATTCATCAGCATTCCCATTAGTCAATTCCCAATTGTCATCTCCTCCATTAACACCTCCCTCAAATCCTACAAGTCCTGTTGTAAACCCACCCAGAGTTATGGCTGCCAGGTATGCACCTCTGGTCTTACCCTAGGTCCTCAATGATATGCCTGCTGACTATCAAAGTAAAATTCCAATCTTTGATGCCACTCAAAGCATCACGGCTCAGCAGCATGTTGATAAAATGAATGACTTTTTTTATTTACGCTAGGTAGAAGCGGAGAATGTAACGACAAGGCTGTTTGTTCAAAGTTTCGGAGGTGAAGTTAGAAAGTGGTTTAGAACCCTACTGCGAGGCACAATTCACACTTTGCAGGAGTTACACACTTAGTTCCTGGACCAGTGGGAGGTAAAAAAGAACCCACTCAAAATTATGTCTGAATATGAGAACATTAAAAGGAATGTGGGTGAAACCGTGCAGGATTATTGTTTGATATTCAATGCTACATATAATGCTATTCCAGCTAATTTGAAGCCTCCTGAGGGACTGGCATTGTTAAAATTTCCCGATGGATTTGATGCCGACATGGCATATCAGCTGCGAGAAAGAGATCTGTCTTCACTTGAAGACATGCAGAAGATAGCAGTTAATGTTGAAGCAAATCTGCTGGCTAAAAGAGCACGAGCCAGAGCTGAGAAAAGAGTCACAATAAAACAGGAAGCCTCTACTTTAGACAGTAAAATGGACACTCTGATCAGAACGGTGGAAAAAATGGTTGATAGGTTAACCATCGCAGAAAGACCTGAGCCTCAAATAAGAAATCCAAATTTTAGAGGGCAGCAGCCGCAATTCAGAATTAAACAGAGAGAGCAAAGAACGCGGGACCAAACTGCACCACCATAGCAGCAAATTAAAAATCCTTTGCAGCAGAACTACGTGCAAGGGACAGATTCAGATGACGATTTGATTGATGCTAATCACTTTTTCACAGCTGATGGTGCACCCATTTTCCTTACAAAAGACGAAGAATACATAGTGGTGACTCCAGACATTCAGAAAGACCAAAATTTCATTTTGGCCAATAATACAGTATTGGAAGAAGATTTTGATGACTATCAGAGAGGGTATTTGAATGCTCTGTCAGTTCAGCAAAGGTAGTACTCTTTAAGGAACAGAGAGGTTACAGTCAGCCCCATTCAAAAGAGAAAGGAACTCCAAATGAAGAACGATGCGCAGAAGAAAGCTAAGGAGTCAGTTGATCCTTCCTCTAGCAAAGCACCTGCAGTTGCTAACGCATCCAATGAGAAGAACCAACAGAACACAGTAAAGGAGCCAACAGAGAAGAAAGACTCGCCCATTAAAGAGGTAGAAAAAGCTCCCTCCTTTAATCTAGAAAATGAAATCTCCAAATTAAAGGTGTCCATGCCCCTCACAGAGTTGGTGAAGAATAGTGCATATAAAACTCAGGTGTCCAAAGTCTTGCAAATCGATTCTATCTCTGATACGGTCAACATAGAAGACGACTACCCTTAAATTATTTTTGGTCCAGCCACAGAAGAATCTGTAGAGAATGAAATCCCTCCTTTTTACTTGATTCTTAGAGTACATGATTTTATCTTGCATAACGCTATGCTGGACTCCGGGGCCTCACATAATTTGATGCCCAAAGCTGTCATGGAGAATCTAGGGCTTGACATCACTCGAAAATATCATGACTTGTATTCCTTTGACTCAAGTAGGGTCCACTATATTGGTTTAATCAAAGATTTGGTAGTGTCTCTAGATCAGATTCCAGCAAAGAATGTCTTGATGGATGTAGTCGTTACTGATGTCCCACCAAGGTTTGGAATGCTCCTATCTAGGTCTTGGGGTGCAAAAATTAAGGGAAACATATAGCTTGACTTCTCCTATGCCACTATCCCTGTATTTGGCTAGTTGAGGAAGTTATATAGGGAAAATTAAATTAAATTTATGATTACCAGCAAAGACAAGCCTGTAAATCGTCCCATCAATGTTGTCCATACAGACTTAGAGTCTTTTGTCTTGTATTCTGATGGTGGTTTAAATGATGAGAATTTTCAATTGGTACAAGTGGATGACATACCTAAGATTTCAGAGAATTTCAGAGAGGTCCTCAAAAGGGAAAAGGACAAAGCAACAAACACTTCTGAAACTCCTGCCTGCCAACAACAAAGAGACAATGGACAGCCAGAAATCAGCCAAGGTAAAGAATAAAAAGAAGAAAATTTCCGGCACCTTCAAGAAGAAGAAGAAGGTCTGTGGAGTATGGATTTTGATGGAGCTACTGGTAAGGATGGAGCTAGCATTGGAATATGGATTAGGAGTCCTATTTTTCAACCTGAGAAGGTTCCGAGTAATGTTAGAGTTTGTGCCTATAAGTTAGCTTTTGATTGCTCTAACAATGAAGCAGAATATGAGGCTTTGATTGCAGGCCTCAAAATTTTGAAGAAGTTGAATGCAAAAAGGATTTCTGTGTATGGCGACTCCGAACTGATAATCAAACAGGTAAAGGGAGAATACGAAGAAAAACATCCAAGATTGAGGGCATACAGAAATGCAGTCCTGGACATTTTGAAGACATTCCCAGAGTATACTTTGACAGCAGTGCCCAGGATGCAGAACCTGATTGCTGATTCTCTTGCCACTACTGCAAGTAACTTGAAGATTCCAATGAACTCCAGCAATAATTTTGAGATCTATGTCAAACATAGGCCTGCTGTTCCAGACAACTTAAGGTACTGGCAAGTGTTTTGGGATGATAATGAGATCAACGCATTTTTGCAGGGTGATGGAAAATTCAAAAATACTCCCATAGAGGGTGAGCATGAGGTTGATGATCAGGAGTTGGAAAAAAATCAGATGGACATATTGCAGTTAAAGGATAATGTAATTCCTAGAGGTCTCATACCTCTAGAGGAGCTTTTTGATCAGGATGATGTTGCAAAGAAACAAAGCTTGGTGCCCACAGTGAAAGGAGTTGAAGATGTGAATATTGGAACAGCTGATCAGCCCAAGTTTGTCAAATTATCAAAGGCATTATCACCTGAGGTAAAGGAGAAGTATGTTAAACTAATTTCTGAATTTTCTGATGTATTTTCATGGGATTATTCAGATTTGAAAGTGTATGATAAGAACATAATTTAGCATACAATTCCTATCAAGCCGGATCAGAAGCCTTTAAGACAAAAGCTGAGAAGAATCAATCCAAAACTGCTGCCTTCAATTGAAAAGGAGGTAAACAGGTTGTACAAAGCAGGAATCATAGTTCCTATTAGATTTTCTGATTGGATTTCGAATTTGGTCCCGGTGCGTAAAAAGACTAGAGAAATAAGACTGTGTATTGACTTTCGAAACTTGAATAAGGCATCCTTAAAGGATAATATTTTCACTTCCAAAAATGGACCATATTCTGTAGAGAGTAGTTGGAGCATCTAGGATGTCACTGCTTGATGGCTACTCAGGGTATAACCAGATCTTGGTGCATGAGAACAACCAAGATAAAACTGCCTTCACAAAACCCTCGGGAACCTTCCAGTATGCCAAGATGCCCTTTGGACTGAAGAACGCTGGAGCCACTTTCCAGCGTGCAATGGAAATTGCCTTTGCAAATGAAAAAGATGTTTTTCTTGTTTTTTATTTGGATGATCTGATAATGTTTTCAGGTTCAGATGATGAGCATTTGCACCATCTAAAAGTGGTTTTTCAGCGTTGTAAAAAGTTTGGGATTTCTCTCAATCCCAAAAAGAGCCTTTTTGCCATGGATGAGGGAAAATTGCTTGGGGATATCATCTCTAAGGATGGCATATGCATAGATACAGCCAGAGTGGAAGCAATCCAGCTCATAGATCTTCCACGGAACAAGAAAAAGATTCAAGCCTTCAATGGTAAGATGAATTTTTTACGCAGATTTATACCTAATCTGGCTGAGCATTTGAGAGAAATTACCAATATGTTGAAGAAATACAACACTGTTAAATGGAGTGAGGAAGCTATCAAATCATTCAATCTAGTAAATTTAGCTTTGTCTAATGCCCCAGTTCTGATTAGTCCCGATTATACTCAAGATTTTATTATATTTTCGTTTGCATCTGAGCATACTATGGCTGTTGTTTTAATGCAAAAGGGAGAGGAAGTAGAAAAGCCAATTTCTTTTTTCAGTAGGACTATTAGAGATGCTGCTTTAAGATATAATATCATTGAAAAGTAGGCATTGGCTCTTTTCAAGGCATTGAAAGATTTTAGGGTCTATATTCTACATTCACATACTATAGCGTATGTCCCTAACGCAGCAGTCAAGGATGTGCTCATGCAAACTGATCCAGAAGGTCGAAGAGGCAAATGGATAGAAGCCATGTTGGAGTACGATCTGGAGATCAAGCCTACTAAGTTGATCAAAGGCGAAGGTTTAGCGAAATTGATGGCTCAATCAAATCTGCGTGCTTTAGATATAAACCTCATTTCAACAATGTCGAAAGAAGAAGATGAAGGTTTGCGGGTTCCTATTTTAGATATTTTTCTACAGTCCCCTTGGTATTCAGATATTGTGTATGTTCTTTAGCATTTGTCACCTCCTCCAGGCACGTCTAAGAGTCAAGGTAGATCTTTGAAACTCAAATCTGCAAAGTATTGTATTTTGAACAGTGCTATGTTTTGGAAGGATACGGCAGGAATTTTGCTAAATTGCCTGGTTGAAGAAGAGGCTCAGAAGGTAATGCATGATTTCCATAAAGGTGACTGTGGTGGTCACCTGTTTTGGAAAACCATAGAAAATAAGATATTGAGAGCCGGGTATTATTGGCCCACATTGTTTTATGATTTATATAAAACAGTGATGAAATGTCATGAATGTCAAATTTTCCAAGGGAAGAAGAAATTGCTTCCACTTCCTTTGAAACCTGTTTCAGTGAATGAACCCTTTCAGCAGTGGGGGCTCGATTTTATAGGACAAATTCACCCCGCGTCCTCAGTACAACATCGATGGATATTGACTAGGACAGACTACTTTACGAAATGGATCGAGGCCATCCCTACCAAGCAAGTGACTGACATGGTAATTATTCAATTCCTAGAATCAAATATTTTATCTCGTTTTGGTTGCCCATGTAAAATTGTGACAGATAATGCAGCCGCGTTCAGATCAAAGAAAATGATTGATTTCTGTGATAAATACAATATCGTGCTGGGTCATTCAACAACATATTATCCACAAGGAAACGGCCTGGAAGAGTCATCGAACAAGTCGTTGATGAATATAATTAAGAAAATGTTGGAGGCAAACAAAAGAAATTGGCACCGGAAGCTTATCAACGCACTGTGGGCAGACAGAGTCAACAGTAAAAAATCAATAGGTATGTCACCTTTTGAGCTGGTTTATGGTACTGATGTTGTCTTTCCTACTTCTTTTACAGTTCCAGTTATGAGATTATTACAAGAAGCTGGCAGTGAAGATGATGACAACCAACGAAGGATCAACCAGATGATCCACCTTCAACAAACAAGAGAAGAAGTGTCACATAAAACGAGTCAGTTGCAAGAAAAGATTAAAAAGATCTTTGACAGGAAAACTAAAGCAGAAATTTTTCAGTTGGGTGATGTAGTGTTGAAATGGGATGCAAGAAATGAAGACAAAGGGAAGCACGGTAAATTTTAAAACCTTTGGAAGGGACCATACAGAATTACAGCATACAGGGGTCAGAATGCCTTCTTGCTTTCAGAAATGGATGGCCAGGATTGTCTTAGAGGGGCAGTAAATGGTAGGCTATTGAAGCACTACCATTGTTGAAGACATGGATCAGAATCTATCTCATCATCATTGTATATGCCATTTTATTTTTCTAAAATAAAAGTTCAAGTGCACAGTCATTCAAGTTTGGGGCCTGAGGTGAAGGCTATAAAACTTGGATGATATGTGTATGGTTTGGTTTTATTTCAGTTTCAGTTTAGTCTAGAGTCAAAGTCAGTTTGCATTTGTGTTAGTTTTTCGACATTTTTGACTCCATGCCCAATGGATAAGGCTACTTGGTCTACAGTGTTCTTGGCACCTCCAAGGAGCTACCATCCCCATTGGAGCCAATGTTAGTTTCAGTCTAGTCATACTACCATCAGTGATCAAAACTACTCTTTTGAATTTTCATATTAGGTGTCTCATACCGAATAAATTTCACCATTCCGCCAGGTCATGGATTCATTTGATGGTAGTATTGTTTTATCAGTTTTCCCTCATGAGATACTTGCTGATCTTCCTTTCTATGGCCTTTAGTCATTAGTCACTTTCATTCTCAAAATCATATCAGTAGGTCGTAGGATGGGTCTCATTAGTCTCTAGGGTCTCACCATGGTCAAATTAATGAGTCAAATATCAATAATATCAGCAAGGTCATGAGGAAGTCAATAAACTCAAAATCATAGCACCAGGAAGAATCAGAGAGACATTTTATTCAGTTTGATGTAATTTTCACCTCAAAACCATGTTTTGAGGTGAAAACATGGTAGTCTACCTTTATTATCATTCGTTATGTAATTTTATATCATCGTATGTAATAAGTCACAATTCAGAAGCTGTCATCTCCACAAAAGTAATGTTCCTACCTTCAGAGAAGTTTTCCACAGCATATTCAGTGCTAGATCATATTCAAAGTAGATCCATCAGAAAGAGCCTGGAAAGAGCTTTCCAACGGTATACTACACTCTCAAAACTGACTTCTGAATTGAATCTTATGCTTAAGTGAAGTAAAAGCACTCTATTCCCTAAAGTCCCCCCTATTTCCCCATTTTTCCCTTTAAACTTTGTGTTATTAAAGTTTAATATTCCTTTATAAATCCTTTTCCCCCCCCTCCAATTATGATATCGCATTATAAATCTTTAAAAAAAAATATATGCGACTTTATTACCCAAACCAGTTCCCCACTATGCATATAATAAAAATTTATAACGTAAAGTTTAAAGTTTATTGTTATAAAACACAATCGCAATGTTTTCAGAATCGCAAATCCTTTGATCGCACCATCACAGATCGAAAAGTTCTTTTGTATGCCCCGATGAGCCAATCGCAAATATCTTTGATGCGATCCGCCGATCGCAACTTTCCCCGATCCGATCGCATCACAAATGTTATATATGCGACCCGATCGCACCCCCGATCTAATCCCTACGATGTGATTGATCGTGCCCTCCTCCGATCGCAAGTATTTCCATCGCAACTCCCAATCGCATTGCAAATTCTATCCTCCCGATGCAATTACCCCCGCTCCCCTCCGATATTGCGATTGCGATTAACCCTTGGGACCCATCGTATGATACTCCACCCATTTATAATATAAAGGGTTCTCTCCTTTGTAAACTCAGAATTTGTATTAATTTCGTTTATATAAAGGTTTTCCCCATTCCCCTTTCCCAATCGCATCGGAAATTCTATATATGTCATTCCGCTCCACTCCCGAGCCCGATTTGCGATTGCGATTATACCCCGATCCCACCATTAAAATCCTTCGCCATTCATCATAAAACCCATTTCTCCTTTGTAAAGGTGAAAATTCCGCCGCTTTGTTTATTACAAAGGCTTTCTCCCCATCGCATCGCAATATTTGTAATGTACTACCCCGCTCTACCCCCGATTGCGATTGCGATTGCACTATGTTTTAAAATGATATCCCTCCTCTGTTTCATTCCGATTGCGATTACTGTTATATGATATCTCTTCGCTCTTGCTCCGACTCCGATTGCGATTTATATGCGAGTCCCGCCTCCATCTCCCTTCCTTTTTCCCATTTAAAATTCATTTTACCCTTCACAAAGCATATAATTTCATTCAGTTCTATTTCTATGGCATTTTATTAAAGGTCAGAGAATAAAGAAATAAAGGAAAGCAAAGGAATAGTCCAAGGGCCGAGAGCTTAAAATAAAATGAAGGTATCTACAAAAGAAAAAAATAGGGAATCTGTTCATCGGATTGCCTATTTTCGTTTATACAGCATAACAACAAATCTCCAAAGCAGTCAATGTAATGATGTCCCTCATTTTCAGGGGCAAATTGTTGTATTTCTTTACTATGATTGGATTTCAGTTCTTCAACTGTTAGGATAGCTCCCTTTTCTGTGTATCTATGTTCCCACATTTCAGATTATTTATTGTATTGTAAAATCATTTGTAAGGAGGTCTAAGTGGGAGAAAGTAGGGGAATAGTGTGGAAGAACATCTCTGCGCTACATTGTATAGTTTGACAGGAATTAATAAGAGATGCAGCTCTGATTTATGGGATCCATGTGGTATGAGATTTAGCATTTGTTTTTCTCCTTTGTTTCATATGTGGATTGTTATGTGTTCCATTCATCCATAAACATTTTCCTTTGAATTCTTTCAAGATAGAAAGGTAGAATCCATTTTATATGCTCTGCCTTGGGAAACCATTCATACTCTGTATTTTTCTTCTGTTTGAAAAGGATCCATTTATTGTGCCCTTTTCAGCTCCTCACCTGTCTTTACATCCCATCCTTTTTAAATTTTATATGCTAATTTTCCTGCCTATCTTGCCCCATGAAATACCCCGTGTCCTGATTTAATTCCCCGTTTCAACTGTCCCTTTATATCCCACACATCCCTGAAAATTTATTCATTCATTCTATTAAACCTTTTCCATCATTTTATCTAGCCTAATATCAGTCCATTTATTGTGTTCCATTGAATATTATTTTACGGAGAGAGCCCTCTCTTGTCCTTGTAGGGCTAGCTACAAGGTTGAGCGTGGTTTACTTTGTTACCCTATTTTTCCTTTGCAGCCTAAGGTCCAATTCAGGTGTTAACAATACCTATGGCTGAATTAGTGACCCAAGAAGTGTATAGAAACCAGGTCCTAAAAGCTCTGAATATACATGTTGATATTGCTACTCTGAACTTGACAGACGATAAACTAGAGTTATTGTTTGGTCCTAAAATTGAGGGAAAATATCAAGAAGGAGATGCGCCACCCTTCTATGTCAGCCTAAACATACATGAAATTTTTTTACATAATGCCATGTTGGATTCAGGAGCATCACACAACCTTATGCCTAAAGCAGTAATGGAAAGCCTAAGCTTAGAGATCACTAGACCCTATAAAGACCTGTACTCCTTTGATTCCAGAAAGGTCAAATTCTTGGGGTTAATTAAAGATCTATGTGTTAACTTATCCCAAATTCCCACTAAGAATCTTGTAATGGACGTAGTAGTAGCTGACATTCCCCCAAAATATGGAATGCTTTTATCTAGATCATGGGGAGCTAAGATTCAGGGCAACCTTCAAATGGATATGTCTTATGCCACCATACTATTATTTGGTCAAACCAGAAGATTGTACAGATAAACCCTCATGAAATACATGGTAAGCAGCAAGGACAAACCTCACAACACTCCTATTTATTCCATCCATTCAGATATGGATTCTTTTATTTTATACAATGAAGAAGAATTCATCCCAATAGAGAAAGAAACCAAGCAGGACATTAGTACACCAGAACACTCAGGGTTATTTCCTTCTCAACCTCCAGATGCCTTGACCCCCAGTAGCCTTGAGCGACACAAAACCAAGGAACATGAAACAAAAACACTTTGGAAAATGAGTTTCGATGGCTCTTGCAGAAAAAGTAGTGCAGGGGTTGGTGTTTGGATACACAACTCAAACAAAGGACATGCTTGCAAATTAGAATTTTCGTGCACTAACAATATTGTAGAATATGAAGCCCTACTCCTTGGCCTACACATACTTAAAGATTTAAAGGATAAAAGGATATCTGTGATGGGAGATTCTAAGTTAATAATCAGACAAATCAAAGGGGAATACTCAACCAAAAACCCCTAACTCAGAGAATATAGGAACACTGTATTAGACCTCCTGAAAAATTTCAAAAAATATGATCTTGTGTTCATACCAAGAGCCCAAAATCACCTGGCGAATGAACTTGCCTTTGCTGCTAGTAACTGACAGATACCACAAATTGAGGAACAACTCATCATAAAGGTAAAGAACAAACCAGTAGTGCCTGATAATGAATATCATTGGCAATTTTTTCACAATGAAAAACATATAGAGGATTTCCTGCAATCAAAGAATGAGTTTTCCACAACATCACCAAGTTGCAGCCATGAAAAAGAATGTTCAGATGGGGAAAAAATTCTTGAAACAGAGCCCCCCTCCCCTACTGATGTAAATCGGTTTGATAATATTTTCAAAGCAAACTGATCTAATGATCCAAACCAAAAGGACCTTGAAGCTCTAGAGTGTAAAGGTGATACTATACCCAAAGGCCTTGCGCCACTAGAACAACTCTTCGACTTCAACGATGTGGCTAAAGAACCAAAAACAAAATCCGTGGAAACTAATGTGGAAGATCAAAATCTAGGCAGCCCAACTGAGCCTAAAATGATCAAGTTATCTAGCACCCTGCCTGCCCACATCAAACAACAATACATAGCACTCTTCAAAGAGTTTATAGACGTTTTTTCATGGGAGTATAGAGATTTGAAATCGTATGACACTAGCATCATTCAGCACAAGATCCCTCTAAAGGAAAATCAGAAACCTTTCAGATAGAAATTAAGGAGGATAAACCCTGTCCTATTTCCTACAGTGGAAAAATAAATTAAGAAGATGTATGATGCATGGATCATTGTTCCTGTCAGATACTTAGAATGGGTCTCCAATCTGGTATCTGTCAGGAAGAAGACAGGGGAGATCAGGCTGTGTATTAACTTCAGACACCTGAACAGAGCCTCTCTGAAAGATAACTACCCCTTGCCCAAAATGGACCACATTCTTCAGAGAGTATTAGGGTAAAAAAAAATATCTTTATTGGATGGGTTCTTGGGTTATAATCAAGTGTTAGTTCTCCCAAGTGATCAACTTAAGACAACTTTTACCACACCTTGGGGGATGTTCATGTATGTCAAAATTCCATTTGGTTTGATGAACGCAGGAGGCACCTTCCAGAGGGCCATGGACATAGCTTTCTCGGAAGACATAGGCTACTTTATAATCATTTACCTTGATGATATTACTGTTTTCTCCAAAACCGATGAAGAACATTTGGAATATTTAAGGAAATTTTTTGAGAAATGCAGAAGATTTGCCTTGTCTTTAAATCCCAAAAAGACTCTATTTGGCCTCCAAGAAGGAAAGCTTCTTGGTCATATAATCTCTGAATAAGGGATCAAGATAGATCCTAAAATAATTGAGGGCATACTGAATATCAGCCACCCCAAGAACCTCAAAGAATTACAGTAGTTCATTGGAAAGATTAATTTCTTGAGGAGGTTCATCCCCAACCTTGCCAAGCTATTAAGAAACATCATTATCATGCTCAAGAAAGAAGTAGGTGTCAAATGGACAGTGCAAGCCAAACAATCATTTGAACTGGTAAATTAAGCCCTTACTCAAGCACCAGTCTTGATTAGTCCTAATTTCACCAAAGATTTTTATATTTTTTCCTTTGCATCTGAACACACAATAGCTACAGTATTGTTGCAGAAGAATAAATTGGGGCAAGAACAACCTATATCCTTCTTCAGCAAAGCCTTAAGAGATGCCCCACTCAAATACAACATGATGGAAAAGCAAGCCTTGGCATTGGTAAAAGCTTTAAAGGATTTTAGAGTGTATATTTTGTACTCACATATCATTGCCTTCGTGCCACACACCGTAGTCAAAGATATTCTAAGTCAGGACCCCGACGGTAAAAGGGGAAAGTGGATCGCCACTATTCTGGAATAGAACTTGGAAATCAGGCCTACTAAGCTCATCAAGGGATAAGGATTAGCAAAACTCATGGCCGAGTCCAACTTCAAAGTCCTAGATATGAATATGGTTGATGCCTTAGAAGAGATAGAAAAGTTCCCAACACCATTTATTGAAGAAACATTTACAAATTCTCCATGGTATGCTGATATTATTTATGTGCTGCTTTACTTAAATGCTCCTCCTTCTTTTTAGAAAACAAAGGCCAGATTTGTAAAACATAAGGCTTTAAAATATTGCATGATAGATGGAGTTTTATATTGGAAGAATGCTATTGGGATACTACTAAAATTTTTACTTGAGAATGATGTAGGAAAAGTCATGCATGAAATGCATGAAGGAGAATGTGGAGGGCACTTAAATTGGAAGACCACAACAAAAAAATCCTCAGATCAGGTTATTATTAGCCTACCCTTTTTCCAGATACCCACAAACTAGTAATGTCTTGCCACAAATGCTAGATTTTCGATGGTAGGAGAAAGCTCTTGCCCTTACACTTGAAGCCTATTAGTGTTGAAACATCCTTCCAACAATGGGGTTTGGACTTTATAGGGGAAATCCATCCACCCTCCTCAACCCAGCATAAATGGATCCTCACAGCCACAGATTATTTTACCAAATGGATAGAGGTCGTACCCACTAGGAATGCTACTAACTATATCATTATTAAATTCCTTGAGACCAACATATTGTCCAGATTTGGCTGTCCTAGGAAAATAATCACGGACAATGCTGCTGCCTTTAAATCCAAAAATATGGTTGATTTCCGCCATAAATACCGGATCACCTTAGGCCACTCCACTGCCTATTACCCCCAAGGAAATGGAATTGCTGAATCTTCCAACAAGAGCCTGATCAACATCATCAAAAATTTGCTAGAGTAGAATCAAAAAGCATGGCATGGTAAGCTCGTTCATGCTTTATGGGGTGACAGGTTAATAACCAAAAAGTCGATCAATACATCCCCCTATCAGCTATTCTATGGCATGGATGTTGTTTTCCCAACATCCTTGGGAGTTCCAGTCATGAAACTCCTGCATGAGGTTCAAGTTGAAGAAAATGATATGTAGAGAAGGATCAATCAGACCATCCACTTGCAGCAGACTAGAGAGGAAGTTTACCAGAGAACTCAAGTAGTCCAAGAAAACATCGAAAGGTAGTTTGACAAAAAGACTAAAGAAAATGACTTCCAAGTTGGGAACGTGGTTCTCAAATGGGATTCAAGAAGGGAAGAGAAAGGAAATCATGGTAAGTTCGAAAATATGTGAAAAGGGCCCTATATTATCGATTCCTTAAGAGGGCATAATGCATTTTTCTTGCAAGAACTGGATGGTGAAGAAGTGTTAGGAGGTCCTGTCAATGGAAGGATGCTTAAACACTACTTCTGTTACGAGTCTTAAGACTACAGAGATTTTCATCCATTGAACATACCATTTAAAAAAAAAAAAAAAAGAGGGAAGAAGTAAAACAAGAAAGGCATAGCCCCATGCCAAAAAGAAAGGTTCAAACATGCTAAAAATCTGAAACTAGAAGCATAAAAAATATGGGTCCAATTCTCTCAAAACCTGAGCCAAAGAAGAAAAGCCGGGCTGGTTCTAATATGCTCAAAATGTGAACCAGCAAAGAAGAATAAGTCAGCTCTAACAAACTCAAAACCAGAGCTGGAATGAAGAAGAAAGTGACTCTAACAAGCTCAAAATCTGAGTCACAAAAAGAAGGAAGGATACTCTTACTTTTCAGAATTTCAAGCCTTCCCGATTTTGTAATTTTTTCTAACTTTCAGTTCATGTGCAGTTGGTTGCTATGCCATGGACCCACAGCAAACCAGACAGTCTAATCTTGGTTTGACTATATTTTCAATTTCTTTCTTATAATATAGAGAATGAAAGCCTGTCAGACTGTTTAATCCCAATAGGTATTAGATTAGGTAGAGAAGTTATGAGACCAACTGTTTAATATGGTATCATGGAAAAATAAGGGTAGCATTAGATAGTTTTGTTTTTCTGCTTGCAAAATAAATGCTGAAAAGGAGTTTTCCAGTCCAAGTGCACTCAAAGGAAGAAGAAGAAAATGCTAGGACAGTAGGAAATGGGTAGGTAGAGATGTTGTTTTAAAGAATGACATTTGTTTTCAGGTTGCTGCAAAGATTATCAGATCAAAAGAAAACATGCCGCCCAATGGAAAGGCACTGGTCTGCTAAATACAGAGATTACTGAGGTTCTGGACACCTAAAGGGCAAGCTGTCCTCCCCAAGTGGAGCCACTGTTAGCCACCCATAAATTGTGATATACCAAATGATGGCTAAGTTTGTTTACAAGCCTTCAAGAGATTTATTTCCCCTAAAAATCCATCATCTTTGAAGTCTTGTGATGGTTCTTGACCCTTTGTATTAATATCCACTGCTGTTTCTACAAGGGCATGCCCGAAACCCTGCCAGATCTATCAAAGAAACTATTTTCCAAAGGCCTCTGAAGCTACCCATTTTGACTCATCTCCATTCATTTTCATAAAGCCTCTTTTTCCTCTTTAAGACCCCCATTTCCCCCTGAAAAGCCTTCAAAATCCTTTTTGAACCTCTAAAAATCCCCTTTTACAGGTTAAACAACCTCTTCCCCTTTACCGAAAGCTAAGAAAATCCCTAAAAATCCCCATTTTTTGGCTTAAAAACCCACTTCTTAATATACACAGGCCTAGCCTCTTTCAGCCAACACCCTTAACCAGTTCCCCACATGACCCATGCCTAGAACCAAGCGCTTAAGCCCCAGGCGCTTATCGCAATCGGAGGTTTTGGGCGAGCGCATTTCTTTGGTGACTTAAAAATCCCCGATGCGATTGGGCTTTGGTCTATAGACCTCCGCCGCAATCCGAACTGTCAATTGCTTGAGATCCAACAGCCCAACGCTAATCACAGCATGCCTATCGCCCCTATCCATCCACTCCCCTGATTTCATCAGAGCCGTTGATCTACCTCCAGATCGGACGACAATCCCTCCATCGCACCGCCGCTCCAATCGCAATCGAAAATATATTGATGTACCGCCATCTTACCCCTGCCGATTTAATCCCTGTCATCGATCTTACTCCAGATCAGACGCTTGGTGCTCAATCGCTCTGATTGCAATCACAAAATCCAAACAGAGCCACCCTCCATCTCCCTCGATTGTGATCTTCCGATTCCATCGTGTCCGTTTGTTTGGTCCGAGAACAATGGCCCAAATATCATCGCTCTTCCACCATAATTCTCCCATCCGGTTTCCCTATTAACCCCGTCGGACAATCACCACTGTTGATTTCCTCATGCAATCTAACGGCTCACGTTTAATCGCCCTCTGCCATGACCGGGTCCCACCACCTAAGGCCCATTGCATATGTTTTCCATTGCATTTTTCCATGCTAATTCATGTCTAAGACTCGGTTTCATGGTGTTGCGCCATGTAACCCTTCTCCGTCGCGCACGTTTCCTCTGCAATCGCTCCTCCACCTCCGCCAAAAACTTTTCGAAGTAGTTTTAAGCCTCGCGCAGGATTTCATAACAGGTTTCTCGTATTTTGCAGGTTTAGCAGGTTTAGAAGCATTTTGTTTTTATCAAAGATCAGGGTTATTAACCCCGACGTGAATCCTCCAGTGCCCTTTTGTAACCTGTGTATTCTCACAAACATGTCTGCAGAAGTTTAAAGTGTATCAGAAAAACGTTAGAGGACTTAAAAGCCTAAACGTTGAAGATGAAGAGGCTTAATCCACAGTCAGCACGGTTGAATACAAATCATTGGTCATGGAAGTGCACAAGATATGTCAGAAAGACAGTCCTTTACTGAAGGAAGGACCAAGATCACTACTGCCCATTCTTCATTCTGCATCGAGCCCCAGCACAGTTATTAGTTTTGGCAGAAAGTCTCAAAGACCTGACAGTGCATTGATTACACCGCATAAAGAAATCTACATCAATACATAAACATTTCGAGCAATCAGCAAAAGGGGGCATGAACAGAGCTAATACAGGATTAAGTACAAAAGAGACAGAACAGTGATTTCACCAGGGAATTTACTATAGGTTGTCAGAGGCAGTTAGTTGGGATTATGGGAGTCCTCATAGCCCATCCTTCACTTAATTCACATCAAGAAGATACAGTACCTCTCCAGATTATTTCTTTCTCAAGAACACCCTGCGGGTGATTGCTGTCACATCAAAATAGCCTCAAGCGAGCTACAGAGTTATTGATCCTATCCAGAATTCAATGAAATGTCTAAGACACATCATGGAGAATTCAAAACACCTTCTCTGATCTCTGATGTTCATTGAAACTATCCACACCTACTTTCCTCATTTTTCCTATAAATACTCTTTGAAGTCTCATTGTAAAAGGTTGGCATTTGTGATTTCTAAAGGTTTGGCGTTCTGAAAGAGTGTGAATATCTCTGCTTTTCTGTTGATGAAGAGGGTTGGACCATCGGATGCATGAGCCTGGTTTTGGTGAAGTACTACTTATTGTTAATGTTATTTCCTTTATTTTCACTTTGTTCCATTATGCTTTGCTTACAGTAGGATAAAAATCTTAGGCAGAGCAATGTATCTCAGAAGCACCTCTGACCTGTTTATCCTTCACTGTCTGTATGTTTTTTTCTATTGAATGTGATAGGTTAGTCTAAACGTTCTCTCTCTAAATTTATTTTGTTTTACATCAGAAATGGTTAATTCGATTGTGTTAAAGACTTTTTAGGCATTCCCTCTTTCTTTACCACTGAATATTGTATCTGGAGTCTACCTTTGGTTATTAATGCTGGCAGTTTGACAGTGAGGTTTTGTCTCAATAATACCCTTTGTTCCTTATTGTTATCATTGTGTTGAAGGCCCCTATAATCGTAGTCCTAGATGTCTAAGGCATTCCCTCTTCTTGGACTGCAATTGTATGTCTTTGTTGGTTAAGCTCTCAAAGGTGAACTTGTAGGAGGAAATAGGGCGTTCCCCGAATCCTATAACTCATCTTGAAGGTTTAGTCTAAATTTCTCTCTCTTTGAGTGTTTAAATTGATTAAGTCCAAAGAAGTGAGCTTACTGGAGGAAATAGGGCGTTCCCCGAATCCTTTAAGTCATTGTGGGGGTTTAGTTGATTTTTCACTCCTAGTCCTTAATGTTCATCCCATTTCACCTATATTATTGAACAGATCCTTGACCAAGTTAGATTTTCCCTTTAGTTTCCCTTCCTTCTCAGCTAGAACCATTTAGACTCTTCACATGACTCCATTGCCTAATGGCTTGTAGATTCCCATGCTTTTTCTAATACCACATGAAACATATTTGTCCAACCAAACAAAAACAAGCAACCTTGAACCTCATAACTAGCCTTAAATCAATTTCTAAACCTTTCAAGACACATCTTTATAAATATATTGAGAGATCCATCTCTGAGACTAGGAGGGCTAGATCCTAGAGCTCTCAAGTCTAGTTTGTATGTTGCCTTGTCTTTTGGTAAGCCAATCTATCAAAACACAGGTCCCCAACACAGTCTCTTTCCCATGTGTAGAAAGTTTCTGAAATAGATAAGGGAGAATGCTCTTCATCCCTCCATGCTGATCCTCTGTTGTTCTTCTCTATCCATCTCACAATCCCCAACAAATGCTACATATGACTCTGAAATTGTGTCTTGGTACCCACATGCAAAACATTTGGAACTCCTTGCAAAGACACAAGGGCTCCTCTAGTGGAAGCATTGGCTCCCCTTTCACCTCCATGTGGTGATGGATCTCCTCCAAAAGTGACAGCACTGTTGGTTCCCTCCAATGCATGCAAAGTGTTTGTATTTATGCCACAATGAGTTTCACTAATTTTTACCATCAAACCCTTAGTGAAGGCATCACATGCTTTTGCATCTGCATGACAATGAAAAATGGAACCTCCAAACCAAAAATCATGAGCCATACCTTGAGTGTAGTGCTGCTCCTCCCATGGCCTCATTTCCTTCCTCTACTCCCTTACAAGGCAAGTGAACAAAGGACTGCATTGTGGATCTACATGTGTGGCTGAATGACCACACCCTTCATGAAAATAGCTGGGATTTGTCTCATCAACAAACCCTTCTCAGAAAATTTCTTCAAAATTCCCTTTCATCAAGATCCTCAATAATCTCCTGGAAAAGAAGAAGGGAAACCTCCTCTTCCTTCATTCCTTCCTTGTTTCCTCTGTAAATATCCTCTCCTTGGAGAGAATCTCCTCTTTCTAATGGCAATAGATCTTGGGCAGAGGCTGAGCCAAGATCATGCTCTGATACCACTGTAATGTTCCTTTTTCAGAAACATTGTCAATTGACAAGCAAATCTATTCCATAGATAGATTGAAGGGGAATTTCCTGGATTTTTCACCTTCATAGAGAAGTATGAGCTCTAGAGGTTTCCTAGCCCACTATCAGACTCTGTATATAGATCGTTGTCAAGGGACAATATCCCCAATAGGGAAATACAACAATATTGGGAATCTCTTAAGATAACCCCAACATTGCAGGTATAACAATAAGCAAAGACATAAATTGGAAATAGCAGTGAATAAAAATTATGAAAAAATGTGTGAAATCCATTGAGCCATTTTATTATTAAAGAACAATAGCAAAATGATACAATGAACATCAAAGGAATAAGGCAAGAAGCCTTCCATGAAAACATATGCCAAAATGCACAATGCTGCATCATAATAGAATACCCATGAATAGGGGTTGCGCAATCATAGAAGGGATACTGCTACAATGAGTGAAAAATAACATGGATCTGCATATACATGGCTCATATATCATTGGGAGAGAATATATAAGCTCCCAATCACTACCTCTAGTCAATCCTAGAAGGATTGGCTGAAATATGCAAAACTGCTGAAATGCCGGAGTTGTTGGGTAGCTGCAGCAACTCAATACATGGAATGGAATGGAGAAGGCTGAATGGCTGAGCTGATGAATAGTCCTTCTCCTTTGGAAATCTAAAGTGCAAGGCTGATCCCTACACCACATATCTCACCCTCTGAAATGCCTGCAAAACCCTCAATGCAAATGTGCTCCAACTAGAACGCAGTCTATGAGAGGGTCTGCACCGTGACTGATGGAAATGGTTGGCCTCCTGCCAATGATGGTGGAATATGCTCAGAAACCATCCTGACTAACCTCCAAGAAGTAGAGAACTTCCCTCCTCTGAAAGATCAGCTAGAAATGGTGTTGTGGGAAACCTCCAGCAACACCCAACAACATTGCACAATAATTTGCTACAGACACTGTGCTGATGAAGATGGTTGGTGCTATGGCCTAAATGCCAGAATATGGAGGATGAGTGAAATCCTTCATGAGCTACTCAAGAAGGAGAGGAAATCCTAAACAGGACTCCCTCGTGCTCGAGGGCATTGCAGCTCTGTTGAACAGCAAGAGGTAGCAATTTGTCTCAATAGACAAATAATAAAATGATCTAAGATAATCTCCATGGGCTACCTTTCTCCTCTTTTAAACACTACAAAGTCTCCTCCTTCCTTCCTCTAGAGGTTTCCTCCCCCATGGAATATTCCTCCACTAAAACTGCATTGTCCCACTTAGTGCTTTCCAACTCATGCCAACGCAGTTTGAATTGGTCAATTAGGCCTTGTCCATTTGCATTTTAACCCCTTTCACACATGAGGGTGTGAAATCCAGCTCCATGATGATCCCTTTTCACATTGTAAGGGATTTTATTTCTATTTATTACATGAATGGGTCACTTTACCCATTTTTATTCAACAAAATAAAAATATGCAACTATAATTTTCCATTTTAGCTTGAGGCTAAAATTGGGAACATTACATACATTTTTACCCCAAAAATGGTGATTCATCCCCCATGGTTGACACCATCATCTTGAATCCTATTGGTTCATATAAAATTTATTTTGGTTGTATATTTTTCTTAGGAGGCCCATTTTAGACCTCAAAATTTCTCTAATATCCTCTTGGATCATCTTATTGAAGTCTCTCAATTATTATATTGTCTCCCTCTTCAAGTATTTTCCCATGGAATCTATTTCAATGTATTTTGAAAACTTTAATACCATGTGATCCAAAAATGAGGGACTTCGAATCCACATAATTCACCAACACAAATTCTTACCACAATATCTCTACAATTTGAATGTACTATAAACTATAACCCAAGTACAAAATATTCTCATTCTCTAAAAATTCTCTATTCAATAATATCTCTCTAATTACATTATCTTTAAACTAAGTTTCAAAATATTTCTTAGTGAATGGTGATTCCCAAACCAAAATTCATCTATCTCTTTAATGTTTTGTGTCTCAAATTTAATTCACAACTTCCCTAATCTACTACACCAACAAATTAATTTGGGTTTTGTTTACTCACTTTGAATTAAGAGTGTCAAAATCAATTCCACTGTACCAATGGATGAGAAATATTGTGGATAAATTTAAAATCACCCAATACTAAAGGGAAATTAATTTATTTCCTTTGGACAAGTTGTTTCACACAAATCCCAATCTACATGTCTAGAGAATTAACAAGTTAGTTGACTATTGAGAAAATTAGGCCCCAAAATTTTCTTACCATCAGTTTCATCATTCCAATTTATTGTAGGTTTTCTCCCCGTAACCAAATCACAAGTATCATTGTACAAAATGAAATTTTAATGTATATAAAGTGTGGGTCAGATGCTACATAACATAATATACTCATCTTCCCTCAATTATTGTGAATAAAACAAAGGCATATATGGGGTGAATGCTACTAGCTATAGAGTACTCAACCATATTCAAATAACTTAACCAATATGTCCAAAAAAACATAAATGATGTGAAAACTTATCTCAATGATTAATTAAAGAAAATGAGATATCATATAACTCCATATGGATCATTTATTCACCACAAAATAAACTTTTAATTGAGAAAAATAAATGTAAAATTGACATACTATGGAAGAGGAATTAACAAGGTGTTGGTTCGAGGGGTCCTGACCCAGGTTCAGAGGTTACGGTTTGCCAACAAACCCCTATAATACTGGCCCTTTTGGTAGTGACCTGCTTGCGCAAGCCAAAATCTCACCCAAAGTAGTATGGGTGGGTGTTGGAACTAGGTTTCTGTACCCTGGGAGAGGGCAGGTAAGTCAGGGAGAGCTGCATTCAACTTCACAAATATTAGATCGCATACTACAGAACCTAGATTTATCACTCCCTTTGCATTCACGCGTGCAATGCCATGCAAAAACTAACATATATTGGGTAATGAAGAAACTATCGTAGCTAGTCTTGCATAAAATCCAATAAATAGATTCAAATCAATTGTCAACGCAACATAAGTACTTAGAATAGTTACTTGCAGAGCTCAATATAGAATCATGCATATACATATAGATCACAGTATAAACAAGTCGCACAAATACTTTCGTAGCTTAAATTAATAACACAGAGCATACATAATCAGATATCATAGATTCAAAAGATTCAGAGATTTCAATAGCCTTTCGCATTCATTAATCCTCCAGATCCTTTTACAATACCAAAAACCCAACCTGCGCACATAGCAATAGGGTCCACACACAACAGGACTGAGGATCTCCACGCACACAGCCAGCAGGAGTCCTTTCCCAAAAACCCGGGACAGATCTACTAATTCACAATTTGCACCAATCTTAATCTTCGTTTGTCCTACAACTCAAAAAGGTTCAACTACTTATACTATTTTAGCCTATGCATCCAATGGTCTGAAAATCATGGTTTGCGGACTCTTGGTCTACCCTTGACCCATTTACAATGAATTAGGGGCTTTGACCCACCCCAAAAACCCTGTGTTAGACTAAATATAATAAAAAATATACAAAATGGATCAGTTTCACAGCTCTTGTAGGAGGCCCTATTCCAACAATCCCCAAAAAAAATATTGTGACTCATCCTAAGTCACTGTAGTGGTGTGGTCTCCACCTAAGCGCATAGTGCATTGATGGCTACGATCAACAGAGGCAACACCTCTTGACTTTGAGCAGCGGTGCTATGTGCAAGGTCCATAAGATTTTGGGATGTTGGTCCTTCGGTTTCTATGGTGACACTTTCCAGTGTCTGGCTTAGTCGCTTGACCATGCCATCTGAATCATGTGAGAGCTAGAGGGTTGTGGCAGCCCACGGCTTCAATCGTCCCTCGATGATGTGCTTCTGACATCGAAGTTTCTCAATCTCATCCTGGAGAGTGCTGTTGGTCCTAAAATGTGCTAAACACTGTGCAGGCACCAAGGTGGGAAATGTAGCCTTGACCTGTTCAAAAGCTTCTTCCTTCTACCATAAGTCCTGACTGATCTGTCAGAGGACTAGATTGAACTGGATCGTGGTCCAGAGCTACATATCTAACTCTAGAAACTGGGCACCTTGAGCACTCTGCGCGGTGATAGTGTTCGTAGCTTTGGTCACCAGCACAATGCGCTGGGCTCGTACCTTCGGCGTTGTGGCAGACTGCAATTTGGCTTGTAAGTCAGAGATTTGATGTTCCACTTGTGTCTTGAGGACCCATATTTCTCTCCTAGACGCTTTCAATGCTACAACCACTCTTTCCACTTTGGCCCGGGGTGTAGTTGTGGGCGGGATCCCATTTGGAACCTTCGCGCAGAGCTGGTGGATCACTGTTTCAAGCTCCTCCTACTGCGATACAGCAAGGTAAATTTCTGTATTCTTCCGTGTGATGGTCCGCTTGGCCACACCGAGCTGTTCGTGTACTTTCAGGTCTCGATGGTGGATCTCCTAGAACACAGTGGTGTGGAGACCCTGTAATGCCTCGTGGGGCAGCTTAGATAGATCCAATTTTATCCATGTACCTGCTTGGAGTTGGATTCCTACAAGGGCAGCATTAGGCAAAGAGCAAGGACGGCTTTCTTCCATATCTAGCACTGTATTGCTGGTTGCCAAGGGAGCCCGTGTCTGAATTACACTGGTCTGCAACGTATCTGTCTTCCACTGGAGGGCATAGAGCTCAGCCTGAATGGTGTCAATTGCAACCTTCTATTGTTCCTCTATGGCTACCCACCTATTCTCTATAGCCAGTGTAAGTGTGTTCGTGATTCGCTCAAGGTCACCATCAGTTAGCATGATCGTTGCGTCATATTCTCAGCATTGGGTGCGTTGCTTTTTTTGGGGCCCTTTTGCAGGCTCACCTGGCCGCTTCGTACCCTGGAGGGAGGTGGTATATTTTTTATTCATCCCTTTCACGCTTAGGTCTAGCTTCGAACTGGCCTCGGCGTCCTTTTTGGCGATATGTGGTAGCAGTGAATCCTTTTCTATGGCTGCATCCGAGCCCCTCTCGCTCGGCCCTATGGTCTCCTTAGGGTTGACAGGGGGAGTCACCTCTGTCATGCAAGTCCCTTCAGTTCTCTTTTTTCTAGGTATGAAGCCAGTCCTCCATGCAGGGAGCCAGAGCGCAATTATTCTATCAATTTCTTCGTCCCCCGACCCACTCACCATGATTTCCTCAAGTTCTAGCTCTATAGGTACTGAAGCTTCTGCGGGGTTAGTAGCTGTCATTCTAGCGTGAAAAGGGAATCCTGATTCTGGGGGGATATTGGCAGGGGGAGTGGGTTGATTCGTCATGAACAGGATGCTACAGGCCCAGAGAACCCTGCAGCATAGAGAAAACACATATGGGTGACGGAAGTGATACCAAACCTTTCTCTGAGCTATTCTTCCTACTTTATAATGCCTGCAGTCGTCTAATGGTAGGGTAAATGTCACTTGGAACTTACCATCAAGTAAACGGTAAAAAATCTCAACGAATAGCCTCATTAATTGCCAGCCTCCCGCTCCATTCAACAGTAACTTTTCCTCTTTACCAGATTTTACTGTTCCAACCGCCACTTTTCGCTCCTCATGTGCGCTCAGTGTACCTGTCGGGCTTGGACTAAACACCTCCACCTCCTGTGCATCCTTCCTCAACAAAGGCTCATTCCCTAGGAACTTCAAAATCAAATACATGTTCCTCTGACATGCGTCATCCCAATAGAACTGAACCCCCTTCATAAGCAAGTTTCTCAAAGGTGTTGTGATCAGTGTGTATCGTCGAACAAAATTCTTGTAATAACCTACGTGTCTGAGGATTGAACGCAGCTGTTTCTTAGTTGTAGGAGTTGTCAGATATATGATAACTCTGCTTCCTGTATCTGCATCCCCAATCTTAGCCAACGTAGGGTGTGTCTCAATGCCACCCATTCGCAGCCTACATGGCCTGGTAATCATTCACATCCCTTCCAATTCTGAGTCAGAAGCAGCTTGTGGATCATTCTTACCTTCTTTTGGGGCTAGGCCACAGTGATCAACCATACTTGGTACCTGCATTTCCCACGTGGGTATTTCAGGTGCGACATACAGGTGTGATTCATCCCATGCCACAGCATCAGTGTCTTGCAGAGCTGCATCAAGCGCCTCTGTTCCACCTATGACCCCAAATGTTCCCAGAAATTCATCCTTCAAAGTCTCCCAATGGCGAGTGCGCTGATGTAGCTCCGCGTCTAAATACCATGCAGTGGGAAGTGGTCCCAAGGCATGGATAAACAGATGAACCCATTCTTTCGTAGTCCTGTCACACCATTTCTTCATCCATGTGAATAGCTACTTACGTGGGTCTTCGAGGCTGATGTATGTTTGGACATGCAAGTGATCAGGTAGTTTTAATCGCAGAATCATCCTATCCCAAAAATTTTCCTAGTCCTAGACTGCTTCCTTATGTGTGTCCCACCACCACACAGGTCTCTTACACATGGTGAGGTTAAGGGCCCCTAGCTTTCGTCCTCTTGGAACCTTAGCTTCAAATGCTCGCAGAAAGTCCCTAAAATTACCAGAACCATCGAAATAAGGTAGATCTCTTACCTCTAAGGAGATGCAACGGAAGTTCTTCATGATCCGAAGACATATTAGCACAGAGACATCATGTAACTAGTTTTTCCAATTCTCTATCTCCCCATCAGAGTCAGAGAAACATTCACTGTAATTTTCCCTACAAAGTACCCCCTCCGCCACGGGGTTAATCCAGTACTCATCTCATGCAGTAAACTTATAGATCTAATCCACATCCTCTTCATCACACACTGGTCCTGTGTATTGCTCGCCTTCTGCCAAATATAAAGGTACTATTACCCTTGTACCGTTATTCTCGAATACCATACTTCGCTCCTTTAGGTTAATGATGCCTCCCATATCGATGGTCCAATCCAAGCCTAGAAGTGTAGGGTAGGGGTCTGCATCTTATAAGATTTGAATGAATTAAAAATCAGCTCGGACCTTAACCCATGCGATGTCTACCATGATCTTTGATAGTCTCCCCAAGGGTATGATATTTTTTTGATTGGCCATGCACAACTGGATAGTGGACCATTCCAACTTAGGTTCCCCCATGCATTGCCAAGTATGTTTAGGTAATACATTTGCATCTGACCCTAGGTCCAAAATAACCTGATCCATCTCGTAATCACTGATCTGCACAGTCAACCCCATCTCCCTACCGGTGTGTTTCCTATACCTATAGATTTTGTGTACGTCCTTGACTTCCAGAGGGAGGATAGTTCATGTTGCGCAGCTATCTATTAACGCCTGAAAATTTTCCATCGCCTTTCGGTTGCACAACAGCTTCATACATGCCTGTAAAAAGGGTTTGACATCCTCATATGCCTTGACATCCTTAGGTTGCTGCGAATTAGATGCCTCTGCCTCAACAAAGTCTCTGTGAGCTACGACGAATCTTTCTTTCTCCTTTTTTAGATCCAAACCTTCCTGTTTGCTAACTACTAGTCGGATCAGAGGCTTGATTACAGTTTTCTCCCTAGGCCCTCCGGTGGCCATCCCACTGCATGTTACAAAATTCACTCTTGGATCTTTGTCTCGTAGCTCGGCTTTAACCCTCTACAAATTTTGCGTAGGTGTCGGCTTCTTTTCCTGCATTTTCGCTATCAAGACTAGACAGTATTCAATCGCATGGTCCAGCTACCTGCAATACTGGCAGGATTGTGTTGTAGGGTTTGGACAGTCCTTGGAAAATTTCCCTACCTCTCCATAATTATAACATATGACTTGCCTTGTCCCCGACCTGCGCTTCCGCCTCTTCCGCCTCCATTGCCCCTTGCTGGGGAGCCCCCTGCACTCAAGAGCGATCTAGGTGAAGATGGGTCTGACTGCATCCTATAGATATTCCTCCGATCGATCATCAAATCATACGTTCGATAGTTTTTTTCATCATGTCCTACCGACCTACAGAACCTGCACCATTATTGTTTTACTTCTGGGATGTTGAAAATACTGAGAGGGGGGGTGAATTAGTATTTCTTAAAATTAGAGCATTAGTTAATCTTCAATTATTATCAATGTTTGTACAATGATATCAGCAAACAAGATGAACACAAATGCGCATATTTTTTAAGGTGGAAACCCACTCCGAGAAAAAAACCACCTAATGATTTTCTAATAATTCTTTAATATTCAACTCCAATTGAAAATAAAGCTCCAACTTCCTAGAATCTAGAAAATAATTCTTCTCCGGCTCCCACTGGATGGACACTCCTATGCCCGATATTCTTCAGTACTCAACTGAATGGATGCCCCAACACCCAATGAGCTACAACTCATCCTGGCACCACCCTACCACCCTATAGAAGAATAAAAGAAGAATGGACTCCCGTACCAAGGAAAATGGTCCACTTTACAATGATATATAATGATGTAGAAGAAGGATATATACTATACCATAACCCCAAATTTGACACAACCACCTAATGATGATCCTAGACCTCCCAACACTACCTCTTCAACCCTTGGCAGATATACACTAGTACAATTTTTACAATAATGTATTTACAATGACTTAGTACAATGATACCTTTACAATGATTGTACGCAGTGCTACCCACTTGAAGAATTCATAGATGAACTTCTTGCTATTGTTATGCACCTTGGTTTTTGATCTTGTCATGCTACCCTCTGCTGCACCTTGCTTTGCTTTTCTGCCGTAGAAATTATGGTCCTTTGCAATCCTTGACAACACATGATCTAGCTTTTTCTTGCCTTCTAGGAGCTCGATATTGAATCTGGTGTTTATTTGTTATTTCAAATCCTCAATATCTGATTATTAGTCCTATAGTAGTCCTCTGATTCATCTTTCCAATGCCATAGGTCTGACCCAATTTGGATTCTTCAAGAGAGAGTTATACCCAATTTCTCACAATGCCTTAATTATGGACTGTTTCAGTAGAGCTCACTTGTACGGCATGCCACGCATCACTGTTTCTTCATTTTGCTTTAAAATTGATAGAGAAAAAACTAAATGTTGTGCAATGTCTACCACTTTTTACAAAATTCCAATCCAATACTCAGAGAGAGAGTTATGACGATTTTACCAAGGTCACTTCTTTGAGATGAATTTCAGGAGCCTGCAAAAACCCTGACTTCCACAGATCATATCTCAAAATATTAATATAAAATTTTTGCTGCAGCTTCCTTAGGATTTTGGCTTCACCTCATAAAAATTTCAGCTTCTGAACCTTCGTAGAAAAAACGTTAGAGCAAAAATTCCAAGATGACCTGTTTCAGATGACGAAATCCCTTGCCTAAGGAGGAAATGAAGATCACAATTTATATGAATGCTTAGGTTGAGAGGGGCTTCAACAAGTGAACGTGGGAGGGATTTTAGGAGCTTCAAAAATATTAATTATGACTTTTCAATGACCCATGCCCCAACTCCATGGTGTTTTAGCCCACTAACTGGGGGTACAAACTTCAAACATGAATATCTCTCAAACGTGAAGAATTACATGGCGTGCCATATATCAACGGAAACATCTTGACAATTAGAAACCATCAAAATCATTATTGACCCAGAATATATTAATTTGGTAGGTCAAAATTCCCATTCAATATTGGGTTAGCCCTTGGTTTTGCTTGGGTTGACATCAATGACAACCGCTGATCAACAATTTCCCTCTTTGGCATTGATGGCAACTCAAGTACTCCCCCTGCGATCATGACACCTCTTCCTACAACATTCTCTCCCCCGTTGACATCAATGGAAAAGGGTAACTCCCCCTGAAATAAAACCATCTTGCGCACCTATACACACTTCCACTCCCCCTTTATATTCTGAAAAATGGAAAATATAATGAGAACTTGGGAGAATCACAAGCTTCTAGCGATGATATTCCAATGCTGGCGAATATTTAATATGTGATTCTTTTGGTGCTGCTTGGAATCTTGCTACTTGTCCAACTGCTTGCATAACATCTGGTCGGGAGGCTGTTACATATAGAAGACTACTAATCATAGATCTTTACAACCTTTGATTCACATCCTTAGATGAGTCGTCTATGCTCAATTTGCAACCTGTTACCATTGGAGTAAGGATGGGTTTGCAATCTTCCATTTTAAATTTCTTGAGCATTTCCTGGATGTACTTGGCTTGACATATAAATATTCCTTTCTCTTGCTGAGATATTTGAGGCCCTAAGAAGTATGTCAGCTCACCAAGTAAAGACATCTCGAAATCACTTTGCACCTTTGTAGCAAACTTCTTACTTAGTCGATCATCATTGCTACCAATTATTGTATCATACTCTTTAGCTATTAGACATGCTTTGGTTGCTTCATCCAGAACATATATGTCGTTTGGAGCTCGACTTGCTGTAGCCACAATTTCACCATACACGCCTTTCCTGATTTCACATTTCGTGGAGTTGAATAGTATTGTGTGTCCTTGATCACACATTTGTCCAACACTGAGCAGATTGTGATTCATGTTTTCAACCAACAGAACATTATTGGCTAGAGAATCTTTGCTTCCGAGAGTGACAGTACCTGATCCTATAACATTTGAAGATCCATCATTTCCAAAGGACACGGTTCCATCCTTCTTCTCTTTCATAGATACAAATTTATTTCTATCTCCAGTCATATGCGTTGAGCAACCGCTATCAACATACCACACATCTTTGTTCTTTTGAGCCTTGAAAGCGAGAGCACAATTATCATTCTTCTTCTTCTTCCATGTTCGTTCGTTCTATGGCTTCGAAGATTCTTCTGGAGGATTTTCAAGTCTGCAGTCTTTGGCTATGTGTCCAAAGTTTCGACATTTGTAACATTCAATATTATTTCTTAAATGTTCAAATCTATTGATGTTTCGCTGAGCCCTAGGAGGTTCATATTTGACAGATCTCCTGGAATTGTATTTGTTCCTAGGGTATGTGCGACATTCTACAGCTTTATGACCAAATTTTCCACATGAATAACAGTAGCCATAAAAAATATGTTGGTACCTGGATGGAAATTTTCGTCGAGGAATTGTCTTCCAAGGTTGTTCTTGCGAATCTTTTCCAATGAAGTCTACATGCATGTCAGATCTCATAGGTTCATTGTATTTTGTTGTAGAAGGTCCTGCTTCTTCTTCTTTGTAACCAATGCCAGTTTTGTCATTGTAATATCATTGATTGTTGATGAGTTCTTCCAATGCCCTTGAGCTGTTGGCATAGTTTTGGATAGTTTTTCCTTTCTTCACTTCCTCACGCAGTGAGACTACTTTGGCTTCTAATTCTTCCCTTTCTTGGTTGCTTTCTTCCAAATTCTTTTGAAGTGACTCTTCAATGCATTTGTGTTCTTCAACTTCAATTTTGAGACCTTGAACTTGTTCTTCAAGAGTTTTGGATCGGATCTTCTCCACCTTGAGATCTTTTATAAGCTTGATTGCTTCCTCATAAAATTCTTCTATGGTCCATCCTTCTTCTTCGTTGTTTGATACCTCTTGTTTATTGTGCTTGTGTTTATTGTGCTTGGCCATAAACAATAATCTCTCATTGGCTTCTTCTTCATTTTCATTGTCTTCATCGGATGATGAGCTATCTTCTTTAGAGAGAAAGTTCCTTTTGGATCCTTGCTTGTTGAATTTCTTAAAGCCATTCTTTCCTTTTGAGTTTCCATTACTTTTGTTTGGACATTTTGATGCAAAATGCCCAACCTCATTATAGCTGAAACATATCAATGGAAGTTTACCTTTGAATTGTCCCTTACCATTTTTTAGTTTTCTCGTGAAGTAAGCATATTCTTCATCTGAAAGACCTTCTTCATCATCTCCATTTTCTTCAGACTTGCAGGTGCATGTCTTTTCAATTGAAGGTTGTTTATCCTTATTGGTTTTCTTAGATGCAACGAACACAATTTCTAGATGTGAAGTACCCTCTTCTTCATCAAGTCCCATTTCATATGCTATGAGAACTCCATGTAATTCTTCCTTGCTGAGTTTGTCCAGATTTGCACTGTATTCTAAGACCGATACCTTTGGGTTGAATCTCCCTGGTAATGTTCTAAGAATCTTTCGTACAATATAATTCTCGTTAATTGGCTCTCCCAATCCTTCCAGAGTATTGGTTATTTCATCAACATATTGGAAGTATGCAGCAATGTTGCAATTTTCTTTCATTCTGAGTTGCTCAAATTTTGCTCTATAGATTTGAAGCTTTTCTTCTTTGACATTTGAGTCACCTGCATATATATTATCAATCTTGTCCCATACATTTTTGGCAGTTTTACAACCCAACACCTTATGATAAGAATATTCAATAAGTCCACTGATAATAATACTCTTTGCTTTTGCATCATTTACCAAATTCTTCTTACCTTGTTCATCTGCGGTTGATGTAAATCCATTTTGAATAGTGTCCCATACTTCGTAACCTTGCACCAAGAGATAGACCTCCATTATTCCTTTCCAAAGTGCATAATTATTTTCATTGAATAGAGGTACACCATTCTTGGTATGCTCCATGAACTCCTTCCGGCTGTTAAACTGTTATTGAAGGAACCAAGCTCTGATACCAATTGTTGGAAATACTGAGAGGGGGGGGGGGGGGTGAATCAGTATTTATTAAAATTAGAGCATTATTTAATCTTCAATTATTATCAGTGTTTGTACAATGATAGCAACAAATAGGAGGAACACAAATGTGCACAATTTTTAAGGTGGAAACCTAGTACGGGACAAAAACCACCTAATGCTTTTCTAATAATTCTTTAATATTCAACTCCAATTGAAAATAAAGCTCCAACTTCCTAGAATCTAGAAAATCATTCTTCTCCATCTCCCACTGGATGGATGCTCCTATGCCCGAGATTCTTTAGTAGTCAACTGAACATATTCCCCAACACCCAATGAGCTACAACTCATCCTGGCACCACCCTACCACCCTATAGAAGAATAAAAGAAGAATGGACTCCCGTACCCGGGAAAATGGTCCACTTTACAATGATATAGAATGATATAGAAGAAGAATATATACTAGACCATAACCCCAACTTTGACACAACCACCTAATGATGATCCTAGACCTCCCAACACTACTTCTTCAACCCTTGGCAAATAGACACTAGTACAATTTTTACAATAATGTATTTACAATGACTTAGTACAATGATACCTTTACAATGATTGTATGTAGTGCTGCCCACTTGAAGACTTCATATGATGAAATTATTTTTGTTGTTATGCACCTTGGTTGCTACTCTTTTCATGCTACCCTCTGCTGCACCTTTCTTTTCTTTTCTGCCGTAGAAATTCTGGTCCTTTGCAATCCTTGACAACACATGATCTAGATTTTTCTTGCCTTCTAGGAGATCGATATTAAATCTGGTGTATCTCTATTATTTCAGATCCTCAATATTTGATTTTCAGTCATTTAGTATTCCTCTAAGTTATCTTTCCAATGCCATAGGTCTAACCCAATTTGGATTCTTCAAGAGAGAGTTATACCCAATTTCTCACAATGCCCTAATTATGGACTGTTTTAGCAGAGCTCACTTGTATGGCATGCCACGTGTCACTGTTTCTTCATTTGGCTGTAAAATTGATAGAGTGAAAACTAAAGACTGTGCACTATCTGCCACTTTCTACAAAATTCCAATCTGATACTCAGAGAGAGAGTTATGCTGATTTTACCAAGGTCACTTCTTTGAGATGAATTTCAGGAGCCTACAAAAACCCTGTTCCACAGATCATATATCGAAAAATGTTGTGCACCTTGATCTAAAGTTTTTACTGCAGATTCCTCAGGATTTTAGCTTTGCCTCATAAAAATTTTAGCTTTTGAACCTTCGTAGAAAAAACGTTGGAGCGAAAATTCCAAGATAACCTGTTTCAGATGGCGAAATCCCTTGCCTAAGGAGGAAATGAAGATCACAATTTATATGAATGCTTAGGTTGAGAGGGGCTTCAACAAGTGAACGTGGGAGGGATTTTAGGAGCTTAAAAAATATTAATTATGACTTTTCAATGACCCATGCCCCAACCCCATGGGGTTTTAGCCTACTAACTGGGAGTACAAACTTCAAACATGAATATCTCTCAAACCGTGAAGAATTACATGGTGTGCCATATATCAACGGAAACATCTCGATAATTAGAAACCATAAAAATAAGTATTGACCCAGAATATATTAATTTGGTAGGTCAAAATTCCCATGCAATATTGGGTTAGCCCCTGGTGCTGCTTGGGTTGACATCAATCACAACCGTTGATCAACATGGGACGTATGCAGCAAGGCAGGGACAGTGGTTCATGTCATGCAGCCCTGCAACGTGGCAATCATTGCACCATAGTGCCGTCCCATTTGGTCCTGCCACTTCCCTAGGGTGCAGCGGACTAGGTCCCCCAGCCTGCATGTAGTCTGTTAATAGTGGGCAGTTATCTTTAGTGTGATGATTCGTCCTACAACATATGCACCATATTTTTTTTCTAGCCTCTACGCCTCACTCCTTTCGTAGGTTCTGGATCTCCATGTGCATTTCCTCCAGCTGTCCTTGGATCTGCTAGACGCCTAGCTGGGCATCGTCTCTAGGCACAACTTCTAACTTCATAGCGGCCTCCAGGGCTTTTTCCGGTGATTCAAAAGTTTGGTGGCCCATAGGTACGCGTAGTTGAGGCAACAACATAGCAATGAACCACTCTGTATGTTGTCTGTCGTCTTACTGAAATCCTCCCTCCCTGATCACCTTCTTCAGTCGTTGATCGGCCTCCCATATAGATTCAGAAGGCCCTTGTTTGAAATCCTTTGCATCAACCACTATTTGAGAATAGGACCTAGGCTTCTTGAACTGTTGTTTTAAGGCATTATTGACCTCTTCAATGGTTGAGTTTGCATGATGTCCAATGTATCCCATGTACCAATCCAGAGCTCTTCCTTCAAAGGCAAGGGACAACTGTGCCCTCTTCACCGCATCACTAGCTACATTCTGTGTAGTCCATACTGATTCCATGACAAACCAAAATTGTTCCGTGTCCTCATCTCCCACACACTTTAAGGTAGGCAATTTCATGTGCGCAGCCATGTCGTCTTCTGGTGGTGGAGGTGTAGGTGAGTTCTTACCCCTATGCTGGTTCAAAAGTGGTGTGTTTTGAGGACTCTACGTAGCTGCTTCTCTTACCAGGCTGTAGGCATATCTACCTCCTTCTAGGTTGGTCCGATAGTATTTTCTGCTTCACGTCGTACTTCCATCCAAATTAGTGGTCATTCACTTGGTGTGGCTACACATAATAATTTTTTCGCACAGTAATATCTTAATCAACAGTGGTAAGGTCTTCAGAAACTTACCCCTAAATACTTTGAAGAATCTCCACTCTACTTTGGAGTAGTTGATGAATTGATCAATGTCAAATTCCGTCACAAATCCTCCTAGCACGCTATCCACCCAGTGGTCTACCATGCGAGTGATGGTGTTATCAATCCTCTCTAACTGCTGGATTAATTTTGGGGTCCACTGTGTAACCCATTCGTCCTTCCAACACGTCTGAAACTCGACCAACCTTACGAGCCACTCATGGAGATCGATCGTAGTGGTTACGAAGAATATCTCATAGATCTCTATGAAAATATACTTACTTTTCCACTTTTTGGTGGTCAACCTTTTACTACGGTTTTCTTTCACTGTGAATTCCTGAACTTGCCATTCAAACCATTCATCAATTTCTTTTCTTTCAGGTTTCCATTACGGCCTTGGCATTACCCGATCCCTCTCTCAAAATGCTCCCGGTCCTGGCAATGGAAACATTTGTTGGCTCGAGGGGTGTTGACCCAGGTTCGGAGGTTACGGTTTGCCAACAAACCCCTATACTACTGGCCCTTTCAGCAGTGACCTGCTTGCGCAAGCCAAAGTCTCACCCAAAGTAGTATGGGTTGGTTTTGGAACCAGGTTTCCGCACCTTGGGAGAGGGCAGGTAAGTCAGGCAGAGTTGCGTTCAACTTCACAAATATCAGATTGCATACAACATAACCCAGATTAATCAATCCCTTCACATTCATGTGTGCAATACATGCAACAACTAACAGATATAGGGTAACGAAGCAACTATCACAGCTACTCTTGCATAAAGTCCAATAAACAGATTCAGATCAATTTTCAACGTAGCATAAGTACTTAGCACAGTTACTTGCGGAGCTCAATATAGAATCATGCATATATATCTAGATCACAGTATAAACAAGTCACACAAGTACTTTCACAGCTTAAATTAATAACACAAAGCATACATAATGAGATATCACAGATTCAATAGATTCAGAGATTTCAACAGCCTTCTGCATTCATTAATCCTCTAGATCCTTTTAAAATACCCAAAACCCAACCTGTGCACACAACAGCAGGGTCCGCACATAGTAGGATTGAGGATCTCCGCGCACACAGCCAGCAGGAGTCCTTTCCCAAAAACCCAGAACAGATCTACTAATTCACAATTCGCACCAATCTTAATCTTCGTCTGTCCTACAACTTGTTAGACTCCTATACCAATAGGTGTCATTTTTCATGATTGTCTTATAGAACTATGCAATATGTTCAAACCTTTTTCTTGTGCAAAGTTGTTCCATATTCTTAAAAAAATCAAAAAATTTAAAAAATGTAAAGAGGGTATACCCTAAAAGAAAAATCAAAGGGTAAAAAGAATAAAATGGTCAAAAAAGTGAAAGAAATGAACCCCAAACAAAAATAGACCAGGAAAGTGTGCAAGTCTAAATGCCACTACTATTTCATTTTCTGTAATAAGCAATTGTGTGCAGCTTGTCAAATTTTTGCCACAATTTATGAAGAGTCAAACTGTTTAAACTTGACTCATTCATTTTTCAATTTCATGTTGTAGAATAGAGAATAAATATCTGACCAAACAGTTTAATCTTGGCAGATAAGTAGATAGGTAGAGTTAATAAAAGGTGCTCAACAGTTTAATCTGAGCCCTTGGATGTAATAAGTGTAGAAATAGATAGATTTACCATGTAAAAGAAAAAGAAGATTGTTAAGGGTTTTCCAGTCTAAGTGCACCCTAATAAAGAAGAGAAAATGGTAGAGTAAGTAAGTAGGGTAGGTAGATGTTGTTACTGAATTACATGTGATGAATGATGGCTTCAAAATGTTTGTAATATTTTACTTTCATCACCAAGTGCAAAGGCAGAACACCACATTGGCAGAATTTCAGAACACAGCAAGGTCAAAATCATTAACTTCCCATCTCAAATTTTCCCTAACAATTTACTAATTTCCCCTAAGTGCTAAGGAATTTGAAGATTAAAGGGGCTCAAGGCATTTCCTTGACTTTTGGAGGGACCGGACCCTTGGCCCAATGATTGGAGAAAACCTTAGTATTTAAAAATATTCATCATCATACTCATTCATTCATAAAAATCTTTTCCTAAGTAAAATCTCATTTTACTTAGGAAAAAACATGCAATAATCCATAAAAGCCCTCAAAATCACTTTTTATTCTAAGTCTAAGTGATGAAAGTATTATAATGCAAATTACTTTGAAAAATCCTCACTTTCTTGGTTATATTTAAAGTGTTCTGAGTTTACCTTGTCCTTTGTCATATTAACTCTAATTTATCTATTAAATCCCTATTTAAAATACCTTATCCTATTATCTATAACTCCCTTTTATAATAATATCCCCAAAAAACCCTCTTACTATAAGTTTTTAGCCAAAGTATTTAACCCACATGATTAAACAAAAATCCCACATTACAATGCCCTTTGGCTAAAAATATATCTATATAATTATCCCTGTCCCCTATGGTAAGTGAATCATCTTAGTTTATTACCATATAATAAAAAATATTCGAAAAAGGGTTTAAACATATATTTTTATGTTTTAAACGAAAAAATAAATAAAACCCGAAGTCTTTAAACCATTTGTAACCCCGACCCTTTATAAACCAATGAGATTAATTAATCACCTGGATTAATTAATAATCTTGTCAACCGCCAATGAAAAGCCTCCCGAAATAATTAAAACAGATATTAAATGCATCGGTCGCTTATTACCTTTCCCTCATTTCCCCACCCCAGAAACATAGTTTGATGAATCTCGGGGATCGGTCCTCATTCTACATTCTCCGCCCATCCATCGTCAGAATATTAACTTCCTTGAGAAATGGAAGCGGTTTCCAAACAATGCTCTGACTACGTGTTGTTCGCTCAATGGAATCGCTGCCAATTCGTGAAATACCGCTTGCTCCCAAAAGCGGTGCAGAATATACCGCTTACCACCCATTCTTGTGACACGTACACCGTACACCCTGACGTCATTTAATAAAATAATAAAAAATTCCTCCCCGTTTGACTTTGTAAATAAAACAAAAGTTCGCGCATTTTTCATCATTCTGCATGCTGAAAACGACTACGCCCTCCATACTGAGAAATTCAAAAATCTACTGTCAACTGCTATTTAACCGAATTTTGCTGAAGACCTCTGCTAGTCCAGTTTCCCAGCGACCATCCGCAGTCAACTTGTACCTGTTAAAACACTGCCATTTCCCATAAACAGGTATTTATTCCGATTTCCTGCTGGACTCTGTTAAAAATCCTCGCTCAAGTTTTAATTCCGCAATACAGTTTGAAAAAGCTTCAATGTGATGTGTTTTAGTTCCCAGAACTATAATTACTATCTCCAAACCTGGTAATTGTGCCCCATTTTCATAAAAAACCCCCGAATTTCTGTTTTCGAATCCACAATAACCAAAAATGGAAGTCCTGGTGGCTTTAAATGTTGCTCCATTGAACGCCCCTCATAGAGAATTAGAATATTTGCCATTAGTGGATAAAGATTTTTAGATCGAAGACTTAGTTTTCAGCGAAAGCCCCCTTCGAATTCATTGTCGCTGCAGAGATAATTATTTGAATGGCTTGGACGTTATTGGGTTATGGGAATCTAATTTCCCGAGGTACCTTTTACCCTCAGTCCATATCTTTCCTAAAATTATCCACTATTTCCATGCTAATTATGATCCAATTAAGAGAGCAGTTTTATCCCCAAACCATAATGTCCTTTGCTCTATTACTACTCAGTCTATCAATGATATGCTCAATTTTGAACCTAGTCAAAACCTCAGTCCTTTGTCCATTGGAGAATTGCTTGAAAAATCTACCCAGTTGTCCCCTGAAGAGGTAAAACGCATCTGTCAGACTTTCAAGTTACCTGAACATCAACCCAAGGGCTCACCTCCCTATGCTAGTGCCTTTTTTACTGAAATGGGCCAGATCATTCTGAATATGATTTCTTTTATCATGGGCTTTAATACTAGTGAGTATGTTGATGAGTTAACTCTAGTATTATTGTCTATCTTCACTCCTGGACAGCCTTTTGCTGTCAAATATGACTTTGCATCTTACATAGCCAGCAAAATCCATGATCAATTCATGAGATTAGAAAATGAAAGTCTTCAAATATTCCTCTTTCATCTATCACCTCATGATATATTACCAGTCTGAAAACTTTCCTTTCCATGTTCAAAAGCTCAATGTCCAAGGAAATCCCAGGCCTGTCATATTTTGGTCAGCCATCACCCATCATTCCAGAGATTCTCCTTATTCCTATAATGAATTCATTGATCTGTTTATACACCCTACAACTGACTTGTTGACTGGAGTTCCTCCTCCAATACTCAACAATGAAATTAAGAAAACTCTGAAACTTTCCAAACACTACAAAATTGGTGATTGGTACTTGTACCAAAATTATACAGAAGTCAGAATATATGGATTTGAATTATGTCCATTTAAATTGCCAAAGTATGTGCCTATGAGAATTTTTTCTTCAGAGTACTTCAGGAAAATGAATAACTCTGATATTATTCATTTTTGTAATGCAAAGAAGAAAGCCCAACTCCAAATCAAAGGTTAATTAGGTCCATTTATATGCAATTCTAGGGATGTTGGACAAGAAGCTGAAAGAATACTAGAAGACCATTTCAAATTGCAAAAGAGTTTCTACTGGGCCCCTTATGACCCATTCGGCTTCATTTGTGAAAAAAGAATGAAAAATAAATCAGCACCTTACATCCATCATAGGATTCCAGAAATTGAACAGTATGCTAATAAAGATGAATGGGTGGAGGGAACATTAATTGAACATGACAGTGAAGAATTCAATATAGACAATGTAATGAAAGATCTTGGAAAAATGCTTGACCTAGAATTTTTTGGGCAAGTGCAGGTACCAGACATTGGTTCTTCTTTAGCAGGGAATTTTCAACAGGTATTACAGGAAAAATTCCATCAATTGCAGTTGAATCTAAAGGAAAAGAGAAAGAGCCTCAAATACAAGTGATTGAAACATTCAAAATGATAGAACAACCTCAAACATCTAAGGCCCAAGGACAAGTACAATTTCCTCCTCAAACCAATCCAGTAGAAATGCAAAACTTGCAAACTCCACTGAATATTGAAAAGGGCAAGAAAAGGGAGGCTGAAGGTCCTACTCCTCCCAAGGAATTTTCAAAACAACCTCAGGCTAAAAGGCAGAAACTGAATCCACTTCCAGAAGTTGAATCTATTGATGAAATCATTGATAGTCCAGAGAGAGAGGATAGTCAGTTAATAGGATCAATTAGTGGGACATTCACTACTATTCAGCCAAGTACTAAAATGTCTTCATTCAAACAGCCAATGAAAGATGCAGGAGACATAAAAAGGACATTTATCAGTATAAAAGCAAGGAATGATCCACTAAGGGTCCAGGTGTATAATCAGTATCTTAAAATGGTGCCACAAAATCAAGAGAGATTGATGTTAGCTTTTGACATTCAACAAGGGAAATGTTGATGAGCCATTTCAAATCTAAAGTGCCAAAACCACAGACATCAGTTGATTATGTCAGGACCAATTTTGAGGTCCTAGCAAAAGATATTCATCCATTAGATCAAACTTAATTACACAAACAGACTGGAGAAATGATCTATTCCACCCTTACTAACAAAGCAATGGCAGCTCATAAACTACAAGATTATTTGAATAATACAAATACCCAGTTGCAGATTGAGAAAGCTTTTTCCCAAGCAAAGGATAATAGGATAAAATTTTTAGAGGAAATAATAATTGGATTATGGCACAATCCAAAGGATGTCAAGGGTATTGAAGCATTGATTAAAAAGAAAGATGATGATATTATTGCATTAAGAAAGCAATTGAAACTACCAGCTTCAAGGCACCCTCAGACTGAAGAAGTATTGAAGAAAAATTCAAAAGAAGAAGTGATGGACTTACTTTTAAAAATGAATGAATGACTTGCTGAAACAGAGAAAGAACTTGAGCAAGCATTAAAAGATAAAGAGCCCATTATTCCAGCAACTACAGCACAGGCAGCCACAGGAACAGGTACATCAATCACAGGACAACAAGCAAAGCTAACACAGGTGAACACTTCTAATAAGGGTTCTGATGAATTAATCAAAGCAATAAATGAATTAAAACTACAAGTGACAGAACTCCAAAGCTTAAAGTCTCAGCTTTCTACTCTGGAAAATAAATATGATCAATAAAAAATGAATGTTGCTGAGAAGACAAGAGAAATAAAAAAACTGGAAAAATCAGTTAAAGCGTTGGAAAAGGATCTTACAATGGAAAGACCTTTAAGTGAATTAAAACAAATTCTTTGGTATAACATTATTCAATCAATAAATAATGTTTGGTCTTCTATTCAAATAATATATGAACAGCAGGATTTAGTCAGATTGGCTCTGGAAGAAATTGAAAAAGCCAAGGAAGAGTTAGGGAATATGCCAAAAGAAGCCAATAGACTTATCAATTTTTTGAATACTCAGAATAAGTAGCAACTTGCATAAGTTGGAATTCAGGACAGGACAGGAACCATCTTGGAAATCAAAAGAGTTTTTACCAAAAGGACTCTTATGCAAAATCTTGAAAGAAGGTGTTCAGACATGCAGCAAGAAATTTTTACCTTCAAAGAAAGATTTGATGTTATGTTAAATAAAGGTTTGCCCAGTCCTGTTAGTGCAGAAGATAGATTAATGGATTTGGAAAGTTTTGTAGTGAAAGTAAACAAACAGGTTGATGATCAAGCCAGTTCTTCGACCAGTACAACAAAAGGAACATTGCCAACAGGGAAAAGTCTTTATGAAAAATTGGAGAGTTTATTTTATCTTGAACATGAAATAAAACATTTGTTTCCATATCAGCCTAATTTTTTCAAATACATCGAAGCTGATGAAAAATTGAGAAAATTGCAAAGAACCAGAGTGCCAGAAGTTCAATGGTGGGATGAAATGATGGAACTTTTATAAAATTTATCCTTGGGTAAAAATTTTGATCTATTTTACTGAGGTATATCTTGATAAAGGATAAATAGGTGAATAAAGGTCAAAGAGTATCAGTTCAGCAGTTAAAGTGTATCAGTAAGAATAAAAGAGTATCAGACAAGCAAGGCAATCAGAAAACAATTACTCAAGAGGACAGCAACGAGCTAAAACAAAGGAACTGCTTCCAGCACATTCTAAAAAGGAGGAAGACAACACACAACATTAGCTGATTTATCCTATTTACGAGACCATCTGTCTCTATTTTTTTGTAACGTATTCATTAATCACCCTAGATTATATCCCTTTTTTTATGAGATATTTTAAATAAACTTTTGTATAAATAAGCCCTCAATCGAATTAGTGAGGGTGTATTTTTCTACTTTGTTGTAACATTGAATTTTTGGAATAAAAGTGTTTTGGAGAAACTTCTTTGTGGCTTGCTGGATGATGATTTGAAGCTCAAGACTTTTTGCAGGATTCATGTGTCAGACTACAGTTCAATAAGTCTTTTCTATCCTATGTTTTAAGTTTTATATCTATTTATAATATCACTGTGTTCCATTTCTGAATAATTGACATAAAAGAATAAATCAGAACTTACTTAAGTGTACTCTGATTTCAATTGTGATTATTCCAAAATGTTTTCTTATAAACTAGCTATAAGCAACGAATTATTAATTGCTCTTGTTTCGCTGGTTTAAGCATTTGATTACTATAGTAAAGAATTCTTAACTGCTCTTTATTTGTAATCATTCACTTTCTTTATTTGAACATGTTGAAAGATTCTTAATTGCCTTTCATCCCTTCAAAATCCATTCCATTCACTTTAATTTCTAAAATTGTTCTCTGTTTGGCTATCTTGCCCTGCAAAGCCATCTTGTGTGTAGAATATTAATCTAGTAAAGCCATCCTTTCGACTCCATAGCCCAATGGCCTGAAAATACTCAATCATGCCCTTAGTTGGCGGATTCCACCATTCAAATTCAAACCAAACCCCTGAACTTATAACTAGCCTAATATTTTCTAGGAACAAAGCTAAATTTTAAAGAGAGAGCCCTCTCTGGATACAGATTGGCTAGATTCTGTATCTGAAGGTTGGTTAGTGGTTACCTCCGGTTTCTTTCCTTTTCTTACAACTTCAAGGAAGGCCTGAGTGATAACATAGTGGTGACTCCACTGGGGACCTGAATCATTTTTATTGTTAATATTGTTCGCTTATAAGCTACAGACAGAGTCTGAAGATCAACCAGGTAGCCTTTGAAATGCTTTTGCTCTGCAACTGCATAGTAAATAAATGCTGCTTTAGTCTATCTCTAATTTAGCTTATAAACTGAACCTTAGTTTCAAACATTCAATCAGACTCTCTAGTTCAATAAATCTTTGAGAAAATTTTAATCCAAAATCTTAAATTTCTTGAAGAATTTGTTGAAGTTGTACTTTCATTGTATTCAAAACAAAAACCAAAAATATAAAGTCTAGGAAAATTGGCTTCAGAAAGAATTCGTTATACCAGTTCAAATCCTGATCCAAACCCACCTCCGGTATTCGATAATCCAAATCTGATTCCTAGGATTCTTAGAAGACAAGGAAGTCAAGAAAGCTCTGAAAGAGGAAGTCAAGAAAGTTCTGGAAGTTCCAGACCTCTTTCTAGATCAACATCCTGTCCTGTAAATATTATATATTTAGATGAAATACCTTTTGATGAAGGATTTGAAACATCTTTGTTTGTGAATTTTTTTGAATCTGAATTGTCTAAGCTATTTCTAGATCCATTATTTCTTGAAGATTTACAATTGAGATTTGTTTCATATCATCTTGATAGACATTTACAAAATTCCATTCAATCTGAACAGACCTTTGAAGAAACTTCAAACATTTATGTAATTACTGAAGCTTCCCCAAGCTCAGCTACTTTTCCTCAAGCTTCTCAAATCCAAGCCACCCCTTCTACTCCTCCACCCACTCCTTCTAGACCATCATCACCTGTTATTCCATTACACCTTCCAATGGCCAACCGATATGCTCCGTTAAGGTTTCCAGGAAACCCTGCTACTTTTCCTCAAGATTATCAGAGTAAAATCACCCCTTTTGATGGTTCAGGTACTTATACTGCTCAACAACATACCAAAAGGATGACTGATTACTTTGAATTTTATGAAATTGACGCTGATGATGTTTGAATGAGAATTTTTGTCCAGAGCCTTACTGGGAAGTCAGGACATGGTTTAGGGCTCTTGCTCCAAACAGTATTGCTGACTTACCAGCCTTGTATAGGTCATTTTTAAATAGATGGGAGAAGAAGAAAGACCCTCTTCAGATCCTATCTGACTTTGTAAAATTGAAGAGAGGACCTAATGAAACAGTATAAGATTATATCATCAGATTTAACGAAGCCTACAACGTTGTTCCTCAAAACCTTAGACCCCCTCCGGATTCAGTACTGGTTAAATTACCTGATGGTTTTGACTCTGACATAGCATATTCACTTAGGGAAAGAGCCCCCCAAACCCTAGAATAAATGCAAAGCATAGTGGTTAGTGTTGAAGCTAACCTCATATAAAAACGAGCTAGAGCTAGGGCCGAAAGAAGGATGCCTATGAACGAAGAACCTTCAGCTTTTGAAAGAAAGCTGGATGCAATCATTAAAGGTATGGAAAGACTAGGAGACAAAGTAGAGACGATCGAAAGAAATTCTTTTGGTGATAGTCAAAATGTTGTTAGAAACCCAAACTTCAGAAGAAATCAGAACCAAAATATTGGGAAAAATGTCCCTGACGAAAACATCAGGCCACCATTCCAAGAAAATTTTGTTGAAGGTTCAACTTCTAAAGAGCCTACTGAGGATGTTGAAATAAATAACTTGACTAAGAACAAAAACGAACCAGAAGTTTTCCTATCTCAAGATGATTAAGAAAATCACATCCTTGAAACATTTCAAACTCATTCAGGAGAAACTTTTGATTTTAAAGAAGGCTATGGCACAACAATTTATGAAGTTCATAAACAATACAATTTGAGAAGCAGACGAATTGATGTGCCAGAGAATAGCAAACAAAAAGCTGTAAAACAAAACATCAAAGGTAAAACTAACACTCCCCATGTACAAATTCTATCTAGAACAGGTCCTAACCTCGCAAATCCAATAATTGAAGATGTGTCTGATGATCAAACCAATAATAAACAACTTTCTAATACTTTTCCTCCTATAGGAAACGTAGACGAAACAGTAGAAGTTAATTCAGAAATACCTTCAACTCATAATCCCACCCATGAAAAAGAGAAAAACGTTGAAGACTCAAAAAACAGAGAAAATCCAACTGTTCAAAACACTAGAGCTCAAACAGAGAAACCTTTCAATCTAGAGGCTGAAATAGGCAAAATAAAGATAGTTGTTCCCTTATCAGAATTGGCTAAACATGATGTCTATAGAAGCCAAATCAGCAAATCCCTTAACATTAACATTACTGGAATGGATGATTCAGTAAATGTTCTTGATGATCAACCCAAACTCCTTTTTGGCCCTGAGGTAAATGGCAAACCAGAAAGTGGAGGAACTCCTCCATTTTATGTGAGTTTGAATGTTCATGACAAAATACTTCATAACGCTATGCTTGATTCTGGAGCGTCCCATAATTTGATGCCAAAAGCTGTGATGGAAAGATTAAACCTAGACATTACCCGACCATATAAAGATCTTTTTTCGTTTGATTCGAGTCAGGTAAGATGTTTAGGTTTGATTAAAGATCTGTGTGTTACTTTGGTGCAATACCCTGTGAAATCTGTTCTGATGGATATAGTAGTAGCCGATATTCCTCCCAAATATGGTATGTTGTTGTCTAGATCCTGGGGTGCCAAACTCGGAGGATCTATTCAACTAGATATGTCATATGCTACTATTTCAGTATTTGGTCAGCCTAAAAGACTATACAGAGAGACCTTGATGAAATATTTGGTTAGTAGCCCTGAGAAGCCTGAAAACTTCCCTGTCTATTCAGTACATTCTGATATGGACTCTTTCATCCTTTATAATGCTGAATTGGACCTTCCCACTGAACTAGAAGCACCAGAAACAGAAACTGCAACTAAATCTACGGTTAAAATTGAAGAAATTTATGAAAACAAAGAAACATCAAACATTCAAGAGATACCAGAAAAAATTGAAAAACCAGAGCTCCCTATTAGGAAACATGTTAAAACAGTTGATGAAGATTATGAACATGAAATTCTGTGGCATTTAGAATTTGATGGCTCAGTAAACAAGTTAGGAACAGGGGCTGGAATTTGGATACATAATGTTGAAAATGATCATGCCGAAGGTCACGCTTATAGATTGAACTTTAGATGCACTAACAACATGGCAGAGTACGAAGCTCTTTTGCTAGGGCTTAAACATGTCAAAAAGTTAGGAGCAATTAGAGTATCAATCATAGGAGACTCTGAGTTAATTATCCAACAGATCAATGGTGAATGTTCAACAAAAGATCCTAGATTGAAACAATACAGAGAAATAGTTGTGGAAATTCTCAACACTTTTCTACAAGCTCAACTTGCCAAAATTCCTAGAAAACAAAATTTGCATGCTCACAGTCTTGCAATGTTCGCTAGCACCTGTAAATTACCTTTTGGACCTAATCATCAGTTCACAGCTGAGATTAGACATAGACCTGCTATACCGGACAATCTCATGAATTGGAAAGTGTTTGTAAATAATAATCAGATCAATAATTTTTTGACATTAGAAAATGAGTTCTCTAACAATAGTATAGACGAAGACACAAAAATCAATGAATCTGATCAACTAGATGAACAAGAAACGAATATTTCAGAAGAGACTGCAATTCACATGCTTCACCCAACCAAATTCACTAAAAAAGATATGCAGGATTTGAAACAAATGGAATTCGATGAGATTATTGAAGATGAATCTGAAATTATTAATCTGAAAGATAATCATTTACCTAAAGGATTGACTCCTTTAGAAGATCTTTTTGACTCAAATGACATTCCCTTAAAACCCAAAATGGAACCTGTAAAAGCTGATATTGAAGAAGTCAATTTGGGAACTGAAGGAAATCCCAAGATGGTTAAACTATCTAAATCTCTACCAGAAGATCAAAAGGTTAAATATGTTGAACTTTTAAAAGAATTCCAGGATGTTTTTTCCTGGAGTTATGAAGATCTGAAGTCATACGATACATCAATCATTCAACATACAATACCTTTGAAACCAGATCAGAAACCATTCAAACAGAAACTTAGAAGGATCAACCCTGTTTTACTACCTTCAATTGAGAAAGAAATTAAAAGAATGTATGAAGCAGGAATTATAGCTCCTATTAGGTTTTCTGAATGGGTTTCTAATTTGGTACCAACAAGGAAAAAGACTGGAGAGATTAGACTGTGTGTCGATTTGAGAAATTTAAACAAAGTTTCTTTAAAAGATAACTATCCTTTGCCTAAAATGGACCATATCCTACAAAGGGTAGTAGGATCTTCAAGGATTTCTCTTCTGGATGGATTTTCAGGGTATAAATAGATTTTGTTTCATCCTGATGATCAAGACAAAACAACATTTACGACACCATGGGGTAATTTTAAATATGTCAAGATGCCATTTGGACTCAAGAATGCAGGGGCTACCTTCCAAAGAGAAATGGACATTTCCTTTGCCAAAGAAATTCATGATTTTCTGGTTATTTATCGAGATGATTTAACTATTTTTTCCAAAACAGATCAGCAACATTTAGATCATCTAAGACAAGTGTTTATAAAATGCAGGAAGTATGGTATTTCTTTAAATCCGAAAAAATCATTATTTGGTCTTGAAGAAGGAAAACTCCTAGGTCACATTATTTCTAAAGATGGCATTAGAATTGATTCTGAAAGAATACAAGAAATTTTGCAGATACCTCATCCCAGAAACATTAAAGAACTTCAAGCTTTCATAGGAAAGATCAATTTTTTGAGAAGATTCATTTCTAGTTTAGCTGAATTACTTAGACTGCTTACTAACATGTTAAGAAAGGATTCAAGCATTGACTGGACCGTGGAAGCCAAGCAATCATTTGAAGAAATCAAAATGGCTTTAACCAGAACACCAGTTCTTACCAGTCCAAAATTTGATAGAGATTTCATTATTTTTTCATTTGCTTCTGAACATACAGTTGCAGCTGTTTTACTACAAAAGGATGATCAGGGATGTGAAAAACCAATAGCCTTTTTTAGTAAAGCACTTAGAGATGCATCTTTGAAATACAATATCATGGAGAAACAGGCTTTTGCACTTGTGAAAGCAATTAAAGATTTCAGAGTTTATATATTGTATTCTCATGTGATAGCTTATGTACCTAATGTTGTCGTTAAAGAAATCTTAACTCAAGATGGTATTGAAGGCAAAAGAGGTAAGTGGATAGCTACCATATTAGAATATGATATTGAAATTAAACCAACAAAACTCATAAAAGGTCAAGGTTTGGCTCAACTCATGACTGAAACAAATTGCTAAGCCCTGGATATTAACGAACTAGATGACAAACAGGAGATGGCAACTCCACAAATCAGCAAGCCTTTTTAGACTCACCCTGGTACACTGATATCATTTATGTTTTGTTAAACCTGCAAGCTCCTCCAGGGTTATCCAGAACGAAACAAAGGTTCTTAAAAATGACATCTTTAAAGTATTGTATTTTATATAGTGCTCTTTTTTGGAAGAATCATGATGGAATTCTATTAAATTGTTTATTGAAAGATGAAACTGACAAGGTTCTTAATGAATTTCATGCAGGAGATTGTGGTGGACACCTCTACTAGAAGTCAACTGCAGATAAAATCTTAAGAGCTGGTTTTTAATGGCCAACCTTGTTTTCAGATGTTAAGAAATTTGTAACTTCTTGTCGTAAGTGTCAGATCTTTGAGGGCAAGAGAAAATTGTTACCCTTGCCATTAAAACCAATTTCCACCGAGAGACCCTTTCAACAATGGGGACTGGATTTTATTGGAGAAATCCATCCCCCTTCTTATGGGCAACACAGATGGATTCTTACTGCCACAGATTACTTTACTAAATGGATTGAAGTTGTCCCATCTAGACAGGCCAATGATTTTGTAATTATAGGGTTTTTAGAAACCAATATACTTTCAAGATTTGGCTGTCCAGAGAAAATTATAACTGACAATGCTGCTGCTTTTAAGTCTAAGAAAATGATTAGTTTCTGCAATAAATATCACATTACTTTAGGCCATTCAACAACCTATTATCCTCAGGGTAATGGACTGGCAGAATCTTCCAATAAAAGCCTTATTAATATCATTAAAAAATTATTGGAAGAGAATAAAAATAATTGGCATAAGAAACTTACCAATGCATTGTGGGCAGACAGACTTACAACTAAGAAATCAATTGGGACCAGTCCATATGAATTAGTTTATGGTATTGAGGCTAGATTTCCATCATCCTTAGGAAAATACTGTTATGAAATTACTTCAGGAGGCTCAAGTAGAACCAAATGATATTCAAAGAAGAATAAACCAAACAATTCACTTGCAGCAAACCAGAGAAGAAGTGTATCAACGATCCCAAGTCTTGCAGGAAAAGTTAAAGAAAATGTTTGACAAAAGGACTAAAGCAGAAGATTTTCAACTAGGAGACAAAGTTCTGAGATGGGATTCCAGAAGGGAAGACAAAGGAAAACATGGGAAATTTGATTTCTTATGGAAAGGACCTTACATCATTCATGCTTTACAGGGAAATAACACATACTTTTTGAAGAATTTGGATGGTTCAGAAGCTGAGGAAGGACCAGTCAATGGTCGAATGCTAAAGCACTATTTTGATCCTATTTACTAGGATGTTCTGATTTTTTCTAACTTGTACATAATATATCCTTTCTAATGCATCATTTTTGATTGGATGGTGACCTGTTGGAGTTGAAGCCCGAAGTGAAGGCCCTAAGTTTCAGAAGTTTCACTATCATATATACAATAAAGCTACCAAAAAAAGAGGATTTCATGGTTCAGTCAAAGGCATTTGGAGGCATCTGACCTGCTGTTCTTGACTTTTCTGTAGGCAATATGATGCTGAGTATTGTCCTGGATGGCAACCCACTTGATGAAGATGATGGCAACCTACTTGATGAAGATGTCCTTGATGGAATATCTCTTGATGAACTTATTAAATGATGTAAATCTGATGTATCTACAATGAGTACAGAAGGTAATGAAGAAAGGGATTCAGTATGTGCTAGAACTATGATGAAAAGAGTATGTCTCAAGGCATACGCAGATTTGTCTAGGAGAAGTCGCGTATGCACACGGGAAATAACATGCCAAGTCGCGTATGGTCAAAAGCGCTCATAAAGTGAAAAACCAGGGGTAACCACCATGGTATTGACCCATTGTATTGAGTAATGATTCGTCTATGTGACCCCGTCCAGGAATACCATCGGATACCATCGGAAGTAATGTGGTTTTGGCTCATGGTATTGAAAAAGGGTAAACCTATATAAAGAGAAGAAATTCATTGTGCAAATCATGAGTGTGGGTGCAAGATTTATGAGCTTGAATGAATGCTTCTCTCTGAAGTATATCTGAATGGAAAGGGTTATGGTTGAATGATAGATCTGAATGCATGAAGCACCTATGAAGAAAATTATGAAGAAGGGAATCTAGATCTGAAATGTATTTGTATTTGCTAGATCTGTTTATGGAATGATTAGATCTGAGATGAGGCGAACATCTATCTGACGTAAAGGGTAAAATCTGTGTGATGTATCTGTTCTGAAGAATTGCAATGACCTAAATGTCTGAAGAACCATACGCTAGTTCGCCGCAGAGGAAGCATGTATATACGCAGCTTCGCTGAAGATAAAATGCGTATGCGCAGTGAAATTAGCTCTGTAATATATACAGAAGTATACGCGGGTTTGTATGGTAGAAGGCGCGTATATATGCGGGATCAGTGAAAGGAAAGCACGTATGAATATTAGGGTTTGCTGAAGCATGAAGTATGAAATGTCTGATCTGTTCTGCTGTGTAACAGCTATCTGTTGATGATGTATGATTGAGCTTAAATGTGTGGAGTGGGTCCAGTCTGAAAATATGATGAAACGTGGCCTGCAAGTTGTGTTCTATTGAAGTTGTTTGGATCCAGTGTGAAAAGCCGATGAACGTGTCGTCCCACTGTTGGTCTTGGGGTTGTAGCTCCCTTCCGAGGTGAGGTTTGGTAGCGAGAGCGGGGGTCGTAGCTCCCTTGAGGAGAAAGGCCCCGCTAAACGAGAGTAGGGGTCGTAGCTCCCCTTCCGGGGAGAAGGCACCGTGGCAAGCGCGGTGGGTGCACACGTCTTTGTTCGGAGAGAGTTGCGCCGGCACAGCAGGTTGTAAGATGTTTTCTCTATAATAAAAACAGTGAGACAACGGTAACGGTGGTTCTCTGAGCTTGGGGTTTCCACCTAAAATCCTGGTGTTCATGTGTGTTGCTTATGTGTGATGACTTACTCTGTTCTTACTGTACATGTTTACTGTTTATTGAACATCTAATGAATGAATGATGGAATGATATAAGTGAATAATTAATGGCATAATTAGATCTCTGTGTATACGCGAGTTTTATGAAGGATATCCATGTGTATACGCTAGTTGGCTTCAGCAAAATAGAGTATGGGTTTTAGAGAGTGAAAAAGTAAAAAGTTTTGAGTAATGCCTAAATACTGATTCACCCCCCCCTCTCAGTATTTTTTCCAACAATTGGTATCGAAGTAGGTCCTTCTGCAGAAGCTTGATCGCTTGAAGGAGATCCGTCGCAATGGGAAAGAAGCAAAAGGAGAAGGCTACTCAAAGCAAGGAGATGTCTCAAAAAACATGTATAGCAGAAATTGAAGAAGATGAATCAAGTAGTGATTGGGGTTCTTGTGATAATCTTCTTTGTGTAAACAATGGTGAAGATAGTGAAAATAATGTTATGGACCTAGAAGAAGTTATCAAAGATCAACAAAGAATATTTAATGAGAAGGAATCTACCTACAAAGATATGATCACTAGACTGAAAATGTTGTACGATAGTGTAACCATTCAAGGTAAAGGGCTTGAAGCAGAAATCATCTCCCTCAAAGAAGATCTAGAAGAATCAAATAAGAAGAATGCAGGACGTGAAGCAGAAAACATCTCTCTGAAAGCAAGTCTAGAAAAATCAAATAAGAAGAATGAAATACTTGAAGCTAAAATCATCTCTCTCAAAGAAGATCTGAAAAAATCAAATAAGAAGATTGCAGAATTTGAATCAGAAGTCATCTCTATCAAAAGGGAACCAGAAATTTCAAATAAGAAGAATGAAGAACTTGAAGCGAAAATCATCTCTGTCAAAGAAGAATCATATAAGGAGCATGAAGAACTTCTACAAGCATTTGAAAAATAGGAAAATGAGTTGAAAGAAGAAATATTGAAGCTGAATGATCAAGTAGAAGAAGGAAAAAGGGTTGAAGAAAGTATGAGGAAGCAATGCCAGAGCCTAGAGGTTGAAGTAAACATTCTCAAAGGTAAATTAGAAGAGAAAGATAAAATTTTGAGGTTTCAAGATAGTACTAAGATTCTGGACAATATTCTTAGTAGTCAAAGGTCTCCTTCTATAAAACTTGGTCTGGGTTTTCATGAAACGGTCAAAGGAGAATCCAGTTCGCAAGGAGGTGCTAAAGGTTCAAAGGAAGTCAAAGCAAAACCTGAAGTGTTGAAAGAAACAAAAGGCCAACCGACAATCATGAATTCTCAAAGGAAATCATTCAACAATGTTGAATGCTTTAGATGTCATAATTATGGGCATGTTGCAGCAAATTACAGAAGCAGATTGTTTCAGCCACAAACAAACAAATTCTACACAGAAAGGTACTCTGGTTTCTTCAAGGGATATTGTTTTTCGTGCAACAAGTATGGTCACAAAGCTGTTGATTGCAATAGAAGGAAGAATAGAAAAACACATTATGATTATTATGCTTATTTCTCTGGCCACATAAGATGTTATTCTTGTAACAAGTATGGACATGTAGAAAAAGAATGTAGGATGAACAGATCTGAGAAAGTGGACAATTTCCAGCACACAATTAGAAAGTTCAAGCAAAGCTGGATAAAGAAGGAGGACCGGTCAGAAACGTAGGGAATTTTGACCCTACTGCAGTCATCCACTTCTGAAGCTTACTTCTCTTAATGACTGCAGGAGTGATGTGAGATACATTATAGGGATTTGTAATGTATCGTCATAGGGGAAGCAATGTATGATAATTCTCATGGTTGATTTGGTAATTCTGGTTATGTTTATTTCTGACAGAGCATTTGATGTAAAGAAGACAGGTAGAGGAAGGTACAAATTCAGGGGGAGATGGAGGAATGTGAAATTTTACACATTTCACTTTCCATACGCGGGTTCGATGAACTAAAGCCGCGTATACACGCGAGTTACAACAGACACAGTCGCGTATGCATTGATGTTAAGATAATTGGTATGACAGCTGAAGAATTGGGAGCAGAGGTTCAGGGGGAGCATCAGTCTGATTGTTAATAACTGTGTTATTGACTCTGTATCTGCTTATTTCTTAGTTCTAAATGATAAATGACATGATACATGGTTTCTTATGATAAATTTTATGAATGAGCCCGGATTGCTATTTGATGAAGAGTATCTTTTGGATGAGATGGAAGTCATATGTTTCAGAGACATGGACAGATCATGCAGAGATTGTTGCTGATGAATTGTTGTTGTAGGTGTTCAAAGTTGCACAAGCTAAGGAGGAGCCTTAGTCATATGGAAAGGATCTTTGGATGCACATTTTCAGGAGGAGCCCTAGCCTTGCTGAGTATAATGCATTGTTGGCATTATGATGGTTCTGATTTGTGATCTCTCTCTTGAGGTCTTTCTGGTATTGGTCATGAAAAGTCATACTTGTACTTTGATGAAAAGGTCATGATGAGACCTATGATGTAAAATTGTAATATTAAGTCATGTAAGGACTTGTTCAAATTTGTAAACTCACTTGGTTGGGTAGTTGAGTCAAAATTTGTAAACCCACTTGGTTGGGTAGCTGAGTTGAAATATGTAAATCCACTTGGTTGGATATTTGATGTAAGTATGAGTCATTGGTGATAGGAAGGTCATAGAGTCATGTACTTCATTGAAAAATATGTTTGAAGATTCAATATGAACTCAGGGGGAGCATGGTCACTTCAATGTACATCAGATCTGCAGAATGCTTCCTTATACAAGAGGAGAAAAACCTTGTGTTGGTTTTGATCCGCCCTTTTCCCTTGATGTCAAAGGGGGAGAGTGACATGGTGTTTGAATAAAGGGAAAGAATGGTGTCAAAGAATGGGGAGAGTGACATGGAGTCATTGTATTCTTAATGTATCTATCTGTTGTGGTGATCAAACACCATCGTGGTTTCCATCAAGTCCAAAGGGGGAGATTGTTGGCAATATGATGTTGAGTATTGTCCTTGATGGCAACCCACTTGATGAAGATGATGGCAACCTACTTGATGAAGATGTCCTTGATGGAATATCTGTTGATGAACTTATTAAATGATGTAAATCTGATGTATCTACAATGAGTACAGAAGGTAATGAAGAAATGAATTTAGTATGTGCTAGAACTATGATGAAAAGAGTATGTCTCAAGGCATACGCGGATTTTTCTAGGAGAAGTCGCGTATGCACGCGGGAAATAACATGCCAAGTCGCGTATGGTCAAAAGCGCTCATAAAGTGCAAAACCAGGGGTAACCACCATGGTATTGACCCATTGTATTGAGTAATGATTCGTCTATGTGACCCCCCCCAGGAATACCATCGAAAGTAATGTGGTTTTGACCCATGGTATTGATAAAGGGTAAACCTATATAAGGAGAAGGAAATCATTGTGAAAGTGGTGTGCAAGATGTCTGAGCTTGAATGAATGCTTCTCTCTGAAGTATATCTGAATGGAAAGGGTTACAGTTGAATGATAGATCTGAATGCATGAAGCACCTATGAAGAAAATGATGAAGAAGGGAATCTAGATCTGAAATGTATTTGTATTTGCTACATCTGTTTATGGAATGATTAGATCTGAGATGAAGCAGACATCTGTCTGACGTAAAGGGTAAAATCTGTGTGATGTGTCTGTTCTGAAGAATTGCAATGACCTAAATGTCTGAAGAACCATACGCTAGTTTTCCGCATAAGAAGCGCGTATATACGCAGCTTCGCTGAAGAGAAAGCGCGTATGCGTAGTGAAATTAGCTTTGTAATATGTACAGAAGTATACGCGAGTTTGTATGGTAGAAGGCACGTATATACGCGGGATCAGTGAAAGAAAAGCGCGTATGATGTAAGTTTCTTTGAAGCATGAAGTATGAAATATCGTCTTTGTTCGCGTATAACGACTATACGTGATGTTTGACTGTGCTTAAATGTATGGAGAGGGTCCAGTCTGAAAATATGATGAAACGTGGCACACGCAAATTTGTGTTCTAAAGGAAGCTTTGGATCAAGTGTGAAAATTGATGAAAACGTGGTCTATGGTGGTGTCGAGGGTTGTAGCCTTGGTCGGGGGGTTGTAGCTCCCTTCCGGTGAGGCCACATTGACGAAAGCGGTCATAGCTCCCGCCACAGGAGAGGGGCTGGTAAACAAGGGCTGACGGTCCTTGGCTCCTTCCGGGGAGAGGCACAGTAGCGAGCGCGGTGGGTGCACGTGTCTTTGGTAGGAGAGGCTAGCCAACATAGGGTGTAATATGTTTTCTCTATAATAAAATATTGAAGGCTGAGACAACGACAGCGATGGTTTTCTCCCGACTTGGGTTTCCACCTAAAATCCTGGTGTTCATGTGTGTTTCTTATGTGTGATGACTTACTCTGTTCTTACTGTACATGTTTACTGTTTATTGAACATCTAATGAATGAATGATGGAATGATATAAGTGAAGAATTAATGGCATAATTAGATCTCTGTGTATACGCGAGTTTTATGAAGGATATCTGCGTGTATACGCTAGTTGGCTTCAGCAAAGTAGTGTATGGGTTTTAGAGAGTGGAAAAGTAAAAAAAAATGAGTAATTCCTAAATACTAATTCACCCCCCCCCCCCTCTCAGTATTTTTCCCAACATTTTCGCCAGGAAAAGCCATCCCCAAGTGGAGCCAGTGTTAGACTCCTATACCAATAGGTGTCATTTTTCATGATTGTCTTATTGAACTATGCAATATGTTCAAAATTTTTCTTGTGCAAAGGTGTTCCATATTCTTAAAAAAATCAAAAAATTTAAAAAATGTAAAGAGGGTATACCCTAAAAGAAAAATCAAAGGGTAAAAAGAATAAAATGGTCAAAAAAGTGAAAGAAATGAACCCCAAACAAAAATAGACCAGGAAAGTGTGCAAGTCTAAATGCCACTACTATTTCATTTTCTGTAATAAGAAATTGTGTGCAGTTTGTCAAAACTTTTGCCACAATTTATGAAGGGTCAAACTGTTTAAACTTGACTCATTCATTTTTCAATTTCATGCTATAGAATAGAGAATAAATATCTGACCAAACAGTTTAATATTGGAAGATAAGTAGATAGGTAGAGTCAATAAAAGGTGCTCAACAGTTTAATCTGAGCCCTTGGATGTAATAAGTGTAGACTTAGATAGATTTACCATGTAAAAGAAAAAGAAGATTGTTAAGGGTTTGTCAGTCTAAGTGCACCCTAATAAAGAAGAGAAAATGGTAGAGTAAGTAAGTAGGGTAGGTAGATGTTGTTACTAAATTACATGTGATGAATGATGGTTCTAAATGTTTGTAATCTTTTACTTTCATCACCAAGTGCAAAGTCAGAACACCACGTTGGCAGAATTTCAGAACACAGCAAGGTCAAAATCATTAATTTCCCATCTCACTTTTTCCTTAACAATTTACTAATTTCCCTTAAGTGCTAAGGAATTTGAAGATTAAAGGGGCTCAAGGCATTTCCTTGACTTTTGGAGGGACCGGACCCTCGGCCCAATGATTGGAGAAAACCTTAGTATTTAAAAAATATTCATCATCATACTCATTCATTCATAAAAATCTTTTCCTAAGTAAAATCTCATTTTACTTAGAAAAAAAACATGCAATAATCCATAAAAGCCCTCAAAATCACTTTTTATTCTAAGTCTAAGTGTTGAAAGTATTATAATGCAAATTACTTTGAAAAATCCTCACTTTCTTGGTTATATTTAAAGTGTTCTGAGTTTACCTTGTCCTTTGTCATATTAACTCTAATTTATCTATTAAATCCCTATTGAAAATACCTTATCCTATTATCTATAACTCCCTTTTATAATAATATCCCCAAAAAACCCTCTTACTATAAGTTTTTAGCCAAAGTATTTAACCCACATGATTAAACAAAAATTCCACATTACAATGCCCTTTGGCTAAAAATATATCTTTATAATTATTCCCGCCCCCCTATGGTAAGTGAATCATATTGGTTTATTACTATATAATAAAAAATATTTAGAAAAAGGTTTAAACATGTGTTTTATATGTTTAAAACGAAAAAATAAATAAAACCCGAAGTCTTTAAACCATTTGTAACCCCGACCCTTTATAAACCAACGAGATTAATTAATCACCTGGATTAATTAATAATCTTGTCAACCGCTAATAAAAAGCCTCCCAAAATAATTAAAACAGATATTAAACGCGTCAGGCCCGCTTATTACCTTTCCCTCATTTCCCCACCCCGAAACACCATTCGATCAACTGCTCGGGGATCCACAGTCCTCATTCATTCCGCTGCCCATCCATCATCCGAATATTAACTCGCGAAATGGAAGCAGTTTCCAAACAGTGCTCTGACCACGTGTCATTCACTCAATAGAATCACTGTCAATTCGTGAAATACCGCCTGCTCCCAAAAGCGGTGCGGAATATACCGCTTACCAGCCATTCCTGTGACACGTACACCGTACACCCTGACGTCATTTAATAAAATAATAAAAAATTCCTCCCCGTTTGACTTTGTAAATAAAACAAAAGTTCGCGCATTTTTCATCATTCTGCATGCTGAAAATGACTACGCCATCCATACTGAGAAATTCAAAAATCTACTGTCAACTGTTATTTAACCGAATTTTGCTGAAGACCTCTGCCAGTCCAGTTTCCCAGTGACCATCCGCAGTCAGCTTGTACCTGTTAAAACACTGCCATTTCCCATAAACAGGGATTTATTCCGATTTCTTGCTGGACTCTGTTAAAAATCCTCGCTCAAGTTTTAATTCCACAATACAGTCTGAACAGAACTTTCTTGTGATATATTTTAGTTCTCAGCCCAAAACTAGTAATTGTGCCCCATTGTCATAAAAACCCCCCAACTTCCGTTTTTGAATCCACAAGAACCAAAAATGGAAGTCCCGGTGGCTTTAAATGTTGCTCCATTGAACGCCCCTCATAGAGAATTGGAATATTTTCCATTAGTGGATAAAGATTTTTAGATCAAAGACTTAGTTTTGAGTGAAAACCCCCTTCAAATTCATTGTCACTGTAGTGATAATTATTTGAATGGCTTGGACGTTATTGGGTTATGGGAATCTAATTTCCCGAGATACCTTTTTCCCTCAGTCCATATCTTTCCTGAAATTATCCATTATTTCCATGCTAATTATGATCCAATTCAGAGAGCAATTTTATCCCCAAACCAGAATGTCCTTTTCCCTATTACTGCTCAGTCTATCAATGATATGCTCAATTTTGAACCTGGTCAAAACCTCACTCCCTTTTCCATTGGAGAATTGCTTGAAAAATCTACCCAGTTGTCCCCTGAAGAGGTAAAACGCATCTGTCAGACTTTCATGTTACCTGAACATCATCCCAAGAGCCCACCTCCCTATGTTAGTGCCTTTTTTACTGAAATGGGCCAGATCATTCTGAATATGATTTCTTTTATCATGGGCTTTAATACTAGTGAGTATGTTGATGAGTTAACTCTAGTATTATTGTCTATCTTCACTCCTGGACAGCCTCCTGTTCTCAAATATGACTTTGCATCCTATATTGCAGATAAAATCCATGATCAATTCATGAGATTAGAGAATGAGAAAGTGTTCAAGTATTCTTTAGTCATTTACCATCTCATGCTCTATTACCAGTCTGAAAACTTTCCTTTCCATGTTCAAAAGCTTAATTTCCAAGGAAATCCCAGGTTTTTCATATTTTGGTCAGCCATCACCCATAATTCCAGAGATTCTCCTTATTCCTATATTGAATTCATTGATCTGTTTATACACCCTGCAACTACCTTGTTGACAGGAGTTCCTCCTCCAAGACTCAGCAATGAAATTAAGAAAACTCTGCAACTTTCAAAACACTACAAAATTGGTGATTGGTACTTGTACCAAAATTATACAGAAGTCAGAATATATGGATGTGAATTATGTCCATTTAAATTGCGAACGTATGTGCCTATGAGACTTTTTGCTTTAGAGTACTTCAGGCAAATGAATAAATCTGATATTATTCATTTTTGTAATGCAAAGAAGAAAGCCCAACTCCAAATCAAAGGTCAATTAGGTCCATTTATATGCAATTCTAGGGATGCTGGACAAGAACCTCAAAGAATACTAGAAGACCATTTCAAATTGCAAAAGAGTTTCTACTAGGCCCCTTATGACCCATTCGACTTCATTTGTGAAAAAAGAATGAAAAATAAATCAGCACCTTACATCCATCATAGGATTCCAGAAATTGAACAAGATGCTAATAAAGATGAATGGGTGGAGGGAACATTAATTGAACAGGATAGTGAAGAAGTCAATATGGACAATGTAATGAAAGATCTTGGAAAAATGCTTAACCTAGAATTTTTTGGGCAAGTGCAGGTACCATACATTGGTCCTTCTTCAGAAAGGAATTTTCAACAGGTATTACAGGAAAACATTGCATCAATTGTAGTTGAATCTAAAGGAAAAGAGAAAGAGCTTGAAATACAAGTGATTGAAACATTCAAAATGACAGAACAACCTCAAACATCTAAGGTCCAAGGACAAGTACAGGTTCCTCCTCAAACCAATCCAGTGGAAATGCCAAACTTGCAAACTCCACTGAATATTTAAAAGGGCAAGAAAAGAGAGGCTGAAGGTCCTACTCCTCCCAAGGAATTTTCAAAACAGCCTCAGGATAAAAGGCAGAAACTGAATCCACTTCCAGAAGTTGAATCTATTGATGAAATCATTGATAGTCCAGAGAGAGAGAGGATAGTTAGTTAACAGGATCAATTAGTGGGACAATCACTACTATTCAGCCAAGTACTAAAATGTATTCATTCAAATATCCAATGAAAGATGCAGGAGACATAAAAAAAACATTTATTAGTATAAAAGCAAGGAATGATCCACTAAGGGTCCAGGTGTATAATCAGTATCTTAAAATGGCGCCACAAAATCAAGAGAGATTGATGTCAGCTTTTGACATTCAACAAGGGAAAATGTTGATGAGCCATTTCAAATCTAAAGTGCCAAAACCACAGACAGCAGCTAATTATGTCAGGACCAATTTTGAGGTCATAGAAAAAGATATTCATCCATTAGATCAAATTGAATTACACAAACAGACTGGAGAAATGATCTATTCCACCCTTACTGACAAAGCAATGGCAGCTCATAAACTACAAGATTCTTTGAATAATACAAATATCCAGTTGCAAATTGAGAAAGCTTCTTCCCAAGCAAAGGATAATAGGATAAAATATTTAGAGGAAATAATAATTGGATTAGGTCACAATCCAAAGGATGTCAAGGGTATTGAAGCATTGATTAAAAAGAAAGATGATGATATTGCTGCATTAAGGAAGCAATTGAAACTACCAGCTTCAAGGCACCCTCAGACTGAAGAAGTAAAGAAGAAAAATTCAAAAGAAGAAGTGATGGACTTACTTTTAAAAATGAATGAACGACTTGCTGAAACAGAAAATGAACTTGAGCAAGCATTAAAAGATAAAGAGCCTGTTGGGGTTCCCATGTTTTGGCCAGGTTGACGAGACCAAAAGATGAGACAACATAGAACCACTTTCAGACCTTAGGATCTAGCCCTCCTAGGTCCAGAGAGGGATCTCTCTATGATTGTCAAAGGTTTTATGTCTTTGAAGCTCAAATGTTGAGGTTTTTAGGCTAGTTATAGGCTCAGGGTTGTTTTCTTGATTGTTTATGTTTGGTTGTTGGGAATCAGGAAAGAAGGTCCAGTACAAGACAAGGGTGAGTATAGAGTGAATTTAGGCTGAAACAGATAACTCAGGGAACATCAAGGCCATTGGGCTATGGAGTCAAGAAAGGATTTATTTGTAATCAATGTGCAAACTTTCATTTGGGCTAGTCATCTGGAGCATTTGGATCTTAAAGGAGATATTTGGAATGGGACATTAAGGACAGAAAATGAAAGGAGGAGGACCAACCAACTCTGTCTATAGATCGGGCCAGAGGTCATTTAACTCCAGGCCTACTTGGACAGAATTAGAGGCAATACAAGGGATCTTGAAAAGGTTTAACTGAGATGAAAAGATCCTAGAAAGGCAGAGACCAGGTTCTAGACCTCCTAGTGTTCTCAACACATCCAACTAAATCCTGACAAGAACATCTAAACATAGAATTAATTAATTCATACATCAGAGAGCAGGCAATAACTTCCACTACACTGGTTAAATCAATTGAAATCAGTATTCAGATACACAGCTAAGCAGAAAACATAAAAGGCTGGGAGAGCAGCAACATAAGGTACCTATCAAGGGTAAATCTTATGCCAAACTTCTGATGCGAGCCTGAAGAAACATGATGAAATGAAAGCAATTCAATCACAAATACAGAGAAAGGAAAACATCACCAGTTGCATTAGATCAGGATCCAAGAAAACATGCTTTTCATATTAAAAACAACACCAATTAGGTACATCGTAGCCCATAGCTTGAACATTCAGTCTGAATATGTCTAATCTCAGCCTATCTAACAATATTACACAGAGAACTTGTCTCAAGAGGAAAATACTTGCAATCCACTGATATCCAATCAACAACCATTACAATGTTTCCTTTTGTGCTTTATAGCAGATGATGGACAACATATCGACTGAGAGGGCAGGTGGAAATTAAATGAATCATTAAACACAGAGTAGAGGGATAGGGCCGAGGCCCATTCTGTTTGAATACTGAGCATTTAATGTCTGTCACCTCTATATGCAGGGATGATCTTCTTCAGATTTTCCTTTACTCCAGACATGACTGTGCTGCATCCTGGTGGGCATACTTTGTTGTACTTGTGGGGGAATAAACAAATGGTGAACAACTGCTGAGCAGTCTGCTTCATAAATGTTTGACTGTTTTTGAACTGTAGTTAGGGCGGAAATTCTTTCAGGGACATTCTGCTACTGTGCTCAGGACCTTTTGGATAGATCCTCGAGGTCTTCAAACTGTTGCTTTGCCTTCTAAACCTCCGATTAAAGGTTTAAGATCTTCACTAGCTGGCCTTAATCTCCCTTTACTCTGTACTAGAACGCTCTACTACTTCAATTCCACCTCTGACAGGTTAGCTCGGGTTTTAATGGTGATGGGATATTCTCAGAGTTTGGAATCCCGCTTTTCCTTAGTGCAAATCCCGTCAGCAGCTTTCTTTGACAATTTTATAGCAGCGTTGGCCCTCGGATTTAAACCTGTCTGCAAACTTCTCCATTAAGATGGTACGACCAGAATATGGAGTTTTTTCACCTCTAGCAACCCTGCAAAACAACAAACTGGATGAGGAAACAGACCTAGGGGTGGCGGACATGACGAATATGATGAGGGCGACCATGTAAATTGCCGAGGGGAAAAAATGCTTAGATTTATGGTGAGGGTTCGATGACGAATGGTCTGAGAGGTGGATGCACTTCGGAGGAAGTTTGCATGGAAAAACCATGTAAAATGACTTCAGAATCAAATATATGCAGAGAGACGTGCGGACGTACGGCAAGGATACGTGGAGGTGACGTGGTGAGGTGAGAGACCGTGGAAAAGTCAACGATGGAAGAATAGATCTGGACCGTCGGATATTCAGAGAGATTGACGGCGGGAAAGCCACGCACAGTGGGCCACGGGGCAACGGACAGCAGGTTAAATCGGGCGCATCTTCGGAAGACATCAGCCGTTGGATGAGCCCTCTCAGATCTGATGGCTGACATGGATTCCTCTGCGCGTTCTGTACCGAATATTAATGAGCGAAATGAGGGCGGTTTCGGAATCGTACCAAGGACACGCGTCGACAGCTGAATGGGATCGCTGGGAGATGGAGGAAAACCGCTCAGCGCGCGATGGTGGTGCGGAATAAACCGGCGGTTTCAGGGATAATGCACCGCGAGGTCCACTGGTGGGTAGGCTACGAACCGTTGGATCATCGTGAAAATGGACGGCGATGGCGCTGTCGACGGTTTGGACAGAAAAACACAACGGTTTCGGGCTTGATTATCACCGTTCGATCAACCAAGATCAACGGCGGACGTTACGCCCGAAGAATTTATGGAGTAAGCACCTTTAGAGCTGGCGGGTGGTTTCAGCGCCTGGTTACATGGAAGCATGGGAGCGGGGGTTAACAAAATAAAGGGCTAGGAAACATATATGTAAATTCATCATTTTAATCCAATTTAAACGCAATTTGAAGCCCAAGGAAAGGAACGATAGGGAGACGAAGTGGAAATCCAGGGAAATAAAGGGTGATAGGGAAATTTAACGGGGATTTTGTGGGATTTAAGAGGATAATGATGGGAATCAAGGGAACAAAAGATGCTTTGACAAAGGGAAGAAAAAGGGAGGGACAGTGGGAGTATTTGCAGGGGTGTAAGGGGTAAAAATAGGCCTTTTGTAGAATGGATCAGCAGAGAGGATCTATATTGGGCACGGCACACAGAGACTTCAAGGAGGATGAGTCTTCGGGGGGGAGGCATTCCTTGAAGTCTCCATAACAATCCAGCCCCCCAGCTTGCTTGTCAAGAATTTCATAGGGGGCTAACAGTGGCTTCACGTGGGGATGGCTTCTTCTTTAAGGAGTCAAGAAACCAGAAATGATCTCTGAAGTAGGCCAGATGCCCGCTGCTTTGCACATCCCCTTCTCCTTTGATTAGCTGCCACATTATGAAAAGGTCATCAACAATATCTTTCCCAACCATTCTACCTACCCAAACTACATTCCTAACAATTTTCCCTATGGGTGCATTTGAGCTAGTAGACCCTTTACATTTATTTTCAAACAAAAACAAACCTACTCTAAATCTACCCTTATTGCTCCTTGAGAACAGATTAGACTGTTGGTCTCATATGTTTCTCTACCTAATCTGCTACCTGTTGGGATTAGACTGTCCAACAGGTCTCTTCTCCTACATTCTAAGACAGGAAATTGAAAAATAGCCAAGCTAGGATTAGGCTGTCTGACTTGCTGTGGATGGAAAGTGCTAGAAATTGAAACAAAACTTTGAAGGCTTGAAGTCTACAACTTTGGAACATCCCTCTTTTTCCTGTGACTCAGGTTTTGAGCACATTGGAGTCACCTCTTTTCTTTGATTTCGGCTCTGACTTTGGGCATATTAGAGCTGATTCTTCTTTTACTGTTGATCCAGATTTTGAGCATATTAGGACCAGCTACTCTTCTTCCTTTAGCTCAGATTTTTATCGTGTTTGAGCTATTCTTTTTGCATTCTGGAGGTTCATGTTTTCAGCATGTATGAGCCTCCCTTTTCTCACCGTTTTTTGGAAAATTTTCTCTTTTATTGAAAATAATTGCTGCAATGGTATGTACAATGGTGATGAAACCAGAAATGAAAATCAATAGAAGTAATGCTTGAGCATCCTGCCATTGACAGGACCCCCAAACAACTCTATGCCATTAAGTTCTTGCAGGAAAAACACATTAGGACCCACAGTGGCTTGTATGATATATGGACCTTGCCACAAACTATCAAACTTACCATGTTTGCTTTTTTCCTCTCTCTTTGAATCCCATCTCAGCACTTTATCTCCAACTTTGAAATCTGAAGCTTTAGCTCTTTTGTCAAACTGTCTTTTGATGCTTTCCTGTATTCTGACAGCTCTGCCATACACCTGCTCCCTTGTTTGCTGTAGATGAATAGTTTCATTGATTCTTCTGATCATGCTGTCTTCCTCTGATTGGATTTCCTGGACAAGTTTGATCACTGGAACTCCAAGACTAGTAGGAAAAACTGCTTCTGTACCATAAACCAGCTGGAAAGGTGCCATGCCAATGGATTTCTTTGTGGTGAGCCTGTCAGCCCATAAAGCATGTACCAACTTCTTATACCATGACCTTTTGTTCTCCTCCAGCAGCTTCTTGATGATTGTAACCAGGCTTTTGTTAGATGATTCAGCTAGACCATTACCTTGGGGGTAATAGGCGGTTGAATGACCAAGTGTTATTCCATACCTGTGACAGAAATCAACCATTCTCTTGGATCCGAAAGTAACAGCATTTTCAGTGATTATTTTCCTTGGACAGCCAAACCGAGATAGGATGAAGTCTTCTAAAAACCTAATGATGACAGAATCAGTGGCACTCCTAGTGGGTATGGATTCTATCCACTTGGTGAAGTAATCTGTAGTAGTTAGGATCCATCTATGTTGTCCAGAGGAGGCAGGATGAATTTCTCCTATAAAGTCTAGGCCCCATTGCATGAAGGGACCTTCTATGGTGATAGGTTGTAAAGGGAGCGGAAGGAGCTTTCTTTTGCCTTCAAAGATCTGAGATTTATGGCAGGCAAGTATCATTTTATAGACTGTTACACTAAAATCTGTCATCCTGACATTTTACCATGAGTATGAGCTCATTATTACTCATACTTCCTTCTTTTGCAAGTCCAACATATCAGCTCCTCATGTCAAGCTTCAAAATCAAAGAAAAGTCCCTAAAATCCCCTAAGAATTGGTATCGCACTTTCTCTATGCATTCCCTGCGGTCCTGCACCTAAAGTTCAGCCTGCATGCGGAACCATGCCGCACGTTCTTTGTGTAATGGGTGCGGACCTCTGTAAAACATAAAAAGGCGAGAAAGTAAAGATAAAAAGTGAATTCCAGATGAATTCTAGAAGATTCTAGATGGGAATTTTCGGGAATGGATACGCTTTGAGAAGGTTCATGCATCCCTCACTTGATGGAGCTAACCCCTTGATGGAAGGAGCTAATCCCTTTGAGGGAGGATTCTATCCCTTCATATTTGGAACAAGAAACCTCCTCTTTTCCACTATAAAAAGAGGCCTTGGGTAGCCTCAAAGGGAGTTCAAGCTTAAGATATTTGAAGTTAAATGTTGTTGAAATTCAGACTTAGTTAACTAAGACTTTCTGTGAGGTTAAATCACTCATCTCTATTTGTCTTGGTTCAAAGAGTGCAATGCTTGTCAAATTAGAAGAGATTCCTGCTTCGGACCCCAGGAGGACCTGCACAACATCAAGGCACATGTTGTAAAGGTTTTCTTTATTTGAAGTTAATACAAATATACTCATTTCTCTCATTAAACTGTCAATTCATGGTTTATTTCATAAATTCCTTGATCATTATGATAAGTATGGTTTATAATAATGTCTATACAGGTGCTGCGTAATATTTTTGCTTGTTTGTGACTGCAGATTCACGAGGAACGTTCTTTCAGTGCACGGGAAGGACTTCAACGAAATCAAGCAAGCGTTGGACATAAGGTAGGCCTTACACCTATATAGTGTTTTTATGAATCTTATATACTTAGAGAGAGATTAGTATAATTGGTTGTTTGTTGCTAGTTACCTTTAGTACTAGAGAGATCGGTCTTGTCCGCAAGACGGATTAATCTACACAACAAAATGGCGACTCCACTGGGGAAGAACTTGTTGTTTTTGGTTCTCTTTTATTTTTGATTTGAGGAAACATTTTTTCCTGGTTTTTGATTGATACACATCTGTCTGGGTACTTTAGATTTTTCCTGTTTTTGAAAATTTAGAAGTATTTTGAGTTTTTCTATAATTTTTCCTAGGACCGCACTCTGCCTAACTTTGACAGTGCGGGCAGGTTCTCACTTTCTCTATAGAACACAATGCGGGACCGCACCTATCAACACTGGTTGCCTGCGGACCCTGTAAAAATTTTAGAAAATCTCTAGGTTTCTTTTTCTAGTTCATTTTTAGATCTTTGGTTTTTGCCCAGACTGGTTATTGTGTCTATCAAGAATTTATTGTGAATGAACTCCAACAGTGTTAATGTTTTGATGATTTTCTAGAAGCTTTTGCCGATTGGATTGTTTTTCCTGCTTGGTATTTGTAGTGATTCAAAATTTTGACAATTTGTAGTATCTCAGATTACATTGATCTCTTTTTGTCTTTTGAATCCGACCTGATTGTGAAAACATCCTATATTGAGAAATTAAGCCTTTTATTTCTTTGCAAATCTTCGAAAAAACTTGGTTCAAAGTTTTGATTTTCATTTTTGTAAAAACATATTTTGAGTGTTTTTGCTCTGTTTGTTATTTGAACGAATAGATTCTTAGTTTGCTGAACAACTAAGGAAAACATTCATAAAAAATCTAAAAATATTTTACTCAATTTAGATCATAGATCTCAAGATTAGATTTTGTAGTTTTGATTAGTTTTAGTTTTGTAGTTTTCTTTCGAAGGAAAATTGTTTTGTAGCTTCTAGTTTGGAAAAGAAAAGGATTTTTTCTTGTGAGCTTTGATAGTTTATTGAAAAGACAAAATAGTTTCTTTCAATTATTTTTCGCGTTTAAAGAAGGAATTTAAAGGATTTCATTCTCTAACTCTTTCTTTAGATAGAAAGTTCATTGAAAGAAAAAAGAATTGAATATCATCATAGGTGCATTTTAGTGTTTTTTGGAAGTCGAGTCTTCACACCATCCAAAGTTTCATTTCCGCACCCATTGACTTAAGAAACAGCTCATAAAAGTAACGCTTAAATAAAATTCATCTAGTAATCTTTTTATTTCTAGGGCTCTCATCACCAACATAGCTTAGGCTAGTATCTTGGAGTAGAGAGTAATTAACTCTCCAAGATAGCTAAAACAAACAAGTAGACGAATCTTGCGGTAGGAAGAATTCCAGTTGTTGCATGTATGCTCTGGGAAGCTCCTCTTAAAGGAGTTAAGCACGAGATCATATCTGAACCAGTGGGGTAATCAACCCTTCCTCATTGGGAACGATAGAAGATATACACGTATTAAAAACGGTAAACCTTGGATAGACCATTGTCGAGGAGCCAGGGGTCACTTGTCGGTAAACCTTGGATTCTTTCAAGGAGCCTTCAAGGGGATTGAGCTTTGTTACTCTGCCCTTGCGTGTGTGTCGGATCGTAGATTGTTCCCCCAGGTATATTTGTTTCAGTTGGTAACCTTAGAGACCATAATCTTTAGGATTCTTTCCTAAGGTGACGGTGGAGGGAAGATCCCACTGTACCTGGAACAGACGTCGACTAGACTCACTTGGACTCTCTGGGGGGTTATCTTCACTCGAGATGGTTATGTGAAGAAACTTGTGCCAGTCTTTTTCATTAAGCAGGTTGTCGGGGTAACTGTTCCAATCGCCCTTTTCGTGTTAAAACTCTACTAAGTTGGATTTCATCACCAACTAGTGATTTTAGTACGGAAAGTTACTTGTTTGTGTGTGGTTTGAACTCTTAGATTTTTAAGCGAATGATTCAATTGTTTGTTTCTTAGAGACTTTAGGTGTTTTTATTGAAATTTTTCTTTGTTTGTGTGTGATTAGATAATTTTTAATCGTGGCGGAATTGCCGAGACAATCCCGGAGAATACAAGGGAAACCTCCTGAATATTCACCAGGTCAACTTGAAGGGCTTCGAGCTCTGGTACCACACAGTAGCCGTAGACTTAGGTCAACAGAAGTTGAAAGCTCTGCTATAGTTATACATCCTGATCATCAAATACCTACAACAGAATACATTCAAGAACCGATTTCAGTTTCTGAAGTTATTGAAAATATTTCTCCTTCTGGTGAATTATCTGACGAACCTGAAATCTCTGAACCTGAAACTGAATCTTCTGTGTTAGAAACATCCTCAGGATTTATCTCACCAACTTCTAGCGATCCAGGTTCACCTAGGGTAAGAAATATCATTATAGAAAATCTTCCCTCTGGACTTATTTCTATTGAAGAACTTACTAATCCAGACGAAGACATATCTCTTCCCGACTCCCCTCAATCGTTAAATCTTAGGGAGCGTGAATCTATTTTCTACAGCCCCATTCGAACTAATCCTTGGTATCTCTCTTTAACAGATTTTTTAGAGAATCCGGGTCTTGCTTTTTATCCACCTCGAGTTCCATTTCATCCTACACCCAGAGGTTATTATCCGTCATCTATTATGGCTGGAGAGTCATCCATGTTTTCTCAAACGCCTGAATCATTTTTACATGGTGGTCCTTCCGTTCCTGCAGGATATCAGTCTTTGTCTGGTACTTTCTCGGGAGCAGCTCCTCAACCCATCGAAAATGTGTTATCATCTGGTCTTGATAGACTTAAAATTGAAATTTCGAACGTAGAGCAAGTTTTTATGATGTCTGGTAATATTCCCAATCCTCAAGCTCAAGGCAGTCAGTTTCCTTCTGGGGGCCAACCTCAGGGAACTCAGTTACCACCTGGGGGGCAACCTCAGGGTAGTCAATTACCGCCTGGGGGGCAACCTCAAGGTAGTCAGTTACCACCCGGGGCACAACCTCAAGGTAGCTTTTTCCCAGGACAAACTGTGGATCCATATTATTTTGGGGGGCAACCCCAAGGACAGTACATACCTCAGGGTTACCAACCTCAAGGATAGTACATTCCTCAAGGTCAACCCCAAACTCAATATGCTCCTCAGGGTCCTCAACAACCCCAACTTCAGTACGTGCCTCAAGGTTATCAACCTCAAGGGCAATACCCAATGCAAGGTTACCAACAGCCTTCTGGTCAACCATCTGTTCAAGGAGCCGGAACTTTACCTTATTATCAACCCTACGTTCAACCAGGTTTTGGTCCTTACGTTCAACCTTCTACGGGACAATACCCCGGAATGATGGTGTGGGATCCATCCCAATATCAACAACCTTTGAAGCCTAATGTTCAGTTACCTTATCAACCTGGCCAGCCATTGGTTTCTGGTTCAACTCAGCAACCTGTTCAGCCAGCTATTCAAACTCCTGCACCTAGTTCAGTTCAGCAGGCTGGGCCTAGTACACCTCAGACTCCGCCCCAAACTGCTGCAACTGCTGCAACGTCTGTTCAACCTGTCACACCTATTTCTGGAGTATCTGTAGCCCCGAGTTCGGCTATCCCTGTATCCGTGCAAATCCCTCAAGTCTCTGTACCTCAGTCAGGACCTTCAGTTCAGACTACAGTTCAGATGCCTGCAGGACAAGCCGGTACAAGTACAGTTGTTACAAGTCAACCTCAATTTACTTATCAACCGTACCAAGGACAGCCGCAATTCGGTCCCTATGTTCAGAATCCGAGCTATCAACCATACCCTGGTTATACTTATCAACAACCTCAGTATGGTCCGATTCATCCTGGTTATCCAGGAGGTTATACAATACCTAATGCTAATCCGATTCCTAGTTATCCTGGGTATCCGCCTCCTGGATCTGCTTTGGCTTCTCAAGGTTTTCGTGACCCTAACCGTCAATTGTCGTTTATCGCAACTTTGGACTTACCTGATTTGACGCGCCTTACAAATGATCCTATTTTTTATTATCAGAACTGGCCGTCAATGCCTCATAAGTTGCCCAGTGATATACCAAAGTTTGAAGGTAAGTCAGGAGAGGATCCATCGAATCATGTTATGACTTATCACCTTTGGTGTGCATCTAATTCAATCATTGATGATTCGATTCGCTTACGTCTTTTCCAAAGAACCCTCATAGGTCTTGCAGCCAAATGGTACATTGAGTTGCCACGAGGCTCGTTTCATAATTTCAGTCAGTTAGCAACATCTTTCTTAACTCATTTCCAGTTGCCTGTCAGATACGACAATGGCACATAATTATTAACTTCGCTAAAACAATCTACGTCCACGTATATTTCTGATCATATTCATGAATGGCGACGTAGACGACGTTTGGTGAAAGTTTATATTCCGGATCAAATTTTGGCAGAATGGTTTGTTAAATCATTATTACCCAAGATCACTGAATATGTAGCTAAGACTGGTGTTGTTACTGAAGAGAAAGTAATTGCTCAGGCTCAGTACCTAGACCTCGTCTATACGCAGTCAGGTACTCTACATGAGAAAATTCCCGATCTTCCCAAACAAGGTCAAATAGCTGCTGCTCCTTCAGGGTCTCATGCCACTGACGGTATGATTGGTACAGTTAGTTCTAAAAGTAAGAATAAATCCTCAAAGAATTCTTCTCCAATTATAACTTTACCTGATTCCCCGAAAGGAGAATCCTCTCCCGAAGTTTCCGCCGACATTCATGTCGTTGAAACATCTACGGCAAAATCAAAATCCGGTGGTAAAAAGAAGGGGAGGAACAAAAACAAAAAGAATTCGAAAGAGAAAACAGATAAAGATGAATCCAATGACGAAAAACGTAAACCTCGTTATCCTTGCTTCATTTGTGAACAAGATCATTTCACAAAAGAATGTCCATATCGAGAGGAAGTTACGAAACTCGTTAAAGGATCGCAACAACCTGCTGTCTTGAAGGATCCTTTTCCAATTCAAGATAGTAAGATGATTGGTTCTTCCTCGACTACTTTAGAAGATCCTATTATGATGATGTCTCATGTAAGGGTTGCGACGCGATCGCAAGATTACGGTTCTAAGAATCCCGTTGACGGCAAAGAAGGAGAGTCTTCTAATGCGAATGCATCAAATACAACTCCTCATGTTTCCGGTCCGCTACAGATCGAGAAACAAAATCCAGACTTGATAATCAAACCGCCTGCTAAAGGTGTTCTTCGTAAATCAGCTTTCAATCCACATGCGAGAGCTGCTCAGAATTACAACATTGTTGAAGATTTAGCCGTTTCTCCTTCAGCAATGTCGGCTTTGGAAGTGCTGCAATCGTGTCCAGCACAGCGTAAATTGTTATTGTCTGCCATAGGAGCTGTTGATGTTCAGGATTCTAACCTTATAATCTTCGATTTAGAAACTAGTACACCACGTCTTCCTCACCAAATGGCTTTCCAGATTCTAGTGTTAGTAAAAAACAGACCTATTTTTCGGACTGTGATTGATGAGGGAGCTTCAACGTGTATTATGTCGATTCAGTGTTGGAAATCTCTTGGTTCTCCTACACTTAACCAATCTCCAACGATTCTAAAAGCTTTTGATGGTCGAGGTTTTCAACCTTATGGTATTTTGCAGGATTTACCCATAGGGGTTGAAGGAAAAATCGTTAATCTAGATGTGGAAGTGGTTGATGCCCCTCTAGATTACAACCTTCTACTGGGTCGTATTTGGTCTTATGCTATGACTGCTGTTGTCTCTTCGGTCTTTCGACTCATAAAATTTCCATATCAAGGAAAGATCGTGACAATAGATCAGTTAACTTATTTTTCGTTAGACCCAGCCTCTACAGAAACAATCCAGCATGTTGGTAAAACGGCTATCCCTTATAAGGATGTTGGAGTAGGTTTGATTAAAGATTCTGGTTTACTAGGAACTTTTTCCTTTCCTCCTCCTAACGTATCGCCTTCTACTGCAACTATTCATATGATTTCATCAGACACTGTTATGTTTGATGATCCTTGGATTATTCCTTCAGAATCCGAGATAGATTCATTTGCTGGCATGATGCCTTTGAGTCCATTTGAAATTGCGTACCAGGCTGTACAGTCTTTTTCCGACCCCTCTTCAACCGAAACCGATCCAATGAATGGGATCCAAGAGGAATCGCTTTCTATATCTAGTTCAGTTACAACGACATTTCCTGAAATTGTTCATACAGATGAGAAAATTCGTGAGTTTTTGTCTGTTGATGATTTACCATGGGAAGATCTCCATCACCGATCTTCATTTTTACCTGAATTAGATCATTTTGAAAATGATTTCGCTTCAATTTTTACTGCTGAATATGCCAAGGAACCTCAGAATCCATTGCAAAATTCTGATTCTGAGTTAAATTTGGAAAATATATCTAAAATGGTTCCAATTGACATTTCAGTAAAACCAGGAATAATTGAAAACATTCTTATAGGTGCTTGTTGTAAAGATGAAGAAATTAAGACTTATAAAGCCCTATTTCAAGAATTCCGTGACGTATTTTCCTGGTCTTATGAAGAAATGCCAGGAATTGATCCATCGATCGTCGTTCATGAAATTAAGACTTACCCGGATGCTAAACCTGTTCGTCAACGATTACGTCAAATTCATCCTAGAAAAGCTGCTGCTATAAAAGCTGAAGTTGAAAAATTACTTCGAGCAGGATTCATTTATCCAATTCCCTTAACGGATTGGGTATCGAATATTGTTCCCGTGACTAAAAAACAAGGAACAATAAGAGTATGTATCGATTATAGGGATATTAATCGAGCGTGTCCAAAAGATAATTATCCAACTCCCTATATCGATCAAATAATCGATGATTGTGCTGGCAGTGAATTTTTTTCCTTCATGGATGGCTTTTCTGGCTACAATCAAATAAACATACTCCCTGCAGATCAACCCAAAACAGCTTTTATTTGTCCATGGGGAACGTTTGCTTATTGTAAACTACCTTTTGGACTAAAGAACGCTGGAGAAACTTTTCAACGGGCTATGTCTTACGCATTTCATGACATTAAGCACATTGTCCAGCCATATCTCGATGATTTACCTGCTCATTCATTATGTAGGGCCGATCATCCCACTCATTTACGAGCAATTTTTATGAGATGTAGGCATTATCGGATAAGGCTGAATCCGCATAAATGTGTTTTCTGCGTAGAATCGGGTCGATTACTAGGTTTTGTTGTCTCGAAATCAGGCATTCGCGTCGATCCATCGAAGGTCGAAGCTATCATTAAATTTCCTCCTCCTTTGACTTTACGCCAACTCCAAAGTTTGCAGGGGAAAGCAAACTTTTTACGTAGATTTATTCCTAACTATGCCGAGCTTACAAAGGGTTTTACCCGGTTGTTGAAACAGAACATTCCGTTCTTTTGGGACGAGATCGCTGATCGATATTTTGATGCACTTAAACACGCGTTGACCCATGCACCGTTATTGCATCCTCCCAACTACAACCAAGATTACATTTTGTACCTCGCTGCTTCTCATTCCACTATTGGGATGGTACTAGTTCAGGAAGATGAATCTCACAATGAACATGTGATTTATTATCTTAGTCGAAATTTGCATCCGACTGAAATCAAATACACACATGTGGAGAAATTGGCCTTGGCAGCTGTTCAAGCTGTCCAACGTTTTAGACATTATATCTTGTTACGTAAAACCACGGTAATTTCTAATTGCAACCCTATGATGTATATTTTGACAAAACAATTGCTAGGGGGCAAATATTCCAAATGGATAGTTATCCTGCAGGAATTTGACTTGGAATTTGAAAAATCCAAGGCAAAGAAATCTTTGGTATTTGCAGAACTGATGTGTGATTTCCCCTCTACTGATACTGAAACAGTGGCAGAAGAGTCCATTGCGGACGAATCTTTGTTTCTTATCAGTACACTTGATCCATGGTATGGAGATATTATTGTGTATCTCCAAACCCAATCTTTTCGGCCTGACATTTCACGAACTCAGCGACGGAAAATACGCTTCCAATCCCAACAGTATAATATCATTGGTGATACACTTTATCGACGTGGAGCGGATTCTGTTTTCCGACGTTGTCTAACTCATGAAGAAGCCGAGAAGGTGTTAAATGACTGTCATTCTGGAGCATGTGGCGGTCATATTTCTGGGTATGCCACCGCCCAAAAGATATTGCGTGCAGGTTATTTCTGGCCAACGTTGTTCAAAGATTGCATTTATGCGGTTCGAAAATGCCACAACTGTCAAATTTTTAATCGAAAAATGCGCGCGCCACCCGCTCCTCTTCACCCTATAATTGCTGTTGGTCCTTTCGCAAAATGGGGTATCGATTTTATCACATGTAACCCTCACTCGGCCGGGGGGCATGCCTATATTATTCTCGCAGTAGATTATTTTACGAAATGGGCCGAGGCGATGCCTACATATTCAACTGACGGCAAGACTGCTGCAACATTCGTATTTAATCACATAATTGCTAGGTTCGGTGTTCCTCAAGCTATTATTACGGATCATGGAAGTCATTTTCGGAATATCATGATGACTGAACTAACAGAACAACTTGGCCTACGCCACGATAGTTCCACTCCGTACTATCCACAAGCAAATGGTCTGGTTGAAGCCATTAACAAAGTTTTAGTTACCATGATTAAACGAATCATTGGTATTCACAAGACGAATTGGCATTCCATGTTATTTTCAGCACTTTGGGCATATCGAACCTCAGTCAAAACATCAACAGGTTTCACTCCTTTTCAACTGGTTTATGGTTTGGAAGCTGTGCTACCGATTGAATGCGAAATTCCGTCACTAAAATTAGCCATAGAATTACTTCCAGCTATGTCTGAAGAGGAAAAACGTTTCTTGTACTTAGCCCAATTAGATGAGAATCGACGAAACGCTGCAATAGCAAACGAGGCTCATGTTAAAAGGATAAAAGCTCAGTATGATAGAAATGTGACCCCTCGAAATTTTTCAGAAGGAGACCTAGTTTTACTTTATGATCAAGCTAACGATAAGCTAGGAGCTGGGAAATTCGTGCCTATGTGGCATGGTCCTTACATTGTGAAACGAAAGTTAGCAAAAGGGGCCTATGAGTTGATAGATTTTGATGGTGTCCCTTTGGATAAACCCAGAAATGGGCTTTATCTAAAGCGATATTATGCTTAAATGAGGTGTGGAGATTTTTGTTAGTTTAGATTTCTTTACTGCTGGTGTGTTTTAGATTAGAAAAGTGTGCCTAGTTTAGAAGTGTGTTTTGTCACTATTACTGCTTATCTGAGTTTTACTCTTGATATTGCAGATGTCGACGTCTCTTCAAACCTACATTGGTTTTGCTGATGGTGCTTGTCGTAGTACACGGAATATTTCTTCTGCAGCTTGGGTTATCTATTCACCCTCTGATGAGTTAGTATCCATGCATGGGGTAAGCCTTGGTCAAACAACAAATAACATTGCCGAGTATAGTGTAGTGATTGAGTTATTGTCTGAGTCCATATCATTTGGAATTCGGAGTTTGATTGTAAGGTTGGATTCAGAACTTGTTGTATTACAGCTTAACAGGGTTTATACCATTAGAAATCCAGTGTTATTAAGGTTGTTTTTGAGAGTTCGTCTCTTGGAACGTGAGTTTGATTACATTGAATATCAGCATATTCCAAGACATTTAAATACATTAGCAGATTCAATTGCTTCTAGTATGATAAATAGACATTTGCAATAATTAAAAACAGTAAAACAAACAACATTCATATATGTACACAGATAGCCGGCAAAATGGTGATATATCATAGTATAGGAGTGTGTTCAAAAAATATACATCGTCTTCGATCATAGGTTGGAAACACCTTATGATCGGAAAAAATGATAATACAAAAGTCAAAAATATTAGTCTACACGATCATCCCATCACTGATGGTGATCTCGATAAGAAACAACTGCCTGAGCCACCCTGCATAGGAACCTCCTAAAAGGTCCTGGGACTCCAATCACATATCTCTGTAGCCTGAGAGGAATGTCATCTATACTGGTCTCTGGTATATCTAGAGTCAAGCGCTCTAGATGATGCTCCAAATCAATCAAAATCTCTACTGATTGGCCTGCTGGGGCTGGTGCGGTCGCAACTGGTTGTCTCCTCTCGAAAGGTTGGAGATGAGCTGGTCGATGTGGACCCACGTCTGTATTCAAAAAAAATTTGGTTATTAGTTTTGCCGATCATAAGGTGTTTCCAACCTATGATCAAAGACGATGTATATTTTTTGAACACACTCCTATACTATGATATATCACCATTTTGCCGGCTATCTGTGTACATATATGAATGTTATTTGTTTTACTATTTTTAATTATTGCAAATGTCTATTTATCATACTAGAAGCAATTGAATCTGCTAATGTATTTAAATGTCTTGGAATATGCTAATATTCAATGTAATCAAACTCACGTTCCAAGAGACGAACTCTTAAAAACAACCTTAATAACACTGAATTTCTAATGGTATAAACCCTGTTAAGCTGTAATACAACAAGTTCTGAATCCAACCTTACAATCAAACTCTGAATTCCAAATGATATGGACTCAGAAAATAACTCAATCACTGCACTATACTCGGCAATGTTATTTGTTGTTTGACCAAGGCTTACCCCATGCATGGATACTAACTCGTCAGAGGGTGAATAGATAACCCAGGCTGCGGAAGAAATGTTCCGTGTACTACGACAAGCACCATCAGCAAAACCAATGTAGGTTTGAAGAGACGTCGACATCTGCAATATCAAGAGTAAAACTCAGATAAGCAGTAATAGTGACAAAACACACTTCTAAACTAGGCACACTTTTCTAATCTAAAACACACTAGCAGTAAAGAAATCTAAACTAACAAAAATCTCCACACCTCGTTTAAGCATAATATCGCTTTAGATAAAGCCCATTTATGGGTTTATCCAAAGGGACACCGTCAAAATCTATCAACTCATAGGCCCCTTTTGCTAACTTTTGTTTCACAATGTAAGGACCATGCCACATAGGCACGAATTTCCCAGCTCCTAGCTTGTCGTTGGCTTGATCATAAAGTAAAACTAGGTCTCCTTCTGAAAAATTTCGAGGGGTCACATTTCTATCATACTGAGCTTTTATCCTTTTAACATGAGCCTCGTTTGCTATTGCAGCGTTTCGTCGATTCTCATCTAATTGGGCTAAGTACAAGAAATGTTTTTCCTCTTCAGACGTAGCTGGAAGTAATTCTACGGCTAATTTTAGTGACGAAATTTCGCATTCAATCGGCAGCACAACTTCTAAACCGTAAACCAGTTGAAAAGGAGTGAAACCCGTTGATGTTTTGACTGAGGTTCGATATGCCCAAAGCGCTGAAAATAACATGGAATGCCAATTCGTCTTATGAATACCAATGATTCGTTTAATCATGGTGACTAAAACTTTGTTAATGGCTTCAACCAGACCATTTGCTTGTGGATAGTACGGAGTGGAACTATCGTGGCGTAGGCCAAGTTGTTCTGTCAGTTCAGTCATCATGATATTCCGAAAATGACTTCCATGATCCGTAATAATAGCTTGAGGAACACCGAACCTAGAAATTATGTGATTAAATACGAATGTTGCAGCAGTCTTGCCGTCAGCTAAATATGTAGGCATCGCCTCGGCCCATTTTGTAAAATAATCTCAGCAGCAGCATTGTCAGTGATTATTTTCCTTGGACAGCCAAACCGAGATAGGATGAAGTCTTCTAAAAACCTAATGATGACAGAATCAGTGGCACTCCTAGTGGGTATGGATTCTATCCACTTGGTGAAGTAATCTGTAGCAGTTAGGATCCATCTATGTTGTCCAGAGGAGGCAGGATGAATTTCTCCTATAAAGTATAGGCCCCATTGCATGAAGGGACCTTCTATGGTGATAGGTTGTAAAGGGAGCGGAAGGAGCTTTCTTTTGCCTTCAAAGATCTGAGATTTATGGCAGGCAAGTATCATTTTATGGACATCACTAAAGAGGGCAGGCCAATAATAACCAACCCTGAGTATTTTTTTTGTAGTGGTTTTCCAACTCAGGTGGCCTCCACATTCTCCATCATGGAATTCCTATTTGATTCTTTCAGCTTCAGTTTCAAACAAACATTTCAGTAGAAGGCCATTTGGATTTTTCCAATATAGACTCTCATTCATAATGCAGTAATTCCTAGTTTTGAGTTTTATGAATCTGGCCTTTGTTTTGGACAGTTTTGGAGGGGCATTTAGATTGGTGAGGATATACATGATATTAGAATACCATGGAGAATTTTGGAATTTTTCCTCTATAGTGAGATCAGAAAAGCTTTCCTTCTCATCCAAGGCATTCATCATGTTAATATCAAGGGCCTGTAGATTAGATTCAGCCATTAATTGGGCCAGGCCTTGACCTTTGATCAGTTTGGTGGGTTTTATTTCAATGTCATATTCTAAAATTGTAGCAATCCATTTGCCCCTTTTCCCGTCTGGGCCCTGGGACAAGATATCTTTGACCATTATATTTGGCACAAAAGAAATGTTGTTAGAATACAGAATGTACACCCTAAAGTATTTTAAGGCCTTCACTAGAGCATAGGCCTGCTTTTCTATAATGTTGTACTTTAAGGGTGCATCTCTTAAGGCTTTACTGAAGAAAGCTATGGGATGTTCATTACCTTCCAAATTTTTCTGCAGCAACACTGCAGCTATTGTGTGTTGGGAAGCAAATGAAAAGATCAGAAAATCTTTTGAGAAGTCAGGGCTGAAAAGGACAGGGGCCTGAGTGAGTGCAAGTTTTACTGACTCAAAAGATTTCTTGGCTTCAACAGTCCACTTAATTCCTGCACCTTTATTTAGCATTTCAGTCATTTTCCTAAGGTGCTCAGCAAGGTTGGGAATGAACCTCCTAATGAAGTTGATCTTCCCAATGAAGGACTATAACTCCTTGATGTTTCTTGGGTGTGTGATTTGGAGTATTCCCTCAACTCTCTGTGGGTCTATCCTGATACCTTTCTCAGATATAATGTGACCAAGAAGTTTACCTTCTTGCAGTCCAAAAATAGTTTTCTTAGGGTTCAGGGACAGACCATACCTTCTACATTTTCTGAAAACTTTCCTCAGGTGTTTTAAGTGTTCTTCTTCAGTTTTAGAAAAGACAGTCAAGTCATCTAGTAGATAACTATGAAGTGTCCTATCTCTTCTGAGAAAGCTATGTCCATCGCTCTCTGGAAGGTGGCGCCAGCGTTCATCAATCCAAAAGGCATTTTCACATACATGAAGGTGCCCCATGGAGTAGTAAAAGCTGTTTTGAGTTGATCCTCTGGGAGCACCAGAACTTGGTTGTATCCTGAAAAACCATCTAGCAGGGAGATTCTCCTAGAGCCCACTACCTTCTGTAAGATATGTTCCATTCTAGGCAAAGGGTAGTTGTCTTTCAGGGAGGCTCTGTTGAGGTTTCTGAAGTCTATGGATAGTTTGATCTCTCCTGTTTTCTTCCTTACAGCCACTAAGTTTGACACCCAGTCAGAAAACCTTACAGGGACTATAATGCTTGCATCATACATCTTTTTAATTTCCTTTTCTACTGCAGGCAATTGTTTTGGATTAATCCTATGGATTTTTTGTCTGAAAGGCTTCTGATTTTACTTTAGTGGTATCTTGTGTTGTATGATGTTGGTGTCGTAGGCTTTTAAGTCTTCGTAGATCCATGCAAACACATCAATGAACTCTTTAAACAGGTTGATGTAATTTTTCTTTATGTTTGCAGGTATAGACTTAGCCAGTTTTATCATTTTGGGCTTATCTTCAGTGCCTATGTTGCATTCTTCTATGTCTGATTTTGCATGTTCTATTGTGGGCTTTTTTGCTACGTCGTCAAAGTCAAAAAGGTCCTCTAGGGGTGCTAGACCTCTGGGTATGTTCTTATCTTTGGCCTGCAGCACCTTTACCTCTTCGGTATCTGCGTTTTCACAATTTTCAGTTGGGTTTCCAGTTTGCTCAGAAAAAGAATTTATTTCTAGATTACAGGGTGTTTCTTGTTCATCTGGGGGATCCTCACTTGGGCAGCCGTCATCAGAATTCGAGTCTAAATCAGAAAATTCAAACTCATTCCTGCCCACCAGGAAATCTTCGATCTGTTTGTCTCCTTCAAAGACCTGCCAATATTTTTCATTGTCTGGCACTGCGGGCCTGAATTTGGTCTGGATGATAATCTGTTGGTCGACTGGGGTCTTAAGATATGAGCTAGCTAGACAAGCTAATCCATTTGCAATTGCATTTTGACCCCCAGGGACGAACGCTAATTCATATTCGACAAACGTTTTCAGCAAATCCAGAGTGTCATTCCTGTATGCCCTAAGCCTGGGGTGTTTTGCCAAATACTCACCATTCACTTGTTTTATAACTAACTATGAGTCTCCTTGCACAGCGATCCTATGAGCTCCTAGTTTCTTCAACAGATTTAAGCCCAAGATGAGAGCCTCATATTTTGCAATGTTATTTGTGCATCTGAAATACAGACTCACAACATGACTCTCTGCGTGGTCATTTTCTGTGTTACGTAGCCACACTCCTGCTCCAGCATTTTGCTTAGTACAGGACCCATAAAAATTCATTTCCCACAGTGGTTCTCCATTATGCTACGTTGGGAAGCTTGTACTAGGTTGTAAATTATTTTGTAGTTCACTATGGGTATGGGGGTCAGGGAGGTGGCTAGCTTGTTGTTTTCGTTCTGTTTCTATTTTCCTCAGAGTTACATTTTCAGTATTTTTCCCACGGTCTTCTTCATCGTATTATTCTAGAGTAGCCGTTATGTTGAAATCCATGGGCTCTGTGTTTGTATCTCCATTATCTGATCTAGGCTCTTCTGAGGATTGATCATTATAGAGAATGAAAGAGTCTAGATCTGTATGTATAGAGTATAATGGTGAGTTTTCAGGTTTCTCGGGGCTGCTGACTAGGAATTTCATTTGGGACTCTCTATACAGTCTTCTAAGCTGGCCAAATATAGGGATAGTAGCATATGAGCCATCCATCTGCATTGTTCCTTGAAGTTTGGCTCCCCATGATCTAGATAGCAGCATGCCATATTTGGGTGGTACATCTGCCACCACCACATCCATGACCATACACTTAGAAGGAATCTGGGTTAGGCTCACACATAAGTCCTTGATCAGGCCTAGGCATTTTACTCTGCTAGAGTCAAATGAATATAGATATTTTTAAGGTCGTGTTACTTCTAGGCCTAGCTTTTCCATCACTACCTTACGCATTAAATTGTGTGATGCTCCAAAGTCATGCATGGCATTGTGGAGTATTTTTTCATGAATGTTGAGACTGATATAGAAAGGTGGAACTACCCCTTTCTGAAATTTTCCCTCAATCTTTGGACCAAATAGGAGGGCAGGCTGATCATCATTCAAATTTACAGAGTCATTGTTTTCCCCTAAATTAAATGCTTTCAAAATTTTGCCTTTATATACATTCTAAGTGGCCAGTTCAGATAATGGTACAGAGATCTTGATTTTGGCAATCTCACTCTCCAAATTGAAAGTGGATTGGGTCTTTGGAGTGCTTAACTCTGTTTTATTTGCTACTGCCTTAGTAGCTGGATCAGTTTGTGATTTCTCACTATGTACAGGGTTTGGAACAGCTGTATCAGGGGTACTAACTGAAGTGCTAGCACTGCTGGTTGGTTGACTTTGTTTTCCAGTTTCCTGGTTGTCCTTCTCCTTATGTTTACCAGAACTTTCAGCTGCTATTTTTTTTTCTGCAGTAGATACTTTAGAGGATTTGTCAGGTCTTTTCTTGATGGTTACCTCAGGAGTTTTGGCTTTGGAAGTATCTTGGCCTTTCTTGCTCCTAAGTTCATATTGTTCCCTGACCTGTAACATGGCATCTTCAAATCCTAATCTGTAATCCTCAGTTTATAACCATTCCTCACCCCAATATGAAGGTGAGGGCTGATATTCTTCTGAATCACAGTTAAGGACTGAGTCCTCTGCTTCAAACATTTTTATTGCATTCCCTTCAGACTCTTCAATGATTCCCTCATCTTCATCTAAAAAGTTTTCTTGAAATGGGGGAATAATTTGTTGATCTGACTCTCTTTGTCTGTTGGGAGCAGCATTGTTTCTTCTAATGTTTTGGTTCTCGTTTTGGTTCCTGTTTTGGACAACCATCCTCTTTATCATTTGTTGTAGTTCTTCCACATTTTTAGACAATTTTTCATCCCTATATGTTACCCTTTTTTCAGCTTTTAGTCTTGCCCTTTTTTCCATTAAGTTTGCTTCTATGGTTATAGCTCCTTTCTGCATGTCTTCCAGTGTGGTATAATCTTTATCTCTAAGCTCATAGGCCATGTCAGCATCAAATCCATCAGGATATTTAGCCAGGGCCATTCCTTGAGGAGGTTTCATGTGTGGAGGGAGGGCATTGTAAATGCTGTTGAATCTAGTGGTGTAATCGTGAACACTCTCTCCTACGTTCCTCTTAAGGGACATGTATTCTGCTAGGAGCTGGCAAGGGTTTGCTCTAACCTCCCATTTGTTTATGAAGGTCTGGTATAATGCAGGGAGATCTTGAATACTTCCAGGAGGTAAACCTTTAAACCATTTCTTCACCTCACCTCCTAAGCTTTGGGCAAAGATTCTCATTTTGATCGTTTCATCATCAATTTCCATATAATCGAAAGAATCCTCCATCTTATCTACGTGTTGCTGAGCTGTGATGGATTCTTTCACAGTGAAGTGTGGGATTTTTGACTGATAATCATTGGGCAAGGGTAACAGGGGTTGGGGTAAAAGCAAAGGCGCATACCAAGCTGCCATGATAGTGTTCTGATTGGGTATAGGGTTGGCTTGAGTAGCTGGTATCTGGATGACAGGGATGCTAGGGCCAGCAGAAGTCTATTGAGCAGATCTAGGGTGAGAGAGCCCCAAGTTTTGAAGGAAGTGAAAATAAAGTGGTGTAGATGGAGGGGTTTCTCTGTTCCTAGTGTTTTGACCACTGTTAGATGGTGTGCTATGAGGCTCAAGGTCTTGCTGGTCTAGGTGATTGAATGACCTAGTTCTAGGTAATCTATTAGGTATGTCTAGGTCAGGGAGGAAATATGCTAGAGATGTTAGGTCTTCTGGTGCAGAATTAGCTCTATGAATGCGACTGGAAATAGCTGGTCTTTTAGGTGTAGGAGCTCCCTTGAGGATACTCTCTGGATTGTCAACTATTTCAGGTGGGTCAGGGTTGGGATAAGCTCTTGTATGGATGGTTCTGAAAGCCATAATGTTGTTTCTAAGCCAAGCAGCTTAACCCTACTTGTTGCTTCTACTGTGGTTAATGTTGTCTCAAATGTTGGTCTCCCAGTGGAGTCTATTGTGAAACCAAGTTGATCAGCAGGCCTACTGATCACCAGTGGAGTTTTTTCGTTTAATGACGATGGAGTCGCCAGGTGGAGGGTTTATGATGTTTCTAGGAGGTACACTGTCCACCGCAGTGCTCAGGCACTGTCACCTTTCAGGAATCTCCTCTAAAACAGCAAGCTCCAACCAGAGATTGATTGGGAGGGCATTTACCAGATATGTCACCTCTGAAAAGAGGATGCGATATGGAGGCTACCTGGCCCTTTCCAGGCTCTGTCTAAGAGTATGATGGATATTCAATAATGGAGGTCGATTCAAGAAAGGAGTGACTAGCTGTCAACCTGCCCAGAGTTCTGAGTTTCTGAACTTCTATGATTGTTTAAGGTGGAATGCACTCAGATTCTCCCCAGTGGAGTCGCCATTATGTTGGGGTTCCCATGTTTTGGCCAGGTTGACGAGACCAAAATATGAGACAACATAGAACCACTTTCAGACCTTAGGATCTAGCCCTCCTAGGTCCAGAGAGGGATCTCTCTATGATTGTCAAAGGTTTTATGTCTTTGAAGCTCAAATGTTGAGGTTTTTAGGCTAGCTATAGGCTCAGGGTTGTTTTCTTGATTGTTTATGTTTGGTTGTTGGGAATCAGGAAAGAAGGTCCATTACAAGACAATGATGAGTATAGAGTGAATTTAGGCGGAAACAGATAACTCAGGGAACATCAAGGCCATTGGGCTATGGAGTTAAGAAAGGATTTATTTGTAATCAATGTGCAAGCTTTCAGTTGGGCTAGTCATCTAGAGCATTTGGATCTTAAAGGAGATATTTGGAATGGGACATTAAGGACAGAAAATGAAAGGAGGAGGACCAACCAACTTTGTCTATAGATCGGGCCAGAGGTCATTTAACTCCAGGCCTGCTTGGACAGAATTAGAGGCAATACAAGGGATCTTGAAAAGGTTTAATTGAGATGAAAAGATCCTAGAAAGGTAGAGACTAGGTTCTAGACCTCCTAGTGTTCTCAACACATCCAACTAAATCCTAACAAGAACATCTAAACATAGACTTCATTAATTCATACATCAGAGAGCAGGAAATAACTTCCACTACACTGGTTAAATCAATTTAAATCAGTATTCAGATACACAGCTAAGCAGAAAACATAAAAGGCTGGGAGAGCAGCAACATAAGGTACCTATCAAGGGTAAATCTTATGCCAAACTTCTGATCCGAGCCTGAAGAAACATGATGAAATGAAAGTAAGTCAATCACAAATACAGAGAAAGGAAAACATCACCAGTTGCATTAGATCAGGATCCAAGGAAACATGCTTGTCATATTAAAAACAACACCAATAAGGTACATCGTAGCCCATAGCTTGAAAATTTAGTCTGAATATATATAATATCAGCCTATCTAACAATATTACATAGAGAACTTGTCTCAAGAGGAAAATACTTGCAATCCACTGATATCCAATCAACAACCATTACAATCTTTCCTTCTGTGTTTTATAGCAGATGATGGACAGCATATCGACTGAGAGGGCAGGTGGAAATTAAATGAATCATTAAACATAGAGTAGAGGGACAGGGCCAAGGCCCATTCTGTTTGAATACTGAGCATTTAATGTATGTCATCTCTATATGCAGGGATGATCTTCTTCAGATTTTCCTTTACTCCAGACATGATTGTGCTGCATCCTGGTGGCCATACTTTGTTGTACTTGTGGGGGAATAAACAAATGGTGAACAACTGCTGAGCAGTCTGCTTCATAAATGTTTGACTGTTTTTGAACTGTAGTTAGGGCGGAAATTCTTTCAGGGACATTCTTCTACTATGCTCAGGACTTTTTGGATAGATCCTCGAGGTCTTCAAACTGCTGCTTTTCCTTCTAAACCTCCGATTAAAGGTTTAAGATCTTCATTAGCTGGCCTTAATCTCCCTTTGCTCTGTACTGGAATGCTCTGCTGCTTCAATTTCACCTCTGATAGGTTAGCTCGGGTTTTAATGATGATGGGATATTCTCAGAGTTTGGAATCCCGCTTTTCCTTAGTGCAAATCCCGTCAGCAGCTTTCTTTGACAATTTTATAGCAGCGCCAGCCCTCGGATTTAAACTTGTCTGCAAACTTCTCCATTAAGATGGTACGACCGGAATATGGAGTTTTTTCACCTCTAGCAACCCTGCAAAACAACAAACTGGATGAGGAAACAGACCTAGGGGTGGCGGACATGACGAATATGATGAGGGCGACCATGTAAATTGCCGAGGGGAAAAAATGCTTAGATTTATGGTGAGGGTTCGACGACGAATGGTCTGAGAGGTGGATGCACAGCGGAGGTAGTTTGCATGGAAAAACCACGTAAAATGACTTCGGAAACAAATATATGCAGAGAGACGTGTGAACGTATGACAAGGATATGTGGAGGTGACGTGGCGAGGTGAGAGACCGTGGAACAGTCAACGATGGAAGAATAGATCTGGACCGTCAAATATTCAGAGAGATCGATGGCGAGAAAGCCATGCACAGTGGGCCACGGGGCAATGGACAGCAGGTTAAACCGCGCGCATCTTCGGGAGACATCAGCCGTTGGATGAGCCCTCTCAGATCTGACGGCTGACATGGATTCTGCTGCGCGTTCTGTACTGAAGATTAATGCGTGAAATGAGGGCGGTTTCGGAATCGTACTAAGGACACGCGGCGGCAGCTGAATGGGATCGCTGGGAGATGGAGGAAAACCACTCAGCACGCGATGGTGGTGCGGAATAAACCGACGGTTTCAGGGATAATGCGCCGCGGGGTCCACTGGCGGGTAGGCTCCGGACCGTTGGATCATCGTGAAAATAGACGGTGATGGCGCTGTCGACGGTTTGGATGGAAAAACACAACGGTTTCAGGCTTGATGATCACCGTTTGATCAACCAAGATCAACGACGGACGTTACGCCTGAAGAATTTATGGAGTAAGCACCTTTAGAGCTAGAGGGTGGTTTCAGCACCTGGTTACATGGAAGCATGGGAGCGGGGGTTAACAAAATAAAGGGCTAGGACCCATATATGGAAATTCATCATTTTAATCCAATTTAAACGCAATTTGAAGCCCAAGGAAAGGAACGATAGTGAGACGAAGTGGAAATCCAGGGAAATAAAGGGTGATGGGGAAATTTAATGGGGATTTTGTGGGATTTAAGAGGATAATGATGGGAATCAAGGGAAAAAATGATTCTTTGACAAAGGGAAGAAAAAGGGGGGGACAGTGGGAGTATTTGCAGGGGTGCAAGGGGTAAAAATAGGCCTTTTGCAGAATGGATCAGCAGAGAGGATCTATATTGGGCATGGCACACAAAGAATTCAAGGAGGATGAGTCTTCAGGGGGGACGCATTCCTTGAAGGCTCCATAACAATCCAGCCCCCCAGCTTGCAAGTCAAGAATTTCATAAGGGGGCTAACAGAGCCCATTATTCCAGCAACTACAGCACAGGCAGCCACAGGAACAGGTACATCAATCACAGGCCAACAAGCAAAGCTAACACAGGTGAACACTTCTGATAAGGGTTCTGATGAATTAATCAAAGCAATGAATGAATTAAAACTGCAAGTGACAGAACTCCAAAGCTTAAAGTCTCAGCTTTCTACTCTGGAAAATAAATATGATCAATCAAAAATGAATGTTGCTGAGAAGACAAGAGAAATCAGAAAGCTGGAAAAATCAGTTAAAGCATTGGAAAAGGATCTTACAATGGAGAGACCTTTAAGTGAATTAAAAGAAATTCTTTGGTATAACATTATTCAATCAATAAAGAATGTTTGGTCTTCTATTCAAATTATATATGAACAGTAGGATTTAGTCAGATTGGCTCTGGAAGAAGTTGAAAAAGCCAGGGAAGAGTTAGGGAATATGCCAGAAGAAGCCAATAGACTTATCAATTTTTTGAATACTCAGAATAAGCAGCAACTTGCAGAAGTTGGAATTCAGGACAGGATAGGAACAATCTTGGAAATAAAAAGAGTTTTTACCAAAAGGACTCTTATGCAAAATCTTGAAAGAAGGTTTTCAGACATGCAGCAATAAATTTTTACCTTCAAAGAAAGATTTGATGTTATGTTAAATAAAGGTTTGCCCAGTCCTGTTAGTGCAGAAGATAGATTAATGGATTTGGAAAGTTTTGTAGCGAAAGTAAACAAACAGGTTGATGATGCCAGTTCTTCGACCAGTACAGTAGAAGGAACATTGCCAAAAGGGAAAAGTCGTTATGAAAAATTGGAGATTTTATTTTATCTTGAACATGAAATAAAACATTTGTTTCCATATCAGCCTAATTTTTTCAAATACATCGAAGCTGATGAAACATTGAGAAAATTGCAAAGAACCAGAGTGCCAGAAGTTCAATGGTGGGATGAGATGATGGAACTTTTATAAAATTTATCCTTGGGTAAAAATTTTGGCCTATTTTACTGAGGTATATCTTGATAAAGGATAAATAGGTGAATAAAGGTCAAAGAGTAACAATTTCAGCAGTTAAAGTGTATCAGTAAGAATAAAAGAGTATCAGACAAGCAAGGCAGTCAGAAAAGAATTACTCAAGAAGACAGCAACGAGCTAAAACAAAGGAACTGCTTCCAGCACATTCTAAAAAGGAGGAAGACAGCACACAACATCAGCTGATTTATCCTATTTACGAGACCATCTGTCTCTATTTTTTGTAACTTATTCATTAGTCACCCTAGATTATATCTCTTTTGTTATGAGATATTTTAAATAATCTTTTGTATAAATAAGCCCTCAATCGAATTAGTGAGGGTGGATTCTTCTACTTTGCTGTAACATTGACTTTTTGGAATAAAAGTGTTTTGGAGAAACTTCTTTGTGGCTTTCTGGATGATGATTTGAAGCTCAAGACTTTTTGCAGGATTCATGTGTCAGACTACAATTCAATAAGTCTTTTCTATCCTATGTTTTAAGTTTTATATCTGTTTATAATATCACTGTGTTCCATTTCTGAATAATTGACATAAAAGAATAAATCAGAACTTACTTAAGTGTACTCTAATTTCAATTGTGATTATTCCAAAATGTTTTCTTCTAAACTGGTTATAAGCAATGAATTCTTAATTTCTCTTGTTTCACTGGTTCAAGCATTTCATTACTATAGTAAAGAATTCTTAACTGCTCTTTATTTGTAATCATTCACTTTCTTTATTTGAACATGTTGAAAGATTCTTAATTTCTTTTCATCCCTTCAAAATCCATTCAATTCACTTTAATTTCTAAAATTGTTCTCTGTTTGGCTATCTTGCCCTGCAAAGCCATCTTGTGTGTAGAATATTAATATAGTAAAGCCATCCTTTCAACTCCATAGCCCAATGGCTTGAAAATACTCAATCGTGCCCTTATTTGGCAGATTCCACCATTCAAATTCAAACCAAACCCCTGAACTTATAACTAGCCTAATATTTTCTAGGAATAAAGCTAAATTTTAAAGAGAGAGCCCTCTCTGGATACAGATTGGCTAGATTTTGTATCTGAAGGTTGGTTAGTGGTTACCTCGGGTTTCTTTCCTTTTCTTACAACTTCAAGGAAGGCCTGAGTGATAACACAACTCAAAAAGGTTCAACTGCTTATACTATTTTAGCCTACGCATCCAATGGTCTGAAAACCATGGTTTGCGAACTCTTGGTCTACCCTTGACCCATTTAAAATGCATTAGGGGCTTTGACCCACCCCAAAACCCCTACGTTAGACTAAATATAATAAAAAATATACAAAATGGATCAGTTTCACAGCTCTTGTAGGAGACCCTGTTCCAACACAAGGATTGAAAACTTATTTCATGATTTTGTGTGTTATAACATGTGGTGCATTCACAAAAATCACATGAGAACTAGATATTTGTAAAAGTCACAAATTGTGACACTTACACAATAGACACACACATTTCAACATTTAATAGATATTTTATTAGGCTCAAGAGATAATTACAATGCAATGATATATACATAATATTTTTGTATTTTTACCCGCCGTCAATAGAAATTTCTAGATCTTAGAGACAAATTTTATCATTGTGGATAGGCTCCTTTGTCCATTGATCTTTATGTAGGTTTCCCTCTTCAATATCGTATTTCTATTATTTCCCTCTCATGTACTCCTTCATCTCCCTTGTTAATCTCTTCAATACAACCTTTATTTTTCCTAGTGGGATACATTTGGAAGGCTAACGTTCACAGTGTTTTTTTTCCACTTCCAACAATGTAAATAGAGAAAAAAGAAAGGTAAAATAAAATTTATGAGAGGTAAAATAGTGAAATTCTTATTACAAAGTGTTGTGAGAATTAAATTCACATTAATTATTATTTGCGCATTAATTTCATTATATTCATCATGTTTTTTTTGTGATGTTAAATATATAAAATATACTGGAATAAATAATGCATTAAAACCAAGAAAATTAATATAATCCAAATGGAAATATGAATATAGATTAAAGTTGGAGAAATAAACTATTAATATTGGAAGAAAAAATTTCAATACAATATTTCAAGTTAAAGGTTTGAATGATATTCAAAATCAATTTCTTTTTTCATATGATAAAATATGAAAAGTTGGTAATGTTGAAGTCCAACAAGAAATTGTAGCACCTACACTAGTGTGGGACCAATAGGTCCTAGTAGCACGTACACTAGTGTGAGCTAAATTTGGTGCAGTCTCTATTTTAATTTTCCCTTAATTAAATTGGACAATAAAATGTCATTTTGTCTCATAATCACTTGTAATAGCTAATTGAGTGTGATAAACTCAATTGGCTTATGAATTTAAAGTTGAGGGTGGTTGGTGAGGCATGCAAATTAATTCTATTAGTTATGGAGTTCGAATTGCAGTTGGTGCATTAGTTTAATTCATGTGTAATCAGTTAACTCAGTTAGGTGAGTTAGAGTCAGTTGAACTAGTTGTAACTGTTTGTTGCACTAGTGAGAGATCAAGTGAATTAAATATTATTTAATTCATAATCAATGATCTACCATGCAACTGATTATTTACTATTAATAGTTGTATGCATGTCATTTCCAGTGGAAACCCAGTTGAGATAAAGGTTAAAGGGAGGTTAACTATCAGTTGTGTGATTAGTAGATTTCTTGCATGCAACCAAACATCCACTGGATTTCCCATGATCCTTTTGTAGTTTAGGAGGGCCAAAATTCCTAAATAATAATGATTGCATTCATCAGGAATTGCGCAAGAAAGTCAGGTTGATTAGAGACTGAGAATTGGCTAAGTGTTGGTCAGTTTTGTCTAGGATAGTGTGAGACAGTTAGCAGAGTGCAAGAGACTCTTGTGAGAAGAGTGCATTGTAATTATTTCATGATTCCATGGTTAATATAAAATATAATATAGATGGGTTTTGAGCAGCAAGCTTTCCCTAGGAAATTATCTGTGTTGTGGTTTGATTGATTCTTTCTTTGCTTCAAGTGATTGGCAATTGTGTTTAATTTCTGCAATTTATTTGTAGAAGTGATTTAGTATCTAGCTTTAGTACATTGTTATATCGGATTGAATCCATTGATATGCACATGTTTTTATAATTTATACATGTTATCAGAGCACAATAAATCACTCTAGTGGAGGAGAACCTGAGTTTGTGACTGAATAGAATTCAAATTTGAAGAAGACATTATTGGTGCAAAAAGTGATTCAAGATCGAAATGGATTTAAATGGCTTGATATTGCAGTATGCACTCAAGGGTAGCTCTAACTATATTTATTGGAAAGAAATCATGGAGGCAGTACTGGAGGACAATGGCTTGAAAGAATTCATTGACAATGATGTTCCCAAACCCGTTGTAACAGATGCTGCAAATCTTGATGCTTGGAAAAAGAAAGTTGCAAAGGCGAGGAGGATCTTATTGGAGGGATTATGAGACCACATTGTCTGAAGTCTCCATGGAAAAGAGACACCATATGCAATGTGGAAAGCTTTGACATATCTATTTCAAAGTAGCAGTGATCATAGAAAATTTCCACTAAAGGATAAACTTAGGAAGATCAAAATGGAGAAAGGCGAAACCATGCCGAAGTATTTAACAAAGTTTGTCCAATGTCAGGATGAGCTTGGGAGCATTGGAATTACTATTGTTGATGATGATTTGGTGAGCCAAGCTCTTCTATGACTTCCCAAGGGTTGGCATAGCTATCAAGACTCTATTAATGGAAGGGAAAAGCTGCCAGATTGGGAAAGAATTTGGCCGGATTTGGTGCAAGAAGAATTCAGGTGGAATACTAGAGATGTATCTTCATCTAAGAATGAAGATGAAGAAGATTGTGTTTTGGATTCCAAGGCAAAGAAGGGGAAATGAAATAAATTCCATTCCAAATCTAAGTCTGGTAAATATGGCAAGAAGCGCGACATGTCTAGACTGAAGTGTTTTCACTGTCACGAGAATGGACATTATGCCACAAATTGCCCACAAAATAAGAAGAACAAGAAGGCTTCAGGATCTGCAAATAGTGAGGCTTTGGCCTCGCAATTTGAGCTTGACTTATCCTTCATTGCATGCATGGTGTCAAGTGCAATGGGATCAGTGTGGTACTTGGATAGTGGTGCATCCTTTCACATGAAAGGAGACAAATAACTTTCCAATAGCTTGGAGGAGAAGGACCTCCATATACATATCAAAATGGGTGATGATAGGCGGTACAGTGCTACCAATATTGGTAACATTACCTTCCAGACACAGTCAGGTAAACCATTTCAATTAAAATATGTAATGCATGTACCAGGCTTGAAGAAAAAATTGGTCTCATCGCAATGTTGGGGGATAGAATCTATGATGTTGTTTTCAGTGAGGGAAAATTTTTCCTGCAAAAAAAAACAACAGGACAAGCCAAGAATATTGGGATTTGAGTTAAGAATATCTATAAACTTGTTGTATATGGCTATGCAGCATTGATGGGTAAGGTGTAAAAAGTGGTGAGTGAGGATGAGGGTGAGTTATGGCACAGGATATTGGGCCATCTTCACCACGGAGCCTTGAAGGTCATGCAACATATTTCTACGGGTCTTCCCAAGGGTACACTTGTGCAGTTAGACACATGAAAGGGATGTACTATGGGGAAGTATGCAAAGGCCACCTTTCATGAGAAGGAGAACTGAGCTTTGGAAATCCTTGAAAGAGTTCACTCAAATGTGTGTGGACCATTATCTATTGCTTCGACAACAAAGCATAAGTGCTATGTGATATTTGTTGATGAATTTTATCAGAAGTGTTGGATCTAATTCACGCAGAAGAAAGATCAGACATTCTCAAAGTTTCTTGAGTTCAAAGAACTAGTGGAGAAAGACACGAAGAAGCATGTGAAGGCTCTTAGGAGTGATAATGGTGGTGAGTACATCTCCAATAAATTCAAGAAATTCTACAGAAAAGAAGGAATTCAGAGAGAACTGATTACGCCTCATAACCCACAACAAATTGGGGTTGCAGAAATAAATAATAGAACACTCATGTATGTGGCAAGATCGATGTTGCATGATCAGGGCCTACCATTTCATCTGTGGGCGGAAGCATGCAACACAGCGGTATTTTTGCAAAACCGTTGTCCTCATCGAATACTTGGCATGAGTACATGAGAAGAGGCTTTTACTCGTAAGAAACCTGATGTTTCACATTTTAATATTTTTGGCTCATCTATTTATGTGCATGTGACCAAAGATTCCAGGAAGAATTTGGAACCAAAAACTGAGATTGGGATATTTGTGGGGTACACTGAAACTCCCCACAAATACTGGGTGTATCTTCCAAATAGTAGAATGATTGTTGTGTGATGAGATATAAAATTTGATGAGGAGAAAGCCATGCAATTGTCCCTTTAGAGGGAGCTGGATTTGCATGCAGAGGAGGAACTCTTGGTTCTAAAGAATGAACCTCAAGATGTGGAGCAAGCACATGCAGAGGATTATGGAGTGGCAGAAAACACTCATGCAGAGCCATCCACCAAAAATGGTAGAAGGCACACCATGGAAGCTGATAGATTGAGACTTGATGTAGCAGAGAATGTAGGATCCCCTACTTCACTACGCAGATAGAGACAATATCCATAAAGGTTTAATGGATACATGGCTCTTATGAGCAAGTGTATTGTGACAGAACCATCTTCCTTTCAGGAGGCAATGCAGCAACCAATTTGGGTTGATGCTATGGTAGAGGAGTATGAATCCATCATCAAGAACAGTCCATGGCAGATTGTCCCAAGACCAGTCGGCAAATCAGTGGTTGGATCTAGATGGATCTATAAGGTGAAGAAAACTAATGATGGGAGTGTGGAGAATTACAAGGCAAGATTTGTGGCCTGGGGATTCTCACAAGTTGAGGGGATCGACCATGATGAGACTTTCACAACAGTCACGAGGAACTCTTCCATTATATCTATCCTTGCACTCTCAACGCAGATGGGGTGGCGCATTCATCAGATGGATGTGAAAACTGAATTTCTCAATGGATTTATTGAGGAGGAAGTGTACATAGAGCATCCATAAGGTTTTGAATCATTTACAGGGAGTAGCATGTGTGTCAACTCGAGAGATCACTATATGGGCTAAAGTAAGAACCTCATGCTTGGTACACTTGGATTGATAGCTATTTCACCAGGTTGGGCTTCTTTAAAAGTGAAGAAGATGGAAACCTATACCAGATTTTGGTTGATGGTAATCTCTTGATTATCGTACTTTATGTTGACGATCTAATTTTGACAGGTGATGAGCAGTTGATAAAATGATGCAAGGAGGATCTTGCAAGGGAGCTTGAAATGAAGGACATGGGACTCCTCCACTATTTCCTTGGTTTGGAAATATGGCAGTGGCATGGTGAACTTTTTGTTTCTCAAGGTAATTATGCCAAAGAGATACTGGGTAAGTTTCACATGGAGAGCAGTAAACCCATGGACACTCCTCTTCCAGAAAATTAGAGGAAAGAGGATGCTACTTCAGGGGAAGTAGTGGATGCTATTATCTACAGGTAGCTAGTAGGTTCATTGATGTACTTGGTGAACACCAGACCAAACATTTGCTACACAGTTAGCCAGCTAAGTCAAGCTATGGTTAAGCTGACCAAGCTCTTTTGGAAGGCGGGGAAGCGCATCTTGAGATATCTTAGGGGCACTAGAGAGTATGGATTATGGTATAAACGGACATAGGGAGTGAAGCTTCAATACTTCACGGATTCAGATTGGGTAGGCAGTCTATTAGACAAAAAGAACACATTAGGAGGGATCTTCAGCATAGGATTGACAACAGTTTCTTGGTACAAAAGGAAGTAGCGATTTGTGGCACTCAGTTCAGTGGAGGCAGAGTACATGGCAACAAGTCAAGCTACATGTAAGACCATCTGGATGAGAAAGATCCTAGTTGGTTTGTTTGGTTCTCAAATGGATCTGACAGCGATACATTATGATAACCAAAGTTGCTTTAAACTCTTGGTTAATCTGATGTTTCATGATACGTCCAAACACATAGACATCTAGTACCACCATCTCATAGATTGTGTTCAGAGGCACATAATGTTACTTCAGTACATTCCCATGGAAGATTAGGATGCAGATATTCTGACAAAGGCACTCACCAGAAGAAAATTAAAATACCATAAAGGCAGGATCAGGGTGGCAGATAATCCCTTTCTTGTTGATATGGAGTGTTGAAGTCCAACAAGAAATTGTAGCACCTACACTAGTGTGGGACCACTAGGTCCTAGTAGCACCTACACTAGTGTGAGCTAAATTTGGTGCAGTGTACATTTTAATTTTCCTTTAATTAAATTGGACAAAAAAATGTAATCTTATCTCATAATCACTTTTAATAGCTAATTGAGTGTGATAAACTCAATTAGCTCATGAATTTCGAGTTGAGGGTGGTTGGTGAGGCATGCAGAGTAATTCTACTAGTTATGGAGTTCGAATTGCACTTGGCGCATTAGTTTAATGCATGTGTAATTAGTTAACTCAGTTAGGTGAGTTAAAGTCAGTTGAACTAGTTGTAACTGTTTGTTTCAATAGTGAGAGATCAAGTGAATTAAATATTATTTAATTCACAATGAGTGATCTGCCATGCAACTGATGATTTACTATTAATAGTTGCATGCAGGTCAATTCCAGTGGAGACACATTTGAGACAATGGTTAAAGGGAGGTTAACTATCAATTGTGTGATTAGTAGGTTTATTTCATTCAACAATACATCCATTGGATTGCCCATGATCCTTGCGTAGTTTAGGAAGGCCAAATTTCCTAGATAATAGGGATTGCATTCATCAAGAATTGTGCAAGGCAGGCAGGCTATTTAGAGGCTAAGAATTGGCTAAGTGTTGGTCAGTTTTGTCCAGGACAGTGTGAGACAGTTAGCAGAGTGCAAGAGACTCTTGTGAGAAGAGTTCATTTTAATTGTTTCACGGTTCCATGGTTAATATACAATAGAAGATAGAGGGTTTTTGAGTAGCAAGCTTTCCCCATGAAATTATCTATGTTGTGGTTTCATTTGATTATTTATTTTCTTCATTTGATGGGTGATTGTGTTTAATTTCCGCAATTGATTTGTAGAAGTGATTCGGTACCTAGCTTTAGTACATTGTTAGATCGGATTGAATCCATTGATACATGTTTGTATAATTTCTACAGGTAAAGCGATAAAGTTTGGAAAAAAAAAGGTGAAGAAGACATATTGAGGTTGATCATTATATAATCTATCTATTATTTGTTATATGCATCCTATTGTTTTCCCATTATTCACCTTCTTCATCATTAAACATTGTTATCCTATTACTATTCAACTTATTTCTCAAGTATCTTTCAAGTGTCCTCTTTTATACTACCCTCCAAATTCTAAATGATAAGGATCAAACTCTCTAAAACATATACATATGCATAATGATGATTATCTAAAACTTTGATGGGGTATTATGTGACACGAACCATCCTAGATTCATCTTAACTATAGATTTATCAATTACTGAGAGGGATCAAATCCTCAAGGTTAAAAATTTTCCTCAAATTTTTCACTCTATAATGGGTTTGTATATTAAAGGATTTGGTCATTCTTATTGTTTGATATATCTAGATTTAAGATGGATTTATGCTAGTATATTTATGGTTGAATTTTGTAATAAAAAGTAGGTATATTTGTCATGAGCAATAAACAAGCATAAAATTTCCATTGGTAATTATAAAAATGACATAAAACTTACATAGCATTAAATTTATTTTTTATGAGAAGAAAAATAAATATTATGAAACATGAATAAAAGGATCTCACAGAAATACAAATAGGTCTAGCAACAAGATGATGTTTGACTAGGGTTAACATGCATGGGAGGAAATGTTATCAATCATGAATGACATTGAATGATTGAATATGCATGGGTAATTGGGCTTGTAACCAATAATGAAGCTAAGGTTTTCACTTAATTTCAATTAATCAAGTTTCTTGAGTTGAAAAATCAAGGAAACATTGTAATTATATGAGGCTACCATTACCATTTGAGCTCTATTTTAGGAGAAAACACTTCCCTAATTAGTTGTAGCTTGTAAAGAATGTTTTTATTGCCAATTTTTTTTCATGATACATCCTTTTTTATTCAAAATGCATACAAACCCTAGTGCTAGTGAAATGGCTAATAAAAATTTGATGGAACCTAAAGGCTAGTTCTAGGTCTAATCAAAGAAAGCGAAGAGGAGAATTAAATTCGGGCCATTGTGATAATGACATAAATGTTTGGAATAGGGAGTTTATAGGCTTTGAACCTATCCCATACGTGTCATTGTGCGAAAATTTAATTAATTTGATGTTAACAATCATTCCACTTGACTTGAATCCATGTGCCTAAAGAGCTCTCCCATAAAACTTCTTCTCATGGATTCATTATTGTCTCATAATATCATAATTCCTCTTGTTGCATGGGAATTTTGATAAGTATGACATGAAATCTTGTCATTTTCCTCAAGAAGGAACCAAAATTAACAACACTAGTGATCTAGATGGATATTAGTGGACACCCACATATTTCATTGGCTAAAAAAAGGTTCTCTATCTTGGTAGTTTTTCTATAGTTTTTCGGGTCCTAAATTTTTGGGACCATTTTGAGGCCCAAACAATGTTTTTTTGATGTAGTGGGTTCTAAAGCGATAGTTTCAATAGCTATTAGCTCTAGTTTAGGCCATTCTCGATTATACCATTCCAACTAGCTATTGAATGTGCCAAATAGAGATTGTATGCAAATTTTTTGAACTTGGGAAGTTGACGTACAAACTAACCCCATCGAGGCCTGTAAATATTTGGGTGATTCATATTCTAGGGTTAAGTTTTTGGACTTATAGGGTTCTTTATTTATGTTAAAAGACCACTTTTTCACCCTCTTGTAATATATTTTTTCAAATGTGCATAGTCACCATCTATGTCTATTCAGAGATAACCACCAACATTCTAGTCATTTTGTGTTCTATAACATGATGTTCTTTCATTTATTAATAAACGGTGTCTTTTCACCACATTATTGTAATATTTTTCTATATTTGTGTTCCATTTACTTTCCTACATTTCATTTCATTCCTTGTGCACCCCAAATCAATTAGATGTGGTTATTACATCACTCTTTTCCAAGGAACTCTTTGGTACTTCATTCCTTTATGCACTCATCCAAAAATTATCATGGTGAAATTCTTATTTTTATTTCAAGGTTTCTTGAAGGGCGTGGAGATCTCACTAGGATGAAACAATGTGATTTTTTCCCCACCATAATAGGTAATGTGCTTGAAGTCAATCAATGCATGAGGTGTTGCTCCAAAGAAATCCTATGTCTTTAACCCACTATGTCTTTGGCTTCTATATAGAAATAAAATTGAGGACCCAAGACAAATATAAATTTTGGAAGTTAACAAGGCTAAACACAACCTATACATGGAATTATCAAGCAATATAATAGATACAAGCTACTAGAGGTAAGATTCTTGGAGTATTCTTACTATTCTCAAGATGAAATTAACTGAGTTGGATACAACATGTTTGTTCAAATCACAATTCTAAACAATATACCCCATGAGATATGAATCTAAAAGGATTATGCACGTTAATATAAAGGATGACTCTAGAAAAAACATGAAGCAACCATCCAAGTAGATTCATTAGTGGATTCTTCATGAATATCTCTTTTACTTTCTAGTATAGTTATGATTTATGTATGTTTCTTAGTACATAAAAAACTTGTAAGAGCTTATACTTACAACATTTAGGGTTTAGGTATATATTAATTTTTAATGTTCAAATATATAGGAGATTTTTATTTGAATCATTTCATTATGACGTTATCAACATATTTTGGAGTATGATAAAGCTATATGGAAAAACCAAAAGTCGTTTTTGATAATATGCATCCTTGTTATTGAAAAAAAGGCAGGATCTTGACCATCAATATAAATATTCAATGTTGAATGATAAAGAAGTAGAAACTTGACAATGATCAAGAACGTATTATGGTAATTAAGGCTTAATGTTCCATAAGCGTTTGTAGGATCATTACCCAATTTAGCTCACTTTGTTGTCAAGGATCAAGGTCATGAACTTATCATTTTGTGATGCTCACTTTGTTCTCAAGAATCAAGGTCATGAATCTAACATTTTTTGATGTAAAATGAGGATACCAAATACTCTTTCACTCCTACCTCTCCATGCTCTCTTTTATGGCTAATTCTATAATTTTTCCTAACCATGAGTGTAATTTGATTATGTGCTTGATGACCCAGCACAAATAATGTAAAGTGAACTATTAACTTTACAAATCAAGCATCAAAGCACCCAAAATGTATAATTAAGATAAATATGATCACTACTACCCTTAAACACAACCCAAAAAGAATGCATTAAATAAATCAAAAACCCAAATAATAACAATATACTCGTATTGTAACTTTTCCAAATTTCTTAAACATTTTTTATTTTATTTTAGATAATGCACTTTCGGCACAACTTTATAACCAACAAAATTAACACATATAATAATGAAACCTTGATATTTTAAATATCTCCAAACCAAAAACAAATTACATTAATATTCCAATACCATAGATTTATGACCATGTGTATAACCATTCTTTTGGGTACTTAAGTTTCGCCTAACTTTTCATGGCATACAAACATAAGTCGTCCATGTTTTACGTGAAGATACATACAGTAGAAATGCCTTTTCATGTCAATTGGTTAGCTGTGTCTATGATTTAAGTAACTTGATTCATCCGAGCATGCTATAACTTAATTACTAGGGAAATTTATCAACTTTGGGTGAAAAAACTATGTTGAATTTTGTATAACTTTATTTATAGTTATGATTTTGTTATTGTTTATATTTTTTTTTAAATGATTATGAAATATGGTAATAAATGTGTATATTTTGAATAAGTTTTAAAGATATTCTGTGTTAGCCATCCATAATTTTGACATATTCAAAGATGGCTAAAATAGGTCTTTAGCCTTCAAGAAACAAATTTCATGCAAAATCTGTGACTTCTTGAAGCCTCTCTATGATCTTTATCCTCAAGAAATCCATTCCATTGATAACCTTCATTCAGATTTCCTCAAAGAAGTCCTGTTGATATCCAAATAAAACTGTTATCAAGCCTCTTCTACATCATTCCCTCTTCACAAATTTCCTCCAAATCCCTCCATTTCACTCATTATCCCACCTATCCTAACAACACTTCCTTATCTTCTAAAAAGGCCCCTTTTCCCTTTATTTTTCCCCATTTCTCCTAAAATACCCCTCTAAACCTTATAAAACTCTCTATATGGTTTTAAACCCCTTTTTATCCCTATCAGAACTCTAAAAAAGGCCTAAAAACCCTTTTTAAAGGCTTTATATCTGCTCCTTTTTTAAAGTAAAGGCTTTAAGCCCTCTTGGCTTAAGCCTTAGCCCCTTCTCCTCATGTAACCCAAGGCCCGCAACCTCCTGCTATTCCTAAACCCTTATCACCCCAGCCCCCGGTCACATCCACTCCCATGGGACCATACCTCCGCCCCTTCCTCAAACCCCTTTTCCACTTTTTTTCACCCTCGCTCCTCTTACCCCTTCATTAAACCACAACCGTTGATCTTGCGGATCCAACGACCACCATTAAAACCCAAGCACTAACTTCGCCTGATGATATTTCACCTCCCGACAACTTAGGTGATGCCACCTCTCGGTCCCACCTGTCCCCACCGCTCATCCTCCCGTGCACCTTTCCCTCTTTGCACGCCTTGTCCACCATTGGATCTACAAGCCCAGATCCAACGGTCATCATATCATTTCACGCCCACCCTCGCCAAACCTCCCCAGTGCACAACTTTAACACGAAATGGGTGGTTTCTCGAAGCCACATGTCAAGTGTTGATGCATATCGCATTCGATTTGCAGAAAACCATTTACCTCTCTGACCCCGTGCAAAAACCACCTCCGGTTTTTGTAAAACCACTCTCCCTCATTTCACGCCATTATTCAAATTTTCCCCCTTTCCTCTCAATTTGACTATGGAAACCTCTCCTTCCATGCACATCCCCTCCCTTAATGCTCCTCCAACACCTCCTAAACCCCGAAATGCAGTTTATCCAATGCATAGGATTATATAAAGGTTTGATGTTTTATTTGCAGGTTTCATGGTGGATTAATGTGCAAGACTCCCATAGCCAAAAGTTCCAATGGAAAAAGGCCAAGGGTGACGATCCTAAAAGCTTAATCAAATTTAGAAAAGGGACAAAAAAGGGTCGAATTTCAAATTTTTAATCAAATGTTTCATGGACATTGGTTACACAACAAACCCTCCAGCGCGAAGAAAGCACCTGTCAGCAAAACAATAAAGTTAAATGAAGAACAACAAAGACCAATTAAATATTAAAGATGAATATATAAGTTTAAATGTTAAGCATAAAGCAAGGAGATTTATGGCTTAATCTGCAGTTTAAAGATTAAAGACACAAGTTCGAAGATTGAAGATGATTAATGAAAGCCTTAAAGCATAATCAAAGGCAAATCAATGTTTAAAGCAACAAATCATGACAGATCAGCAGAAAGATGGCTTCAAATGCTAAATCACCGAATCCTTTACTTATCTAAAGATAAAAGTACCACCTACTAGTTTATTTTTCCTCAAAATAATAAAAATTCAATACACAGTCAGAGATATTTTCAAAGACAGCTCAGAAAGTAATTGCCAACTACCAAAAGCCTCAAAAGTCAACGAAAGTGACTGAAGTAGATGAAAGTTAATGTAAAAATTAATTAACAGAGTTAAGACATTAGATATCTTCTCCATTAGGCCTCCCAAAGGTCAAGAAGCATTTACTTTGTATTAATTGAGTAGTTAGACCTTTTTTTTCTCACTCCACCTCCTCAATTTACCTATATATATCATATGAGGAGCCTAGTATTGTTGTTGGTTGGATACTTGTTGAATTTAAATAATTTGTTGAAGCTGCCAAAGCTCTGTTAGTAATTGAAGAAAAATAGGTTGAGAAGAGAAGTCTGAAGTTGTAAAGACCTACTGGACTTGAAGATTGTAACTGGTTTGAACATCAAATACACAAAGCTTATTTATGGGATCCTGGTCTATGTCAATGGTGATGTTTTTCTTACTATAATTGTTGTTTTTATTATGTTTTCATACTATCTCCTTTCTCTGATAAAGAACAACAAATTTAGATTAGGATTTACTATAAAAGGTACCCTAATTTTAAATGATAAGCTTTATCTTCATGTTTTCTTCTAATTGTGTGTTTAAGGATAATTCAATAGAGTATAACTAGTCAAATAATGTTGGTGAAACCATGCCTCGCTGAGTAAAACTTGAACATTGTTCTTGAATGATATTTTCACAGCATGCTACGTAAAGTTAAACTAGGGAAGTCTATGGTTAGCCCTGTCCTCTAGTGTTTTCTCCAACAACTGTTTTGAAAGTTTCCCTGAGAATATGCCAGAAGAATGATAGATTCAAAGTTCTTACTTGATCTTAGGCTGAGATTTTGTTTATCTTGAATGTTTTCTACTTTTTTAAGGTAATCTATTAGATTGTTGTATTTTTGTCTGATAAGTGTGCTTTAGTAAAAGTTTTCCCAAAGAAGTCTCTGGTTTGCCATGTCCTTTGGCTTACTTCAAACAATTACTTTGAAAGGCTTTTCTTGTTTAGTGAAGTTAATAGATTCTTAAATGGTTATTAGCTTTGCTTCTTTCACAACACTTTAATGTTCCATATCACAAATCAATCTAAAGAGAACCTTTGATATAGATGACTTTCCCCATGGACCACTCTTGAAACTTGTTGTGCAATTAAATCCTTTGTGACTCCATAGCCCAATGGATTGATACTGTCTCTTACCTATCCTATCAGCTGAAACATCCTTTCAACTTACTCACACCTTTACCCTTCAAAAGACTTCCTTTATTTTAATGAGATCCTACCCAACCAAAAACAAACAAATCCCTTGTGCTTCATAACTAGATTAATATCATAAACTAAGTATAAAGAAATATCTTTTGAAAACACTTATGTAGAGAGATCCCTCTCTAAATCTAGGAAGGCTAGATCGTAGGATTCCAAAGTGGTTCTGATGTAGGCCCTGCAGCGTTTTTTCTTTCCAATCTTGCAAATTACGGGAGCGCTAACATAGTGGCGACCATACTGGGGAATAAATTGAGTAATAGATAACTTCACAACTCAATGAACCCCTATTCCTAAATGAATCAAGTGTCACCAAGACTGGTTATTATTGATTGTTGATGGTGAACAACAACCAAACCTTGAAAACAAGTAAAAATCCTTCACCTGGTGACTCCATTGGTATTCAGCAGGCCTGTTGATTTCCCTTGGTTTTCCAAAAACTCCACTGGAAAACTTTTATCATAACGTCATACCGAATTAGTTAAGTAAACTTTGAGGATTAAGTTTTCTTTCAAAAAATATTAGTTTTCCTTTTAAAGATTGTCATACTTGGCTGAAATTTTCTCATCATTAGGTCTAAAAACACAACATACTGGATTCTAAAATAATTCATATTAGAGCCTATCCTGACCCAAATCCTCCTGATATAGTTGATAATATAGAAAGTATCCTTAGGAAATCTCCTAAATCCAAGACTTCAACTGTTGTCAGACCAATTCATAGAGCTAATTATGTTGAAAATATTTTAGATCTACAAGATACTCAAGTTTACTTAACTTTCATAAGAAACCCATCCAAAACTAAGTCACTTAGTGGTATAGATCAGATAGACTTTGAGCCTCAATACTCACCCCAACATAGTGGTGAACATACTGATACTAGAGAAACCATATAAAGATTTATATTCCTTTGATTCAAGAAGAGTAAAATGCCTAGGCTTAATAAAAGATATTTTTGTTAACTTAGCCCAAATTCCAGCCAAAAGCCTAGTGATGGACATTGTAGTGGCTAATATACCCCCCAAATATGGCATGCTTCTTTCAAGATCATGGGGCGCTAAGTTGCAAGGTACTATGAAAATGGATATGACTTATGCCACCATCCCAGTCTTTAGTCAACCTAGAAGACTCTATAGGGAAACACACATGAAGTACATGGTGAGTTACCAAGAAAGACCAGAAAACTCTCCTCTTTATTCTATACACACTGACCTTGACTCATTCATTCTTTACAATGATGATATTCCTAATGAGCAAGAATTAATAAATGAAACATCAACCAGTATAGTGGTCACTCCACATCCAAATGTAGTGGCAACCATAGAGGGGAAGGAGAGAAAGGAAAAATCATTAGATTAGTTTGCAAAATCAGAAATTCACAGCAAACAAATTGAAGGTCTTGAAGTCCAAAACAGTCATGAACATATTACCAATCAAGGAAATCAAATAATAAGCCCTCAATACAGTGAAAACCCTAAGGAACAAAACAAAATTGAACATAGTGTAGACCTATAGGAACAACACAATGACAGATTAGGCAAACAAAACAAAGAGGACAACAATGAAATAAATGACAAATCTGAAAACAATCCTCTTTGGAATATGAGTTTTGATGGATCTTTCTCTAAAACTGGTGCAGGAGCAGGCATATGGGTGCACAACACTGAAAACAATCATGCTGAGGGTCGTTCTTATAGATTAAACTTCCAATGCACAAATAACATAGCAGAGTATGAAGCTCGCATTTTAGGCCTACATCTGTTGAAAAAATTAGGGGCCAAAAGAATAACAGTTCATGGGGATTTAGAATTGATAATTAAGCAAGTAAATGGGTGATATACTACTAAACATCCAAGACTTAGAGCCTATAGAGATGATGTCATGGACTCGTTAAAAGCATTTGCTAAATTCCAACTTACCTTTGTCCCAAGGAACCAAAACATTCTTGCCAATGGATTAGCGTTTGCTGCTATTACTTGTCTAAGACATTATGAAAGCAAACAATACACCAACCAAGTAAAATATAGACTAGCTGTCTCAGATAATGAAAAATACTGGCAAGTTTTTGAAGGAGATAAACAAATAGAAGACTTCCTACAGTCCAAAAATGTATTTGAAACACCAAACTCAGATTCAGAGTATGAAAAAGACTATCCTACTGAAGAAAACCCACTTTTTGAAGAAGAAAAGTTTCCTGAGATTGCTGATATAAATCTGTTATTCAAAGAGCCTGAACATACAATAGAAAATAGCACAAATTTAGAAAAAGAAGACTTAGAAGTGATGAAATCTACAAATCAAAGCTTGCCAAAAGGAATAGTCCCATTAGAATAATTGTTTGACTTGAATGATGTTGCCAAAAAGCCAAAACTGGAACCTATTGAAGCTAAAGTAGAAGAATGCAACATAGGCAGTGAGGAAAAGCCCAAAATGATCAAATTTTCCAAGACACTGCGAGCTCACATTAAATTGAAATACATTGAGCTATTTAGAGAGTTTTCTGATGTTTTTTCATGGAGCTATGAAGACTTAAAATCATATGATATAGAGATAATTCAACATAAGATACCCCTCAAAGAAAACCAGAAGCCTTTTAGACAAAAATTGCGTAGAATCAACCTTGTTCAATTATCTCTGGTAGAGAAAGAAATTAAAAAAATGTATGATGTTAGAATTATTGTCCCTGTTAGATACTCAGACTGCATGTCTAATCTTGTATCAGTTAGGAAGAAATCAAGAGAGATAAGGCTTTGCATTGACTTTAGAAACTTAAAAAAAGCCTCATTAAAGGACAACTATCCCTTGCCCAAAATGGATCATATCTTACAAAGGGTAGTTGGTTCTAGAATAATTTCTTTGCTAGATGGCTTCTCATGTTACAATCAGATATTGGTACATCCTGATGATCAACTTAAAACAACCTTTAATACTCATTGGGGTACTTTCATGTATTTGAAAATTCCCTTTGGTTTAATGAATGCTGGTGCCAAATTTCAAAGAGCCATGGATATTTCATTCTCAAAAGAAATAGGTTACTTCATAGTGATTTACTTAGATGACATAACTGTATATTCAAAAATAGATGAAGAACACCTAATACACTTGAGAAAAATATTTGAGAAATGAAGAAAATATGGGTTATATTTAAATCCAAATAAAACATTGTTTGGTCTCCAAGAAGGTAAACTTCTTGGACATATCATATCTGAAGAAGAAATAAGGATATACCCAAAGAGGATCAATGGTATAATGCAAATCAACCATCCCAGAAACATCAAGAAACTTCAATCTTTCATTGGAAAGATTAATTTCTTGAGAAGGTTCAAAACAAATCTCGTTGAACTCCTTAGAAATATGACAAACATGCTTAAAGAGAAGAAGGAGTTAAATGGACCTTAGAAGCAAAGAAATCATTTGAGCTGGTAAAACAAGCACTTACCAAAACACCAGTTCTTATCAATCTTGATTTTACAAAATATTTCTTCATATTTTCATTTGCATCAGAACACATAGTATTTGTTGTCCCATTACAAAAAAACTTGAAGGGACAAGAGCAGCCAATTGCATTTTTTAGTAAGGCACCAAGAGATGAACTTCTGAAGTACAATATCATGGAAAAACAAGCATTTTCCTTAGTCAAAGCCTTAAAATAATTTAGAGTTTACATCTTACATTCCCACATTATAGCATTTGTGCCTCATTTAGTTGTAAAAGACATACTGACCCAAGACCCAGATGGCAAAAGAGGAAAGTGGATTGATATAATTTTAGAATATGAGTTAGAAATCAAGCCCACTAAGCTCATAAAAGGTCAAGGACTAGTAAAACTTATGGTTGCATCCAACTTCCAAGCTCTTGATATAAACATGTTTAATGCATTAGGTGAACATGAGGAGTTGACAACTCCAATTATTGAAGATTATTTTCTGAATTCATCTTGGTATGTTGATATTTTGATGTTTTTCTCAATCTTAATACCCCTCCTGATTTGTCTAAAACAAAGGCAAGATTCTTAAAGTTGAAAGCTGTAAATTACTGCATTTTGGATAAACATTTATATTGGAAAAATGCTAGTGGATTATTGCTTAAATGTTTTCCTGAGAATGATGCAGATAAGATCAAGCACGAGTTTCATGAAGAAGAATGTGGAGGCCACCTCTACTAGAAGTAAATTGCTAAAAAAATCCTTAGAGCCGGTTATTACTGGCCCACCCTCTTTCAAGATGTCCATAAAATGATTATTGCCTATCAAAAATGCCAAACCTTTGAAGGCAAAAGAAAGTTGCTCCCCTTACCTCTGCAACCAATCACTGTTGAGGCTCCTTTTCAGTAGTGGGGTCTAGACTTCAATGGGGAAATCCATCCCGCCTCATCTGCCCAACAAAAATGGATCTACCAGTAATAGTTTATTTGCAAATGGATGGTGTTAGCCACCTATATTTTCTATTATATCCAGTTGGTGGCTAAATATTCTTTCACCGACCTTCGAAACAAATTCAATCACGAAACTTGTTGGTGCTTGAGGCGTTGGTAGATCCTGGCTAACTGGTTGGTTCTTCATACTTTTCCTTTTGCCCAGCCTCTGATTCCCCAAGAAAATCCAAGTCAAGTATTGCTGCATCCTCCTCCTTTTTCCCCTCCCTTTCCTCCATTTTTTACCTTCATCCTCCAGTTGCCTTTTCTTCATAAAAAATCCCACTAAATCATGTATTACCCCTTATTCCTCCATTAATTTCTTTTTCCCAAGGTTAAAAACCCACTTTTTGACCTATCGGAACCTTTCTCCTTTTGCAAAAATCAGTTAAAAACCATAGAAAAATATGTTTCTATGCGTTAGGTTTTAGCCCCTCAGGCTAAGCCCCTTTCCGTTTCTTCCTCCATATGCCCCGACGCCAGAACCGTGTGCTAAGTCCGCTGGGCGCTTAACTCTTGGAATTGATTTATTACCCTAAAACATTGAAAAACCTTTGTTAAACGCAAAATCGGGTTTTATTCTATTTTTCATAAAGTTCCCCACCGAAGAAATTACATTAAAACTCGACCGTCGATCTGTCCCACGGATCAACGGTGCGGAGTGTACCCCATACCCTGGTGGACCCCCCTTTTTTTTTCCCCGCGCTCATTTTCAAAACCGTGGTATGTATCCCGCACCACTTTCCTCGTTAAATGGTTTTCCCCCCGTCGGCCAGCGATTCCACATGCTCGCCGACGCATGTCCGCCACTTCATTCAAAAACCGCCGTGCAATGGCCATCGCCCGCGCGTTAAACCTCGTCCCGTGGCCCCGCAGCGGGATTCACCCCCACCGTCGGATCTGGGCCCTCCCATCCGATGGTCCCTGATCGTCTTTCCCGCTCACTCTTTAACGAACTTACCCGTTGATTAAATCTTCCCCGGCGCATTCAAGAGCCGATCCCCACCATCGATCTCCGCAGATCGACGGCTCTCATTTGTTCTCCCGATTCCGTCGCACGGTCCATCTTTTCCTCTGTTGACTGTTCAAAACACCCCCGACCGTTGATCGCCATACGATCAACGGCTCTGATCGCTCCTTTCTCTCGCACGCCTTCCGATGCAGTTTATCCATATAACGTAGGATTTTCTCATTTTTCTCGTATTTTGCAGGGAAAATTCGTTTGTTTGTGTTTTAAACAGGGTTCTCAGACCAGGAGGGTGACGATCCTCTATGTCTAAATTTCTCTGTAGAAATCGCCTGCAAGGTCATTTTTCACGTTTCATCGGTGTTTCTAACGGCACTGATGCCTTTTTTTACCTACACAACCCTGCTCAGCGAAGAATACCCGCAGAAACAACGCAGAGGAAGAGTATCGGGCTTTGAAGACAGAATGAACCAGAGCAACAGTTTTGTGAATAGATTAACGGGGATTACGGCCAAGACGGTTATCAAAAGCCTAATCCCCGGCTTAGAACAAAGATTAAAGAAAAACCTAAAAGTGTTCATCAGACAATTGCCTCCACCGCCATACTTTGACGCAAATTGATTCCTCAACCACCGCAGTGCCACCTATTGCCTCAGAATGCTCAATCAGAGGATGAATTTATTGAACAAGATCAGATATTATGCCTCGGAACAACCAAAGAAGTTATTACCGCACCAGATTTAATGACAGAATGTTTGCAGAGTAACCCTAACAGTACGTAGAGCCTCAAAGGTCAACACAAGCTCCCTTCAAGCTTACTTCATCAGTGTAAACACATTAATGCAATGTAACACCTGTATAATTTCTTCATCAAGCCTCACGGGGTCAGGAAGACATTAATTCTGCATTAATTGTATTTGGGATCTTTTTATCAGATCTCACCTCCTCATCCTTCTATAAATACTCCAGAAGAAGATGAGTGAGGGGTTGGATTAGTTGGTTGTCAATGTAATTGCTGAAGCGCTGTAGCTGTTTCTGAGTGGAAAACTGTTGACTGTAAATAGTGGTTTCATGGGCCCTTGGAGCTCTGCTTGTAACAGATAGGTTAGGTTGTGAGGAGAGGTGAATTAAAACATTGGATTTGAAGATTGTAACCGGTTTGAAGCAATCAATACAAGCTGATTTATGGGATCCTGGTCTATGCTGATGGTGATGTTATTCTCACTGTAACTTGTCATTTTATTTCTGTTTTCAATTTATTTCATTTTCCACTGTAAAGAACAGTTTAAACAGTGTTAGAGTTTGCTGTATATCAGTGACCTTCTCTGGCTGAAAAATATTTATCCCAATGTTTTCTTCTAATTGTGTTATTTAGAAATGATTTAATTCAGTCTAAGCACAGAGATGTTGGCGTTCCCTCATCTTTTCGTCACTGTTGAATGTTATTTTTAAATGTTACTTTCATGTATGTTGTGTAAGGAATGAATTGAGGAAATCAAAGGTTAGCCCTGAGTCCCTTTCTTGTTTGCTCAACTACTTGTCTGTTTCCCTTAGGATGTGTCAAAAGCTTACTAGTTTCAAAGTACTTATCAGATCTTGGGCCATTCTGTGTTATCTTAGTGATTGTCTTGGAAGTAACTAAGTAAAGAAGAACTAGGAGAGGATCAGGGTGAGTCCCAGCCCACTAGCTTCTGCTCTAAAGGTAGCCTTCAAGTTTCCCTTTGTTTTTAATCTGTGTTCTATCAGAAGTGTATCAAAGGCTGGATAGTTTCAAAGTACTTACCAGATCCTAGTTTGCTTCTACGTTTTTCTTAAGTGCCTGGTCAAAGGCTGGCTAGTTTCAAAGTACTTACCAGATCCTGGGCTGCTCTTTGTTCTGCATCTGTTAATTCCCTTTCTTTTTGTATCACCCCATTCCATAAATCAAACTTCAAAGAGATCCTTAGGCCTAGATGACTTGCCCCATAGATTACTCTTGAACCTGGTTGTTTCAATTAAATTCTCTTATGACTCCATAGCCCAATGGATTGAAAACCTGCCATCATCTTTCTTTAGAATCAAAGCTTATTTTGTTTACTTGCAACTTCTCACCTTTGAACCTATTTGCATATAGATCTTTCCACCTCAGACAGCAACTATGTTCAACCATCCAAGAAAACCAAACAAAACCCTTGGCCTTCATAACTAGCCTAATATCATCACCCCAAACTTCAAAGACAATATCCATCTTTGTACATACTGGAGAGATCCCTCTCCGGATTCAGGAGGGCTAGATCCTAGAATCCCAAAGTTGGTTGAAATGATGTTAACTCTGTGATCGGACTTTGCCAATCTTGCTTGTTACAGAGACCTAACATTTCTGGCGACTCCGCTGGGGACAAACCTAGAGTCTTTTACATCTAAATCTATTTCAAATCTATTCATAAAAAAAGCTTGCGTTGGGGTTCATAGAGCACTTTCTTTATTAGCCAGCTTGAGCCACCAGAACCTAACATTTCTGGCGACTCCGCTGGGGAACCTTACCCAGAATATTCATAACATTTTGAGAGTCATAAGCAGCCTTTTCAAGCACTACCAATAAATGGTAATTAGGATGAAGATCAATTGAATCAGTGACAAACTAGGTCAATCCTAGGTTTCTTTTAAGTTTTTATCTAACCTTGGAAAATCAGCTAGCTTAGCCACAAGGATAGATTGTCTTTGTTTCATAACCGTAGCTAAGTTTTGAGGCAAAGTTAGGACATTCTTTTAAACCACAAATATAAACTACTCAGAAAATACCAAAAACATTTCAGATTGGTAGTAAAACACTAGTTTTTGATATCTTGTATACGTCTTTGATGTGTTTTAACCTATACTCTTAGACAGAGTCTGGAAAGGGCCAGGTAGCCTCTGGATCTCATCCCCTTTAGGGGTGACATATCTGGTGAATGCCCTCCCAGTCAATCTCTGGTTAGATTTTGTTGTGTTTTGAGATATCCTTGAAAAGGAATGTTTCACAAAAACTGTGGTGGACAGTGCACTCCTTTGAAAACACTCTGAACCTTCCACCTGGCGACTCCACCATCCTGAACAGACCTTAAGACTCCACTGGGAAGAACCCTTATCATTATAACGACATTCAAACTTAGTTAAAGGACTGCAGGATTCGAATTGAGAAAACAAGATTAGTTAACCGTCTAAAGATTGTCATATCTGGTTGAGCTTCTCTTGTTTAGTTGGGTCTAAACATATAAAAATTGTGGCTCCTAAAAAGATTCACACTAGAGCCCATCCTGACCCAGATCCTCCCGAGATAGTTGATAACCCAGAAAGAATTCTCAGGAAGTCTCCTAGGATACAATCCTCAACTATTTTCAGACCACTCCTAAGAGCTAATTCAGTTCCTGAAAACCTTTCAGCTCTTCATGAATCACAAATTGACTTATTAAACCCATTCAGAACTAGGTCATTTGGTGATTTAGATCAGTTAGATTCTGAGCCTACACTTTCATCTCCCGAAACAAGTGAAACTCTTGGGAATAGAGAATCAACACCTCCTGATTTACATTTCTTACATAATCTAGGTGTCTCTCATCTGAGATCAGCTCAGAGATCTACTGCTGTTCCATCCACTTCTGTTCACCCTTCATCCACTGTTCAAACCACTCCACTTCAACCCACCCCTCCTCTTGTAAATCCGCCCCCACCACATATCATGGCAGCATGGTATGCTCCCTTAGTCCTTCCTGTACCATTAGTCAATCTTCCACAGGACTATCAGTCCAAAATTCCATTATATGATGCTAATAATACCATATCAGCATCTCAGCATGTGGACAAGATGAATGACTACTTTGACAGAAATGAAATTGATAATGAATCTGTCAAAATCAGACTGTTTGCTCAAAGTTTGGGGGGAGAAGTGAGAAAATGGTTTAAAGGTTTAACCCCCCATAGTATTAACGATCTCCAAGCCTTCCATCAAACCTTCCTAAACAAATGGGAAGTAAGAAAGAACCCTCTCCAAGTCCTTGCCGACTATAACAATCTCCATAGGAACCCCGGGGAAAGTGTACAAGCTTATTGTACCAGATTCAACAGTGTGTATAATGCACTTTCCCCTGAACTGAAACCTCCTCAGAGATCAGCCTTAAACAAGTTTCCTGAAGGGTTTGATCCAGACATGACATATTCACTCAGAGAAAGAGTCTTTGCAACCCTTGAAGATATGCAAAGAGGTGCTCTTTCTGTGGAGGTGAACCTCATGGAGAAGAGAGCGAGGATGAAAGCTGAAAAGAGAGTATCTTTTAGAGAGGAATCCACCCCTTCTACTTCAAGCTCAAAGATGGAAAGAATGATGGAAGAAATGATGAAGAAAATGAGCATTCTAGAGAGAGCACAAGCAAGTCTAAATCAAAACGCTCCTCAAAATAGAAACCAAAACCAGAATCAGAATCTTAGAAGAAATCAGCCTCCAAACAGACCCAGGGAAGATGATCAGCAGGTCATTCCTCCCTTTCATCAAAACTTTTTAAGTGAGGTTGAACAAACAGATCAAATAACAGAGGAAGATGATATAAACTTATTTGGGGTAGATGATGATGACTTTGAGGTTCATTATGATGAAAAACAAGGTTTGTATACGCCTTATGATGACAGAAGAAATGATAATGAGAATAGCTATCAGAATATGGAGAACACTGTCATAGAGCCTCTAAGGGAATATGAACTCAGAAGTAGATCTAATCAACAAACCCCCAACAATAAAACCTCTGACAAACCTTCTCAAAACAGCACTGCAACCAAGTCTAAAACAATCAAGCAAAAGGACAAAACAGTGGCTTCTAATTCTGGTAATGGTAAAGAGAAAGACACTCAAAATATCGAAAAACAGAGTGCAAACATTAGTAGTACTAGCACATCAGTTAGTACTCCTGCGAAAACAACTGTTTCAACTGTAGATAAACCAAATCAGCAAGTTTTTATTGCTGATAAAGTGGCAGTAAACAAGGCTGAAGTCAATACTTTGAAGAGTCAAAACCTTTTTAGCCTAGAACAGGAAATCTCAAAGATCAAAATCTCTGTTCCTTTGACTGAGTTAGCTGCCCAACATGTATATAGGTCCAAAATTTTGAAGGCTTTAAACTTAGAAGATAACGAAGATACTCTCAATCTTAGTGATGACCAACCAGAGCTTATTTTTGGCCCAAAGATTGAAGGAAAGTTCCAAGAAGGTCCTGTCCCTCCCTTTTATGTAAGCCTAAACATTCATGACAAAATTCTCCATAATGCTATGCATGACTCAGGTGCTTCCCATAATTTAATGCCAAAAGCTGTAATGGAAGGCCTGGGTCTTGAAATTACCAGACCTTACAAAGATCTGTACTCCTTTGACTCAAGCAGAGTTAAGTGTCTAGGATTGATTAAAGATCTCTGTGTTAATTTAGCCCAAATTCCTGCCAAATGTTTAGTCATGGATGTTGTTGTGGCTGATGTCCCCCCAAAGTATGGAATTATTTTATCATGGTCTTGGGGGGCTAAGTTACAGGGGACCATGCAAATGGACATGACCTATGCAACTATCCCTGTCTTCAATCAAACTAGAAAACTTTACAGAGAGTCTCACATGCAGTACACAGTGACAAGTCAATATCGGCCTCAAAACTCCCCTCTCTATGCCATAAATACGAGCCTTGATTCTTTTATCATGTTTAATGATGAAACACTCACAGAACGAATCATGTCAACAAAATTAATGGCTGAAACAGAGAAAGAGGAAAACAATGCTGAAGTGCCGAAACAGTCTATTGTGTCTGAAGATCCTAGCAAACTAAATACAGGTCTCGAAATGCAAGTAATCAATCCGTTGAACTTAAAACTTGATAGTCAGCAGGACAACCCTCAACCCGATGAAAAACTTGAGGAATCAAATAATACAAAGTCCATTCACCAAGCTGAAAATCTGCCTCTCTGGACTATGTATTTTGATGGGTCATGCACCAAAACAAATGCTGGTGCAGGTGTCTGGATCACTAACACTGAAAATAATCATACAGAATGTATCTCATGCAAATTGAACTTTCAGTGTTCCAACAACATAGCAGAATATGAATCCCTTCTCTTAGGCTTGCATCTTTTGAAAAAATTAGGTGCCAAGAGAATCGATGTATATGGGGATTCTGAATTAATCATTAGGCAAGTCAATGGGGAGTATAATGCAAATCACCCCAGACTTAGGGCCTATAGAAATGATGTCATTGATCTTTTGAAAACATTTGGGGAGTACACCTTATCTTTTATCCCAAGAAAAAGAAACATTGCAGCCCACAATTTAGCCTTTGCTGCTAGAACCTGTCCGATACTGTATGATGACACCTCTCAGATAAAATTCAGACCAGCTATCCCAGATAACAAGAAATATTGGTAGGTATTTGATGGAGATAAACAAATAGAAGACTTCATGCAATTCAGAAATGAGTTTGAACCCCATAGTTCAGATTCAGACTATGATACAGACTGCAGTGAAGAAAATTTTCTTGGTGAAGAAGAACCATCTCCACGGCTGGTAGATATAAACCTTCAGACTATCACATCCACACACCAAACAGAATTAAGTCCAAAACCTGAAACAGAAGAAATGGAAACTCTGCATTCCAATAATGATAGTCTGCCCAAGGGTTTGGCCCCTCTAGAAGAACTATTTGATTTTGATGATGTGGCCAACAAACCAAAACTGGAACCTGTGGAAACCGAAGTGGAGGAATGTAATATAGGCAGTGAGGAAAAACCGAGATTGATCAAACTGTCTAAAACTTTACCAGCTCACATTAAACTCAAATACTTAGAGCTGTTTAAAGAATTTTCTGATGTTTTTGCGTGGAGTTATGAAGATCTTAAATCCTATGACACTGAAATAATACAGCACAAAATTCCTCTTAAAGAGAACCAAAAACCATTCAAACAGAAACTGCGCAGAATAAACCCTGTCCAGTTGCCATTGGTTAAGAAGGAAATAATGAAGATGCACGATGCTGGTATTATTGTCCCTATTAGATATTCTAAGTGGGTATCTAATCTGGTGTTAGTTAGGAAGAAGACTGGAGAAATCAGGCTTTGTATAGACTTCAGAAATTTAAACAAAGCTTCATTGAAAGACAACTACCCTTTACCCAAGATGGATCATATTTTGCAAAGGGTGGTGGGGTCTAAAAGAATTTCTTTGCTGGATGGCTATTCAAGGTATAATCAAGTCCTAGTCCACCCTGATGATCAATTAAAGACAGCTTTTACTACACCATGGGGCACTTTCATGTATGTGAAAATGCCTTTTGGTTTAATGAATGTTGGAGCAACCTTTCAGAGAGCCATGGACATAGCATTCTCGGAAGAATTAGGCTTCTTCATCATTATCTATCTTGATGATGTAACTGTGTTTTCAAAAACAGATGAAGAACACTTAGAACATTTGAGGAAATTTTTCGAGAAGTGCAGAAGGTTTGGGATATCTTTGAACCCCAAGAAAACATTATTTGGTCTCCAAGAAGGTAAGCTTCTTGGACATATCATTTCCGAGCAGGGCATAAAGATAGATCCCATGAGGATTGAGGCCATATTGCAAATCTCTCATCCTCGAAATATCAAAGAGTTGCAGTCTTTCATAGGGAAGATTAACTTTTTGAGAAGGTTCATCCCCAACTTGGTTGAGCTCCTTAGGAATATCACAAACATGTTGAAGAAGGAGCAAGGGGTAAAATGGACCGCAGAAGCAAAGACATCTTTTGAACTGGTTAAACAAGCGTTAACCAAAACACCAGTTCTCATAAGTCCGGATTTCTCAAAAGATTTTTATATTTTCTCATTTGCATCAGAACATACTATAGCTGTTGTCCTTTTACGGAAAAATCCACAAGGACAAGAGCAGCCCATTGCGTTCTTTAGTAAGGCATTGAGGGATGCCCCTTTGAGGTATAACATTATGGAAAAACAGGCTTTTGCTTTGGTAAAAGCTTTAAAAGACTTCAGGGTATACATCCTTCACTCACACATCATTGCCTTTGTCCCAAATTTAGTTGTTAAAGATATTCTAACCCAGGATCCGGATGGTAAGAGAGGTAAGTGGATTGCTGTTATTCTTGAATACGATTTAGAGATTAAACCCACTAAGCTCATCAAAGGTCAGGGTCTAGCTAGGTTAATGGCTGAATCAAATTGTGAAGTTCTTGATATTAATATGATTAATGCTTTGGATGACCAAGAAGAATTCTCAACTACCATTGTTGAAGATCATTTTACGAATTCTCCTTGGTATACTGATATTGTTTTTGTTTTACTTAATCTGAATACACCTCCTGGTTTATCCAAAACAAAGGCGAGATTCCTGAAGTTAAAAGCTGTAAACTATTGCATTATTGATAAATGTCTTTATTGGAAAAATGCTAGTGGTATATTGCTTAAATGTTATCCTGAGTTTGATGCAGAAAAAATTAAGCAAGAATTTCATGAAGGAGAGTGTGGAGGCCATTTGTACTGGAAGTAAACAGCCAACAAAATTCTGAGGGCTGGGTTCTATTGGCCTACTCTTTTTCCTGATGTACACAAAATGACAACCACTTGCCATAAATGCCAATTGTTCGAGGGCAAGAGAAAATTACTACCCCTTCCTCTGCATCCAATTACTGTTGAAACCCCTTTTCAACAGTGGGGACTTGACTTCATAGGAGAAATCCACCCACCATCCTCTGCCCAACATAGGTGGATCCTTACTGCCACAGACTATTTCACTAAGTGGATAGAAGCCATTCCTTGTAGACAGGCCAACGACTCAGTTATCATTAAATTCATGGAAACCAACATCCTCTCCAGATTTGGCTGTCCTACCAAGATCATTACAGATAATGCAGCAGCATTTGGATCAAAGAGAATGGTAGAATTCTGTCACAAATACCAGATAACATTGGGGCACTCCACAGCCTATTACCCTCAAGGTAATGGACTTGCAGAGTCTTCCAACAAAAGCTTAGTGAACATAATAAATAAACTGTTGGAAGACAACAAGAAGTCTTGGCACACAAAGCTGAATCATGCACTTTGGGCTGACAGATTAACATTGAAGAAATCCATTGGTATGTCACCCTTCCAGCTTGTGTACGGTACTGATGCAATTTTTCCTAACAGCCTTGGTGTACCAGTCATGAAGTTAATTCAAGAGTTACAGACTGAAGAGAATGACATAATCAGAAGAATAAATCAGACCATTCATCTTCAGCAAACCAGAGAGGAAGTGTACCACAAAGCATTACAGAAGCAAGACAATATCAAGAAGATATTTGACAGAAGAACAAAGGCCAGCAATTTCAAAATTGGGGACAAAGTTTTAAAGTGGGACTCAAAGAGAGAAGACAAGGGAAAGCATGGTAAATTTGACAATCTATGGCTTGGCCCTTACTCCATTCATTCAGTTGCTGGGAACAATGCATTCTTCTTACAAGAACTGAATGGAACAGAATTGTTTGGGGGTCCTGTCAATGGCAGGATGCTTAAACATTACCTTTCTTAAATTATTTCATGTTTGAAAGCCTTTTTACCTTTTCCATTGTAAATACTTCATCCATCATTTGTATTCAAAGTTATGAAAAAACAAAAAAATACAAAAAGAAAGAAAGAAAGAAAAGAGGGCAGAAATGAAAAACAAGAAAGGCAAGGCCCCATGCCAAAAAAGAAAAATAGATCTGAAAGTGTGCAAGCTTAAATGCCACTCCTTGAAACACACTTCTAATTGGTCAAACTGTTTAATCTTGACTAATTAGCTTTCAATTTTCTGCTGATAGGGTAGCAAATTTGATTTGCCAAACTGTCTAATCTTGGCTTATCAGTAGATAGAATAGGGTAGAAATTAAGGTTCAAACCAACTCAAAATCTGAACCAAAGTTTCCAAAAGATGACTCAAAACTACTCCAATTTCTGAGTCAAAGAAAAAAGACCTGGTTCTAATTTGCTCAAAACTTGAACCAGAGGAAACATAAAGATAGCTCATTGAAAAGAAAAAACAGAGCTGTGAATATGAGAGAAGGCCATAATGAGAAATTTTCAGATCTTAAGCCTTCTGTTTTGATTTAAAATTTTCTGCAAATAATAATCTATGTGCAACTTGTCTTTATGCCATAGATCATAGCAAGTCAAACAGCTCAATCTTGACTTGGCTATTTTTAAATTTCCGCTGTAGAATTTAGTGAATAAAAGTTTGTTGGACTGTTTAATCCTAACAAACAGTAGAATAGGTAGAGGAATATCTGAGCTCAACTGTTTAATCTGAGTTCAGGGAGAAATAAGGAGTAGAAGTAGATTAGATTTCCTGCTTTCAAAAGAATAAAATGTTGTGTTAAGAGTTTGCCAATCCAAGCTCACTTTGATGAAGAAAAAATGTTAGATCAATAGGATTGGGGTAGGTAGAAGTTGTATTGATGAAATTCATCTCTCTTTCATGACTGACATTATTTTGTCCAGAAGAAAAGCAAGAGCAAGTGATGGGTCAGACACCAGTCATCATCCCAGAGAAATCAAGTCTGAATTCTTGATGCCTTCAAGAAGGCACCATCCCCAAGTGGAGCCATTGTTAGCCACCTACCACCTATATTTTTTCAATTATATCAGCTGGTGGCTAAATTTTCTTTGCAGCCTTCAAGAAACAAATTCAGGCCTAAAATTGTTGGTACTTGAAGTCTGTTGCTAAGATTCTAAACTACTGGTTGGTCCTACGTACTCTTCCTCTTCTCTGCCTCTGATATTCCATGAAGATCCTAGTCAAATATTGCTGCATCCTCCTCCTTTTCCCTCTCCCCTTCTTCCATCTTCCCTCCATTTCTTCAAGTCTCCTTTCATACATAAAAACCCCACCAAACCCTGTTATATCCCTTACCCCTCCAATAATCTCATTTCCCAAGGTTAAAAACCCACTTTTTGACCTGTCGGAACCTTTCTCCTTTTGCAAAAAATCAGTTAAAAAAACCATAGAAACATACGTTTCTATGCGTTAGGTTTTAGCCCCTCAGGCTAAGCCCCTTTCCATGTTTTCCTCCATATGCCCCGACGCCAGAACCATGTGCTAAATCCGCCAGGCGCTTAACTCTTGAAACTTATTTATTACCCGAAAACATTGAAAAACCTTTGTTAAACGCAAAATCGGGTTTTATTTTATTTTTCATAAAGTTCCCCATCGAAGGTATTACATTAAAACTCGACCGTCGATCTGTCCCACGGATCAACGGTGCGGAGTGTACCCCATACTCTGGTGGACCCCCCCTTTTTCCCCCGCGCTCGTTTTCAAAACCGTGGTATGTACCCCGCACCGCTTTCCGCGTTAAATGGTTTTCCCCCCGTCGGCCAGCGATTCCACACGCTGGCTGACGCGTGTCCGCCACCTCACTCCAAAACCGCCGTGCAAATCCCATCGCCCACGCGTTAATCCTCGTCCCGTGGCCCTGCAGCGGGATTCACCCCCGCCGTCGGATCTGGGCCCTCCCATCCGACGGTCCCTGATCGCCTTTCCCGCTCACTCTTTAACAAACTTACCCGTTGATTAAATCTTCCCCGGCGCATTCAAGAGCCGATCCCCACCGTCGATCTCCGCAGATCGATGGCTCTCATTTATTCTCCCGATTCCGTCGCACGGTCCATCTTTTCCTCCGTTGACTGTTCAAAACACCCCCGACCGTTGATTGCCATACGATCAACGGCTCTGATCGCTCCTTTCTCTCGCATGCCTTCCGATGCAGTCTATCCATATAACGTAGGATTTTCTCATTTTTCTCGTATTTTGCAGGGAAAAGTCGTTTGTTCGTGTTTTATACAGGGTTCTCAGACCAGGAGGGTGACGATCCTCTATGTCTAAATTTCTCTGTAGAAATCACCAGCAAGGTCATTTTTCACGTTTCATCGGTGTTCCTGACGGCACTGATGCCTTTTTCTACCTACACAGCCCTGCTCAGCGAAGAATACCCGCAAAACAACGCAGAGGAAGAGTATCGGGCTTTGAAGACAGAATGAACCAGAGCAACAGTTTTGTGAAAGATTGGCGGGGATTACGGCTAAGACGGTTATCGAAAGCCTAATCCCCGACTCAGAACACAGATTAAAGGAAAACCTAAAAGTGTTCATCAGACATATTGCCTCCACCGCCATACTTTGAGGCAAATTGATTCCTCAACCACTGCAGTGCCACCTATTTCCTCAAAATGCTCAGTCAGAGGCTGAATTTATTGAACAGGATCAGATATTATGCCTCGGAACAGCCAAAGAACTTATTTCTGCCCCAGATTTAATGATAAAATGTTTGCAGAATAACCCTAACGATGCCCGCAAAGCCTCGAGGTCCAACACGAGCTCTCTTCGAGCTTACTTCTTAAGTATAAACACGTTAATGCAATGTAACACCTGTAGAATTTCTTCATCGAACCTTACGGGGTCAGGAAGAGACATTGGTCACCGATGGTGTGTTTGAGATATTTTTATCGGATCTCACCAAACTTGAATGTGATAACCTCCAGAAGAAGATCAGTGAGGGGTTGGATTAGTTGGTTGTCAATGTAATTGTTGAAGTGTTGTAGCTGTTTCTGAGGGGAAAACTCTTGACTGTAAATAGTGGTTTCATGGGCTCTTGGAGCTCTGCTTGTAACATATAGGTTAGGTTGTGAAGAGAGACGGATTAAAACATTGGATTTGAAGATTGTAACCGGTTTGAAGCAATCAATACAAGCTAATTTATGGGATCCTGGTCTATGTTGATGGTGATGTTATTCTTACTGTAACTTGTCATTTTATTTCTGTTTTCAATTTGTTTCATTTCCACTGTAAAGAACAGTTTAAACAGTGTTAGAACCTACTGTATACCAGTAATCTTCTCTGGCTGAGAAATCTTTATTTCAATGTTTTCTTCCAATTGTGTTATTTAGAAATAATTTAATTCGGTCTAAGCATAGAGATGCTGGCGTTCCCTCATCTTTTCGTCACTACTGAATGTTATTTTTAAATGTTACTTTCATATATGCTGTGTAAGGAATGAATTGAGGAAATCAAAGGTTAGCCCTGAGTCCCTTTCTTGTTTTCCCGGCTATTTGATTGTTTCCCTTAGGATGTGTCAAAGGCTGACTAGTTTCGAAGTACTTATCAGATCCTAGGCCATTCTGTGCTATCTTGGTGATTGTCTTGGAAGTAACTAAGTAAAGGAGAACTAGGAGAGGATCAGGGTGAGTCCCAGCCCACTAGTTTCTGCTCCAAAGGTTGCCTTCAAGTTTCCCTTCGTTTTTAATCGTACTCTTTAATGGAAATTGTATCAAAGGTAGGATAGTTTCAAAGTACTTACCAGATCCTAGTTTGCTTCTATGTTTTTCTTAAGTGCAGTGGTGGCTAGTTTTCAGAGAGTACTTACAGGATCTTTAATTTTGCTCTTTGTTCTGCATCTGTTGATTCCCTTTCTTGTTGTATCACCCCATTCCATAAATCAAACTTCAAAGAGATCCTTAGGCCTAGATGACTTGCCCCATAGATTATTCTTGAAACTGGATGTTTCAATTAAATTCTCTTATGACTCCATAGCCCAATGGATTAAAAACTTGCCATCATCTTTCTTTAGAATCAAAGCTTATTTTGTTTACTTGTAACTTCTCACCTTTGAACCTATTTGCATATAGATCTTTCCGTCTCAGACAGGAACTATGTTCCACCATCTGAGAAAACCAAACAAAACACTTGGCCCTCATAACTAGCCTAATACCATCACCCTAAAAGACAATATCCATCTTTGTACATATTGGAGAGATCCCTCTCCGGATTCAGGGGGGCTAGATCCTAGAATCCCAAAGTTGGTTGAAATGATGTTAACTTTGTGATCGGACTTTGCCAATCTTTCTTGTTACAGAGACCTAACATTTCTGGCGACTCCACTGGGGAAAAATTAGAGTCTTTTACATTCAAATCCATTTCAAATCTATTCATAAAGAAGCTTGCGTTGGGGTTCATAGAGCACTTGCTTTATTGGCCAGCTTGAGCCACCAGAAACTAACATTTCTGGCGACTCCGCTGGGGACCCTTACGCAGAATCTTCATAACATTTTGAGAGTCAAAAGCATCCTTTTCAAGCACTACCAAGAAATGGTAATCAAGATGAAGATCAATTGAATCAGTGACAAACTAGGTCAATCCTAGGATTATTTTAAGTTTTTATCTAACCTTGGCAAATCAGCTAGCTTAGCCACAAGGATAGACTGTCTTTGTTTCATAACCGTAGCTAAGTTTTGAGGCAAAGTTAGCACATTCTTTTAAACCACAAATATAAACAATTCAGAAAATACCAAAAACATTTCAGATTGGTAGTAAAACACTAGTTTTTGATATCTTGTATATATCTTTGATGTGTTTTACCCTATACTCTTAGACAGAGTCTGGAAAGGGACAGGTAACCTCTGGATCTCATCCCCTTTAGGGGTGACATATCTGGTGAATGCCCTCCCAATCAATCTCTGGTTAGAGTTTGTTGTGTTTTGAGATATCCTTGAAAAGGAATGTTTCACAAACACTGTGGTGGACAGTGCACTCCTTTGAAAACACTCTGAACCTTCCACCTGGCGACTCCACCATCCTGAACAGACCTTAAGACTCCACTGGGAAGAACCCTTATCATTATAACGACATTCAAACTCAGCTAGAGGACTGCAGGATTTGAATTGAGAAAACAGATTAGTTAACCGTCTAAAGATTGTCATATCTGGTTGAACTTTCCTTGTTTAAGTGGGGTCTAAAAATATAAAAATTGTGGCTCCTAAAAAGATTTATACTAGAGCCCATCCTGACCCAGACCCTCCTGAAATAGTTGATAACCCAGAAAGAATTCTTAGGAAGTCTCCTAGGATACAATCCTCAACTATCTTCAGACCACCCCTAAGAGCCAATTCGGTCCCTGAAAACCTTTCAGCTATTCATGAATCACAAATTGACTTATTAAACCCATTCATAACTAGGTCATTTGGTGATTTGGATCAGTTAGATTCCGAGCTTACACTTTCATCTCCCGAAACAAGTGAAACTCTTGAGAATAGAGAATCAACACCTCCTGATTTATATTTGTTACTTAATCTAGGTGTCTCTCATCCGAGATCAGCTCAGAGATCTACTGCTGTTCCATCCACTTCTGTTCATCTTTCATCCACTGTTCAAACCACTCCACTTCAACCCACACCTCCTCTTGTAAATCCACCCCCACCACATATCATGGCAGCATGGTATGCTCCCTTAGTCCTTCCTGTACCATTAGTCAATCTTCCACAAGATTATCAGTCCAAAATTCCATTATATGATGCTAACAATACCATAACAGCATCTCAACATGTGGACAAGATGAATGACTACTTTGAAAGAAATGAAATTGATAATGAATCTGTCAAAATCAGACTGTTTGCTCAAATTTTGGGGGGAGAAGTGAGAAAATGGTTTAAAGGTTTAACCCCCCATAGTGTTAACGATCTCCAAGCCTTCCATCAAACATTCTTAAACAAATGGGAAGTAAGGAAAACCCCTCTCCAAGTCCTTGCTGACTATAACAATCTCCATAGGAACCCAGGGGAAAGTGTACAAGCTTATTGTACCAGGTTTAACAGTGTGTATAATGCACTTTCCCCTGAACTGAAACCTCCTCAGGGATCAGCCTTAAACAAATTCCCTAAAGGGTTTGATCCAGACATGACTTATTCACTCAGGGAAAGAGTCTTTGCAACCCTTGAAGATATGCAAAGAGGCGCTCTTTCTGTGGAGGTGAACCTCATGGAGAAGAGAGCAAGGATCAAAGCTGAAAAAAGAGTATCTTTTAGAGAGGAATCCACCCCTTCTACTTCAAGCTCAAAGATGGAAAGAATGATGGAAGAAATGATGAAGAAAATGAGCATTCTAGAGAGAGCACAAGCGAGTCTAAATCAAAACGCTCCTCAAAACAGAAACCAAAACCAGAATCAGAATCTTAGAAGAAATCAGCCTCCAAACAGACCCAGGGAAGATGATCAGCAGGTCATTCCTCCCTTTCATCAGAACTTTTTAAGTGAGGTTGAACAAATAGATCAAATAACAGAGGAAGATGATATAAACTTATTTGGGGTAGATGATGATGACTTTGAGGTTCATTATGATAATAAACAAGGTCTTTATACACCTTATGATGACAGAAGAAATGATAATGAGAATAGCTATCAGAACATGGAGAACGCTGTCATAGAGCCTTTAAGGGAATATGAACTCAGAAGTAGATCTAATAAAAAAACCCCCAACGATAAAAACTCTGACAAACCTTCTCAAAAAAGCACTGCAACCAAGTCTAAAACAATCAAACAAAAGGAAAAAATGTTGGCTGTTGATTCTGGTAATGATAAAGAGAAAGACACTCAAGATATCGAAAAACAAAGTGAAAACATTAGTAGTACTAGCACCTCAGTTAGTACTCCTGGTAAAACAACTGTTTCAACTGTAGATAAACCAAATCAGCAAGCTGTTATTGCTGATAAAATGGCAGCAAACAAGGTTGAGGTCAATGCTTTGAAGAATCAAAACCTTTTCAGCCTGGAACAGGAAATCTCAAAGATCAAAATCTCTGTTCCTTTGACTGAGTTAGCTGCCCAGCATGTGTATAGGTCCAAAATTTTGAAGGCTTTGAACTTAGAAGATAATGAAGATACTCTCAATCTTAATGACGACCAACCAGAGCTTATTTTTGGTCCAGAGATTGAAGGAAAGTTCCAAGAAGGTCCTGTCCCTCCCTTTTATGTAAGCTTAAATATTCATGACAAAATTCTGCACAATGCTATGCATGACTCATGCGCTTCCCATAATCTAATGCCAAAATATATAATGGAAAGCCTGGGTCTTGAAATTACCAGACCTTACAAAGATCTGTACTCCTTTGACTCAAGCAGAGTTAAGTGTCTAGGATTGATTAAATATCTCTGTGTCAATTTAGCCCAAATTCCAGCCAAATGTTTAGTCATGGATGTTGTTGTGGCTGATGTCCCCCCAAAGTATGGAATGCTTTTATCAAGATCTTGGGGTGCTAAGTTACAGGGAACCATGCAAATGGACATGACCTATGCGACCATCCCTATTTTTAACCAGACTAGAAGACTTTACAGAGAATCTCACATGCAGTACACAGTGACAAGTCAAGATCGGCCTCAAAACTCCCCTCTCTATGCCATAAATACGAGCCTTGATTATTTTATCATGTTTAATGATGAAACACTTACAGGACACATAATTGCAATGGAATCAATGGCTGAAACAGAGAAAGAAGGAAACAATGTTGAAGTGCCGAAACAGGCTATTGTGTCTGAAGATCCTAGCAAACTAAATACAGGTCTCGAACTGCAAGTCATCAATCCGTTGAACTTAAAACTTGATAGTCAACAAGACAACCCTCAACCTGATGAAAAACTTGAGGAATCAAATGATACAACGTCCATTCACCAAACTGAAAAACTGCCTCTCTGGACTATGTATTTTGATGGGTCATGCACCAAAACAAATGTTGGTGCAGGTGTCTGGATCACTAACACTGAAAATAACCATACAGAATGTATCTCATGCAAATTAAACTTTCAGTGTTCCAACAACATAGCAGAATATGAATCCCTTCTCGTAGGCTTGCATCTTTTGAAAAAACTAGGTGCCAAGAGAATCGATGTTTATGGAGATTTCGAATTAATCATTAGGCAAGTTAATGGGGAGTATAATGCAAATCACCCAAGACTTAGGGCCTATAGGAATGATGTCATTGATCTTTTGAAAACATTTGTGGAGTACACCTTATCTTTTGTCCCAAGAAAAAGAAACATTGCTGCCCACAATTTAGCCTTTGCTGCTAGAACCTGCCCAATGTTGTATGATGACACCTCTCAGATAAAATTCAGACCAGCTATCCCAGATAACAAGAAATATTGGCAGGTATTTGATGGAGATAAACAAATAGAAGACTTCATGCAATTCAGAAATGAGTTTGAACCTCATAGTTCAGATTCTGACTATGATACAGACTGCAATGAAGAAAATTTTCTTGGTGAAGAAGAACCATCTCCACAGCTGGTAGATATAAACCTTCAGACTATCACATCTACACACCAAACAGAATTAAGTCCAAAACCTGAAATAGAAGAAATGGAAACTCTGCATTCTAATAATGATAGTCTGCCCAAGGGTTTGGCCCCTCTAGAAGAACTGTTTGATTTTGATGATGTGGCCAACAAACCGAAACTGGAACCTATAGAAACTGAAGTGGAGGAATGTAATATAGGCAGTGAGGAAAAACCGAGATTGATCAATCTGTCTAAAGCTTTACCAGCTCACATTAAACTCAAATACTTAGAGCTATTTAAAGAATTTTCTGATGTTTTTGCATGGAGTTACGAAGATCTTAAATCCTATGACACTGAAATAATACAGCACAAAATCCCTCTTAAAGGAAACCAAAAACCATTCAAACAAAAACTACACAGAATTAACCCTGTCCAGTTGCCATTGGTTAAGAAGGAAATTATGAAGATGCACGATGCTGGCATTATTGTCCCTATTAGATATTCTGAGTGGGTATCTAATCTGGTGTCAGTTAGGAAAAAGACTGGAGAAATCAGGCTTTGTATAGACTTTAGGAATTTAAACAAAGCTTCATTGAAAGACAACTACCCTTTACCCAAGATGGATCATATTTTGCAAAAGGTGGTGGGGTCTAAAAGAATTTCTTTGCTGGATGGCTATTCAGGGTATAATCAAGTCCTAGTCCACCCTGATGATCAATTAAAGACAACTTTTACTACACCATGGGGCACTTTCATGTATGTGAAAATGCCTTTTGGTTTAATGAATGCCGGAGCAACCTTTCAGAGAGCCATGGACATAGCATTCTCGGAAGAATTAGGCTTCTTCATCATTATCTATCTTGATGATGTAACTGTGTTTTCAAAAACAGATGAAGAACACTTAGAACATTTGAGGAAAGTTTTCGAGAAGTGCAGAAGGTTTGGGATATCTTTGAACCCCAAGAAGACTTTATTTGGCCTCCAAGAAGGTAAGCTCCTTGGACATATCATTTCCGAGCAGGGCATCAAGATAGATCCCATGAGGATTGAGGCCATATTGCAAATCTCTCATCCTCGAAATATCAAAGAGTTACAGTCTTTCATAGGGAAGATTAACTTTTTGAGAAGGTTCATCCCCAACTTGGCTGAGCTCCTTAGAAATATCACGAACATGTTGAAGAAGGAGCAAGGGGTAAAATGGACCTCAGAAGCAAAGACATCCTTTGAACTGGTTAAACAAGCGTTAACCAAAAAACCGGTTCTCATAAGTCCTGATTTTTCAAAAGATTTTTATATCTTCTCATTTGCATCAAAACATACTATAGCTGTTGTCCTTTTACAGAAAAATCCACAAGGGCAAGAGCAGCCCATTGCATTCTTTAGCAAGGCATTGAGGGATGCCCCTTTGAGGTATAACATTATGGAAAAACAGGCTTTTGCTTTGGTAAAAGCTTTAAAAGACTTCAGGGTATACATCCTTCACTCACACATCATTGCCTTTGTCCCAAATTCGGTTGTAAAAGACATTTTAACCTAGGATCCAGATGGTAAGAGAGGTAAGTGGATTGCTGTTATTCTTGAATATGATTTAGAGATTAAACCCACTAAGCTTATCAAAGGTCAGGGTCTAGCTAAATTAATGGCTGAATCAAATTGTGAAGTTCTTGATATTAATATGATTAATGCTTTGGACGACCAAGAAGAATTCTCAACTCCCATTGTTGAAGATCATTTTGCGAATTCTCCTTGGTATACTGATATTGTTCATGTTTTGCTTAATTTAAACACACCTCCTGGTTTATCCAAAACAAAGGCAAGATTCCTAAAGTTAAAAGTTGTAAACTATTGCATTATTGATAAATGTCTTTATTGGAAAAATGCTAGTGGTATATTACTTAAATGTTTGCCTGAGTTTGATGCAGAAACGATTAAGCAGGAATTCCATGAAGGAGAGTGTGGAGGCCATCTATACTGGAAGTCAATAGCCAACAAAATTTTGAGGGCTGGTTTCTATTGGCCTACTCTTTTTCCTGATGTGCACAAACTTACAACCACTTGCCATAAATGCCAATTGTTCGAGGGCAAGAGAAAATTACTACCCCTTCCTCTACATCCAATCACTGTTGAAGCCCCTTTTCAACAGTGGGGACTTGACTTCATAGGAGAAATCCACCCATAATCTTCTGCTCAACACAGGTGGATCCTTACTGCCACAGACTATTTCACTAAGTAGATAGAAGCCATTCCTTGTAGACAGGCCAATGATTCAGTTATCATTAAATTCATAGAAACTAATATCCTCTCCAGATTTGGCTGTCCTACCAAGATCATTACAGATAATGCTGCAACATTTGGGTCAAGGAAAATGGTGGAATTCTGTCATAAATACCAGATAACATTGGGACACTCCACAGCCTATTATCCGCAGGGCAATGGACTTGCAGAGTCTTCCAACAAAAGCTTAGTGAACATAATAAAGAAATTGTTGGAGGACAACAAGAAGTCTTGGCACACAAAGCTGAACCATGCACTCTGGGCTGACAGATTAACATTGAAGAAGTCCATTGGTATGTCACCCTTCCAGCTTGTGTATGGTACAGATGCAATTTTTCCTAACAGCCTTGGTGTACCAGTTATGAAGCTAATTCAAGAGTTACAGACTGAAGAGAATGACATAATCAGAAGAATAAATCAGACCATTCATCTTCAGCAAACCAGAGAGGAAGTGTACAACAAGGCATTGCAGAAGCAAGATAATATCAAGAAGATATTTGACAGAAGAACAAAGGCCAAAAATTTCAAAATTGGGGACAAAGTTTTAAAATGGGACTCAAGGAGGGAAGACAAGGGAAAGCATGGTAAATTTGACAATCTATGGCTTGGCCCTTACTCCATTCATTCAGTTGCTGGGAACAATGCACTCTTCTTACAAGAACTGAATGGAACAGAATTGTTTGGGGGTCCTGTCAATGGCAGGATGCTTAAGCATTACCTGTCTTAAATTATTTCGTGTTTGAAGCCTTTTTACCTTTTTTCCGCTGTAAATATTTCATCCACCATTGCATTTAAACTTGTGAAAAATCAAAAAATACAAAAACAAAGAAAGACAGAAAAGAGGGCAGAAATGAAAAACAAGAAAGGCAAGGCCCCATGCCAAAAAGAGAAATGAATCTGAAAGTGTGCAAGCCTAAATGCCACTCCTTGAAACACACTTCTAATTGGTCAAACTGTTTAATCTTGACTAATTAGCTTTCAATTTTCTGCTGATAGGGTAGCAAATTTGATTTTCCAAACTGTTTAATCTTGGCTTATCAGTAGATAGAGTAGGGTAGAAATTAAGGTTCAAACCAGCTCAAAATCTGAACCAAAGTTTCCAAAAAAACCAAAGTTTCCAAAGAGATGACTCAAAACTACTCTAATTTCTGAGTCAAAGAAAGAAGACCTGGTTCTAATTCGCTCAAAACTTGAACCAGAGGAAGCATAAAGATAGCTCACCAAAAAGGAAAAACAGAGCTGTGAAGATAAGAGAAGGCCATAATGAGAAATTTTCAGATCTTAAGCCTTCTGTTTTGATTTAAAATTTTCTGCAAATAATAATCTATGTGCAGCTTGTTTTTATGCCATAGATCATAGCGAGTCAAACAGCTCAATCTTGACTTGGCTATTTTTAAATTTCCGCTGTAGAATTTAGTGAATAAAAGTTTGTTGGACTATTTAATCCCAACAAACAGTAGAATAGGTAGAGGAATATCTGAGCTCAACTGTTTAATCTGAGTTCGGGGAGAAATAAGGAGTAGAAGTAGATTAGATTTCCTGCTTTCAAAAGAATAAAATGTTGTGTAAAGAGTTTGCCAATCCAAGTGCACTCTGATGAAGAAAAAATGTTAGATCAGTAGGATTGGGGTAGGTAGAAGTTGTATTGATGAAATTCATCTCTCTTTCATGACTAACATTATTTTGGCCAGAAGAAAGCAAGAGCAAGTGATGGGTCAGACACCAGTCAGCATCCCAGAGAAATCAAGTCTGAATTCTTGATGCCTTCAAGAAGGCACCATCCCCAAGTGGAGCCAGTGTTAGCCACCTATATTTTTTCAGTTATATCAGCTGGTGGCTAAATTTTCTTTGCAGCCTTCAAGAAACAAATTCAGGCCTAAAATTGTTGGTACTTGAAGTCTGTTGGTAAGATCCTAAACTACTGGTGGTTCTTCATACTTTTCCTTCTCCCCAGCCTCTGATTCCCCAAGAAAATCCAAGTCAAGTATTGCTGCATCCTCCTCCTTTTTCCCCTCCCTTTCCTCCATTTTTACCTTCATCCTCCAATTGCCTTTTCTTCATAAAAAATCCCACTAAATCATGTATTACCCCTTATTCCCCCATTAATTTCCTTTTCCCAGGGTTAAAAACCCACTTTTTGACCTATCGGAACCTTTCTCCTTTTTCAAAAAACAGTTAAAAACCATAGAAAAACATACATTTCTATGCGTTAGGCTTTAGCCCCTCAGGCTAAGCTCCTGCTTTCTCTCCATCCATATGTCCCCACGCCGGAACCGTGTGCTGAGTCCTACGGGCGCTTAACACTTGGAATTTATCTATTACCCGAAAACATTGAAAACCTTTGTAAAACACAAAGTCGGGTTTATTTTATTTTTCCACCAAAGAAAATCATATTGGAACTCAGCCGTCGATCTGTCCCACAGATCAACGGTGCGGAGTGTACCCCATACCCTGGTGGACCCCCCTTTTTCCCCCACGCTCGTTTTCAAAACCGTGGTATGTATCCCGCACCGCTTTCCGCGTTAAATGGTTTTCTCCCGTCGGCCAGCGATTCCGCCCGCTGGCCGACACATGTCCTCCACCTCACTCCAAAACTGCCGTGCAAATCCCATCGCCCGCGCGTTAATCCTCGTCCCATGGCCCCGCAGTGGGATTCACCCCCGTCGTCGGATCTGGGCCCTCACATCCGACGGTCCCTGATCGCCTTTCCCGCTCACTCTTTAACGAACTTACCCGTTGATTAAATCTTCCCTGGCGCATTCAAGAGCCGATCGCCACCGTCGATCTCTGCAGATCGACGGCTCTCATTTTTTCTCTCGATTCCGTCGCACGGTCCATCTTTTCATCCGTTGACAGTTCAAAACGCTCCCAACCGTTGATTGTAATATAATCAACGGCTCTGATCTCTCAATTCTCCCGCACGCCTTCCGATGCAGTCTATCCATATAACGCAGGATCATTTTTCTCGTATTTTGCAGGGAAAAGTCGTTTGTTCGTGGTTTAAACAGGGTTCTCAGACCAGGAGGGTGACGATCCTCTATGTCTAAATCTCTCTGTAGAAATCACCAGCAAGGTCATTTTTCACGTTTCATCGGTGTTCCTAACGGCACTGATGCCTTTTTCTACCTACACGACCACCTTTCCGGCGAAGAAGAATACTTACAAAAAACAACGCGAGAGGAAAGTGTCGGGCTTTGAAGACGAGAATGAACCCAGGCAACGGTTTTGTGAATAGATTAACGAAGGTTCTGACCAAAACGATTTATCAAAAAAGCCTAATCCCCGGCTTCGAACACCGATTAAGCAAAAAACCTAAAAGTGTTCATCAGACATATTGCCTCCACCACCATACTTTGAGGTGAATTGATTCCTCAACCACCACAGTGCCACCTATTGCCTCAAAATGCTCAGTCAGAGGCTGGATTTATTGAACCAGATCAGATATTATGCCTCGGAACAACCAAAGAAGTTATTTCTGCACCAGGTTTAAATAACAAGATGTTTGCAGAGTAACCCTAACAGTACGCAAAGCCTCAAATGTCCTTTAAGCTCCTTTCGTTGGCCATCGGTGTAAACACATTAATGCAGTGGAACACCTGTATGATTTCTTCATCGAGCCTCCAAGGGCCAGGAAGACATTAATTTTGCATTAATTGTATTTGAGATCTTTTCATCAGATCTCACCTCCTCATCCTTCTATAAATACTTCAGTAGAAGATGAGTGAGGGGTTGGATTGGTTGGTTGTTAATGTAATTGCTGAAGTTTTGTAACTACCTCTGAGCAGAAAACTCTTGATTGTAGATAGGCTTTCACTGGCTCTTGGAGCTCTACTTGTAACAGATAGGTTAGGTTGTGAAGAGGGATGGATTAAAACACTGGATCTGAAGATTGTAACTGGTTTGAAGCATCAATACAAGCTGCTTTATGGGATCCTGGTCTATGCTGATGGTGATGTTATTCTCACTGTAACTTGTATTTTGTTTCTGTTTTCAATTTGTTTCATTTTCACTATAAAAAACCGGTCTAAACGGTGTTATAGTTTGTTGTACATAGGTGACCCTGCGGCTGAAAAATCTTTGTCCCAATGTTTTCTTCTAATTGTGTTATTTAGAAATGATTTAATTCAGTCTAAGCACAGAGATGCTGGCGTTCCCTCATCTTTTCGTCACTGCTGAATGTTATTTTTAAATGTTACTTTCATATATGTTGTGTAAGGAATGAAGTGAGGAAATCAAAGGTTAGCCCTGAGTCCCTTTCTTGTTTGCTCAACTATTTGTCTGTTTCCCTTAGGATGTGTCAAAAGCTGACTAGTTTCAAAGTACTTATCAGATCTTGGGCCATTCTGTGTTATCTCGGTGATTGTCTTGGAAGTAACTAAGTAAAGAAGAACTAAGATGAGGAGAAAGGTGAGCCCTGCCCGCTAGTTTCTGCTCCAAAGGTTGCCTTCAAGTTTCCCTTTGTTTTTTATCTGTGTTCTATTAGAAGTGTATCAAAGGCTGGATAGTTTCAAAGTACTTACCAGATCCTAGTTTTCTTCTATGTTTTTCTTAAGTGCCTGGTCAAAGGCTGGCTAGTTTCAAAGTACTTACCAGATCCTGGGCTGCTCTTTGTTCTGCATCTGTTAATTCCCTTTCTTTTTGTATCACCGCATTCCATAAATCAAACTTCAAAGAGATACTTAGGCCTAGATGACTTGCCCCATAGATTACTCTTGAACCTGGATGTTTCAATTAAATTCTCTTATGACTCCATAGCCCAATGGATTGAAAACTTGCCATCATATTTCTTTAGAATCAAAGCTTATTTTGTTCACTTGCAACTTCTCACCTTTGAACCTATTTGCATATAGATATTTCCGTCTCAGACAGCAACTATGTTCAACCATCTGAGAAAACCAAACAAAACCCTTGGCCTTCATAACTAGCCTAATACCATCACCCCAAACTTCAAAGACAATATCCATCTTTGTACATATTGGAGAGATCCCTCTCCGGATTCAGGAGGGCTAGATCCTAGAATCCCAAAGTTGGTTTAAATGATGTTAACTCTGTGATCGGACTTTACCAATCTTGCTTGTTACAGAGACCTAACATTTCTGGCGACTCCACTGGGGAAAAAACCTAGAGTCTTTGACATTCAAATCTATTTCAAATCTATTCATAAAGAAGCTTGCGTTGGGGTTCATAGAGCACTCGCTTTAGTAGCCAGCTTGAGCCACCAGAACCTAACATTTCTGGCGACTCTACTGGGGAATTCCTCACCCAGAATCTTCATATAACATCTTGAGAGTAAAAATCAGCCTTTTCAAGCACTACCAAGAAAATGGTAATTAGGATGAAGATCAATTGAATCAGTGACA